>CM033998.1:50039555-50373470 GCA_019603395.1 Cyrtorhinus lividipennis | reverse complement strand
ACAGTTGATGCATTAAAAAACGTTGGAAGAACATAAAACCGACAGGAAAAATTAAAAAGACAGACTCCACAGCTTTTCCTCCCAAAAAAGGAAAGAAGTGGGGTCTGGAAGGAAAATTGTCTTTTCTAAGGACTGCTGAAGAACATAGATGGTTCGTTACGAACTAAATTTTGCAATAATAACTTCTACAATGTACTAATCCTTAATTTTACTTTCGTAAACTAAAAATGAAACTGATCTACATGTAACTAAGAGTACAAAGAAATTATATATTTTTCAGGAGTTTTTCCAACGTCAATCAATCTGGAGAAGAGCATGTTGATATAGTCGTTGATGAGCCAGAGTTATTGGCCCAAAGCGAAGTGTGGCGTCCTCCGTCCTCACCATCCTAATTTAAAAGCGCCAACCCCAAGTGCACAAGAAATGTAGAAAGCAGCACCTTATGGGACCCCTAGCAGGTGTGGAAGGAAATACGCGGAACTCCCCACCCAACAAACATAACGGGATCCAAGCCCTCACACCCCCCACAGTCGTGCATAGGCATAGGGATGATCGATATGAGTACTAGTATTGGTATCGAAAGAATAGTATCGATATCAAGCAAGTATCGGATCAAAAGTATCGATACCAACAAGTATCGGTATTGAATCAAAACTCGGTGCTCCGCGTCTTGCCAGGGGCCTTGCCCCCGGTTACCACAATTTACATACTTCAGACGAAATTATTGAAACACAGAATGTGTTTTACTGATGCTTTTCGCGCAATTTCGCTGCTTTCCTCCCACTGAATCAGAACCTTATATAATCACCGCGTCACACGCTTAAGTAAATCACCTTATCAATGAACACAAAACTAACAACAAAGTGACCACGGAACAAAATAACACATTTAACTTTGTTTTATTACTGGTATGATAGCAAGGCATTTTTCTTCTTCACAAGACTACCCCTAGCCAAAGCAGGGAAGAGGGATCTCTCTCCAAAGCTTCTGACCCTTCGAGTCTATGGTATATACTCGAAGTTCTGGCCAAAACAAATATAGCAACCTTTAGGAGAGGGCCTTCTTGATTCTCAATTGGTAATTTTTAACAAAAATTTGAGGAACTGTTATTGTTCGATACTTTTTCGATACCGATTATTTTTTCCAATACCGGTATTGGTATCGAAAGCAAAGTATCGATACCAAAAAGATCGGTATTGGAAGAAAAGTATCGATATCGATCGGTATCGGTCATCCCTACCTCTACAATTCAGTGAATTACCACCCACCACCCTTCATCAAGTGTGCAGCTACATTCGAGCGACCAGTATATTTCGTGTGCCCCTCTGTGCTCTGTTTCGACTCACTGAATTCTCCTTGGGACGAACCGTAGCGCCCAAATTTAGTTGTGTATGTTATGACTTGCCGATTCACGGAAGACTTCAACGAGAAAGATGGTGGAATGGATGGGATGAACTCGTCATTGCCGAGCCCCAGCCCGGAAAACTTCAAATCTTCTGTCCAAGACGAATTGCCAGGTAACAAAAAGTCGAGGTTGGCCAGGTTGGGTCCTCCCATGCTTGCACACCTACTGCTTCCGCTGCAGAAGAATTCTAGGGAAAATTGGAAAATAGTGATCTGCCCCGAACGCCATGTCAATGTTTGCCTTCCTGCTAGTGGGATTCTGGGGCTCATTCCAGACTACGGGAGCTCAGATTTTCTTCGTTTGTCCTCAATGTTTGCTCGATGCTCGATCCGACATGGAGAGAAGTGATGAAGGAACAGCGATTTTCCATCTTCAAAGCCCAACCTATTTCGTGCTCTTTGAAATTTATGTCTGACCCTTGCGACCAACAAGCATTCCTATACCGATCATTCGGACACGTCGCATCTGAGATGACTGCTGGTATCGACCCAGACTTCTCTCGCGACTTGTTGTTGTCACCTGGCAATTCGTCTTGGATGGAAGATTTGAAGTTTTCCGGGCTGGGGCTCGGCAATGACGAGTTCATCCCATCCATTCCACCATCTTTCTCGTTGAAGTCTTCCGTGAATCGGCAAGTCATCACATACAGAACTAAATTTGGGCACTATGGTTCGTCCCACGGAGAATTCAATGAGTCGAAATGGAGGGGCACACAAAATCTACTGGTCGCTCAAATATAGCTGCACACTTGATGAAGGGTGGTAGATAATTCACGAATTGTAGAAGTAGAAAATGCACGACTGTGGGGGGTGCAAGGGCTTGGATCCCGTTATGTTTGTTGGGTGGGGAGTTCCGCGTATTTCCTTCCACACCTGCGAGGGGTCTGCTTTCTACATTGCTTGAGCACTTGCGGTTGGCGCTGTTAAATTAGGATGGTGAGGACGGAGGACGCCACACGAAGCAATGTCTACCTCCTCAACGGCCCAATCACCTTCACACAGACCAGCTTATTCGTCAACAAACCAAGCTGTCACAAAAGGAAAAACAACAAACAACAGAGGAAAATATTTAGACACACTGGAAAGGAGAGGCGCTGAGCGAGTTGAACTTGAACGGCTTTGCTGACGGAACAACCTGACGATGATGTCGATCTGTTTTTTAAGAGCATCGCCCAATCCGTTAAAAAACTGCCTCCAGCTCTTCAGTCACAGGCCAAGATTGACACATTGGCCGCGATTAACAAACTTGCAAACGCAAATGTGGAACGGTCAATCAATACGGTGTACATTCCATTCGGCACCAACAACAGTCCTCCGGCCAAAGCTCAGAGTACCCTTCAGCATCTCCTGGTTCTCATCAATCATCCTCATCATTGCAATTCGATTAATCATCATGCCTCAGCATCCCTGAGGGCTCTGTGAGGTTCAAGAGGGACCAAGACTGCCCCATGTGCGACCCATTGGAAGCGGACACCATTGTGCACCTCCTCTGTGTATGTCCCATGGTGCGGGAAGGAAGACAAAGACTTTATAACGAGGATGTGCTCTCAATCGGGCGTTTTTATGGTCTTCTCGGTAATTTAGTTACCTTGGTAGGAAGTGAAGCAGTTTTTTTATTACGCGGCCTCATGCATAAGAACCAGACTACTTTTTTGAATTTGTATTAATTTTTTTTTTTTTTTCCACCTATTTTGAATGAAGAGATGTTTTATTTTATATTGATGACGGAAGTAATGTAATGTGTCTTCGCAGACACTTATGAGCCAACCTTTGTAACACCGGACGGTTTTTACAATAAATACCTATTGTTTGATTAATCATTTTGTATTCTACTTTCATTTGCATTCGAGTCAGATTTTCTGAAAAAATATTCACGGGTGTTAGTTCCTTACCTCAACATGATTGTATTGCGTTTCTCATCAGATGTTACTGGGTTTTGACTTCTGTTGTATAATTCTTTGAAGATGGCGTTTCTTATATGGTTTTTCGTTGTAATGTGTATTTAAAAAAACTTTTCTTGGCTCATTTTAACTGGCCCCGACACCTGCCGCACCCTTTTACCTAGCCCATATGTGTAGTCCCCATACTGCTTCACTAAACAATGTACCTCATCTGTCTTTCGCACCCCATCATTGTAAATAATTAGAGTTGGTTTACATAGGTGGATAATGTTATGATCAGCTATACACTTCCCCCACACCGCACGGGAGCTTCGTCTCTTGGTGTTGGGGTATTTCCTACCCGCGTACGGTTCTTTATTTTAATCTTTATCCCTTACTTCTGTATTGTATTTTATATTATCCTTCATTTCTTGATTCTTCCTTGGTTTGTTCTGTAAAGAACCAATGTTTTTATTTATCCTATTTGTTTTTGTTAATTTTTTAGATGCAATGTATTGTGCAACTATACGAGGAATAAATTTTCAATTCATTCAATTCATTTTTTTATCAATGCCAACACAAAGTCGATTTTTTTAACTGCATAATTCCGAGAACTTAGCTTCTCTCCGTCTTTCAAGAGATGGTTTTGGATTAATTTCTGATACAAAAAATCTGCAAATTCTTACACACGGGTTGGTTATTCCTTACCCATACTCCTTACCCACCTCCCTTGATCCCAAATCACAGTATTGACCAAAGAATGAACTTTGTATTCGAGTGAGCATAAGGTAAGAAATAGGGGAAACGGTGGGTGTGGCGGGTCCCAGACCCATTCCAATCGATTCAGGGTCCAAAATTTAGTGGAAAATGATACCTCACACGCCTAGGTACCAGAGATCTCAAAAACAGACATTCGAAATGGGCAAATAGGCGCCCATTATGACCCATAGCCTCATACAGAAGGTACCAATCGTTCCGGAACCCGTCTCATTGGATTCAGCGTCCAAGAGTTAGTGGAAAAAGATACCCCACATGACTAGGTACCAGAAATCTCGAAAACACTAAGTCAAAATGACACCCTACTCGCCTAGATCGCCCAAAATCTCGAAAATTCATTTTTCAAATAACACATTTTGACCCCTACCCCACCCAAATTCGGTCCGATCGGGTTGAAAAGTTTGGAGGACAGTCCTAGGCCGGGAACAGACCCCTGACCCAAATTTCAGATTTTCTACTACCAAAAACGGCGTGGACGATGGACGGCGTACAGCGGACGGACATCGACCTTTTTTGATCAGGACATCATGAAACGACCAGAAAAAAAATTTGAGCAGGATCGGAGAGGTTGACCATTATCATGAAAACGGGTTGATTATTCAAGGAATAACCAACCAAAATGAGGGTTTCAGGGCGAATATAGGGTGAACCTGTTTGATACCATACAAATTATATAGTACTTCTCTATTGACCCACTTTCGAACGAACAGAGGAATGGTTCTAAAGAAACTTGCATCCATTCGAAGTTCATTCAACAAAGAACGAAGAAAGGTATGTTCGCTACGTGCCTTTGGTATATAAGAATAATAAACGTTTGTGTAGAATTTGCAGCGTTTTTATTTTTACATTGAATTGAACCGAAATTGACTTATTTAGGTGAAAGCTTTTCTGACGTCTGGGTCTGGCTCGCAAGATGTTCACGTACCGAAAGTAATATCTTGTTCTTAATTTAAATGCAAACGGCAACGGCAGCTAAATTCAACAACTGGTTATTCATAGGTGATACAAGTGAACCGATTCAGGCACTTTTCCCGAACACAAGTTTTTGATCAAGTCGATAAATAGCTGGATTCACATCTGGCTCGGCTGTGTGGGAGCTAGAAGAGGTAACAAAGTGGTTGAAGGCGCAGGCGGCTGAATTTTTCGACGAAGGAATTTCCAAGCTCGTACATCGCTACGATAAATGGCTTAATTTGAATGGTGACCATGTAGAAAAATGGTATTTGAGCGTGGGCTTCATCTGTATATAATAAAATTTGTTTCCTATCCTTCATTTTTATATTCCAAAACGTAATCTACTTTCTGAATAGCCTTTGTATAAGTGCATACGGCGTTAAAATCATGGCTTCGTTTCTCCGAGTCCCGAACAGATTTTGAGGGGGTCCCCGGCCATTTTCCCACAATTTTCAAATTTTGTGTTCCTTGGAAAGGGGTTACATAAGTTTAATAACGCGGGAGGTGGCAGTACAACAGCTCCTCACATGCTTTGAAAATGTCAGAAGATAGAGAGGGGAAACTGCAGGCTGTTGGGTCGTCGAAACCATTCCACGGACGCGTTAAGTTTCAGTCGACGGTTGGCGCCAGTAGTGGGAGACGTGCAGTTCGTGTGCTGGAAATGAAGCAGCTACCAGCTACGAAGAAGCGACAGCTACCAGAGGCCACAGCAACCCTCGACGTGCGCCAGCCACCCTCGACGTACGCCAGCCACCCTGGCTACCGTCAATTGAAGAAGGGGGAGTTGTACGACTTTAAACCCCACAATTTCAAGTCGTACACTCGGACCGGACAACTGCCGGGAGACACAATTTCGTGTGAAATATAAACCGACATCCGCCGCCGCAAGGATACCACCGAGGCATTTTCACACGGGTCGTGAGAAAACTCGAGCGCTGAAAAATTCGCCAACATTTTTTGGTCGCAAGGCACAATCGAAACCTTCACGTGCCTGGCGACTCAGCAAAAGGGTGAACACCGCTCATCGCCTGATTGCAGGATCCAAGATCCAACTACAGCCTGCTTCACCGCCGAACCCCCTCCAGGAGTTCGGTACAATTTCGGGAACGCCCGCAATCAGACGATTGGCTGAGGGGTGGGCTCAAATTGGAGCTAACTTTGGGCCCAGGAGGAGCGAAGAAGAAATCAAGGAAACCATTTATGTCCGAAAGGTGGAGTGTGTGCTTCGATACCCAACAAGATCTCTCTAGGATCGCGAGTCGAACCCTCGAAGTTCAGGTTCGGCCCGGAACACTCAAAGGACCCAGCAGAAGCCCGCTGGAGAACTTGGCCCTCGGAACCTGCACTCAACAGCAGCCACCCGAAGGTCTCCAATCTCTCTGATCGGCTTATCAGAGGACCACACTCTCCGGCCACGAAGGAAGACGCAAGGTAGGAAAGGACACTAACTGTTGATTTAACTGGAAGAGTTTCATCAATAATTTGTTTTGCCAAACTTCTGAAGAATACATATTAACCATAAAATCAGTTGTTCTTGTTCTCTGTCCTTGCACATCCTAAGGTTGCGTCCTGGTACAGTGTTGGTAAACGGATTCCTGGCAGTGATGCCCACACAGAGGCAAACAACTGTCAGGAATTGAGCATACAACCTTCTTCACACACGCTACAACTGTGGTCAGAAAGTGAGTAGCTCTGGTAAGTAAGGCAGGCTCAGCAGTAAGGGTTGAAATTGATTCCAGACATAAGTTAAAGGCCTTTGTCGCGACCTACACAGACCGCCAAGCAACTAAGAGATTTCCTCGTCGATTTCCTGCCTGTCGGAGTATTTTTAGTAGACGGTTATGGTCCTTTCTACTACCGCAATATAAGTGGTAAATGCCAATACGGCTCAGTTACTCCTGGGGAAGCATGGAAACACAACTTTCTTCCATTTGGGGAAGGATGAAATTATAGATTATGAAAATTACCGTTCAAAATATTTAATGAACAAGATGAGTTTTTACACACTCAAAGAATGCCTTTGTCCTGAACGAAGGCTTAGTTAGCAACAACTTCCATTCTGTTATTCGCATCACCGTCAGGATCCATTTCGTCATCCGAGTCGTGAACTTCTTCGACGATCGAGTCTTCCATCTCTTCTCTGTCTCTGAGCCCTGAAACAATTAATTGGTATTAGGAGGCGTTTCTCTGGGTGGCAGTATCGAATTACCAGCAATGAGAAATCTATCGTGACAGAAACCAGCCGATCGCTGGAGCGTCGGTGTAGGATTTCACAGAGTGACGATTTATAAACTGCAAATTCATACAAACGGGTTGGTTACACCTCGAACCAGGCATATGGAGACAAATTTAAACCTCCGACCAGGCGTATGGAGATCCTTTTCTTCAACATGGGGGAAACAGTGGGTGTGGCGGGTCCCGGACCAATTCCGATCGATTCAGGGTCCAAAATTTAGTGGAAAATGATACCTCACACGCCTAGGTACCAGAGATCCCGAAAACAGACATTCGAAATGGGTATATAGGTACCCATTTTGACTCGTAACCTCATCCAGAGGGCGCCAATCGTTTCGGGATTTATTTAATTGAATTCAGCGTCCAAAGGTTAGTAGAAAATGATACCCCACATGACTAGGTACCAGAAATCTCGAAAACACAAAGTCAAAATGGGTAATAGATACCCATTTTGACCCATAACCTCTTCCAGTGGGTGCCAATCGTTCTGGGACCTTTTTCATTGGATTCAGTATCCAGAATTTAGTGAAAAATTATACCCCACACACCTAGATTGCAAAAAATCTCAAAAATCCATTTCTCGAAATTTTGACCCCTACCCCACCCAAATTTAGTCCGATTGGGTTGAAAAGTTTCGGGGACCAACTAGAGCCGCGAACGGACTCATGACCAAAATTTCAGATTTTTAGAAAATTTTCTACTACCAGTCGTCGTGGACGGTGGACGGAGATTTGCTAATTTTGATCTAGACACCTTGAAACGTCCAGAAAAAATGTTCGGGCCGAATCGGAGAGATTGACTTATGCATGAAAACATAGGCTGATTGAATAATCAATAATAACCAACCAAAAGTGGTCGCAATGCGGCGTGCCGAACCTCACGTTGGTACGCAAAACATGCAAAAATAAATTCGTCTATCCAACAAATGAATTGCCGAAAAAAATTTCACCTGCAGCAGGAGATCTGATGAGAGAGAGGTCTCTTTGCACTTCTCGAATATCACGCTTGGTTTCAAGTTCTCTGCCTTTTCTCAAACGCTGCATGATGAAAGTATTTTGCCTTTTTAATTTTATGTCTTCAATTTTCTTAACAGCCTCGACTAGAACAAATGGAAAACGTTCAAAGCATTAAGGTTGAAGAGAAGAATGTAATTACGAGATAAAACGAACTTCAAGTAACGTTGTCTCACCTGTTTTCTGCCAGAATTCTCTGTCATATTTTAAAGGTGTGTTTCGTTTCCTCTCAAATTCAAAAGACGGGTCAATTGCCAACTCTTTGCCAACCGTTTTCCTGTAGGCTTTGGTCCATTTCACCTTCCTTGGGTTCTTCTTCCTCTTGAAGGCCTTGTGACATTTGGACCGGCAGAATTTGAATATCTGAAATAGGAACGAAGTCAGATTTTATGAAACGATCTAAGAAGGTAATACTTGTGGCGCTACACTCCCATGTACTGGTAACTATCATGGGTAACGTCACTCCACATCTTATTTTAATTTTTAGAACAACTCTCGGTCAACATTAATGGTAGTTGAATATTCATAATTGCTGATTAGAAGGAAATCATCCGGGACCATACTCATCTCTGGGGGCTGTTACTTGATTCATAAACAATAATCTAACAGCAAGTTCAAAGACCGAGGCAGTGCTCGTCACACTACAATTTTTCCTGACCTAGGTTTGACCTGTGCTTCATGTTCTTCAATGTACATTACATTTTTCTACTTGTTGTTAGCGATGCATACTACAGTTATTTAACAAAAAAAGCTGCAAATCCTTACACACGGGTTGGTTATTCCTCGACCAGGCGCATGGAGATTCATCAACATGGGTGGAAATAGGGCGGGTCCGGGATCCATTTCAATCGATTCAGGGTCCAACATTTAGTGGAAAATGATTCCCCAAACGCCTAGGTACCAGATATCACGGAAACAGACATTCGAAATGGGTAGATAGGTACCCATTTTGGCTCGTAACCTCATCCAGAGGGCGCCAATCGTTTCGGGATTCATTCAATTGGATTCAGCGTCCAGAATTTAGTGGAAAATGATATCACACACACCCAGATTGCAAAAAATCTGAAAAAAAAATTTCGAAATACACTTTGTTGCCCCTACCCCGCCCAAATTCGGTCCAATCCCGTTGAAAAGTTTCGAGGACTAACTAGAGCCATGGAATAATTTCTACTACCAAAGTCGGCGTGGACGGCGGACGGATATTTGGTAATTTTGATCTAGAGACCTTGAAACGTCCAGAAACAAATGTTGGGCCGAATCGGAGAGATTGACTTTTTGCATGAAAACATAGGTTGATTATTCAAGGAATAACCAACCAAAATCATGGAAAATGAAACCACCTGTCACCTCGTTAAGCAGCGACAAACTATCCGAATACCTATCCTGGTACCTGCATGGTCAAATGTTGCGCAACGTCAAATTCCCTATCAAATGATAAGTGGGCTAAGCCCTAAAATGAAAGCTTTGCACTAAGCCCTTACATTAAACTATAGTTTACATGAACTCACTTTGCAGTCATTTCTGACAAATTGGATACCGTGTCCGGGATATATCCTGGACGAACAGAAGTAGCACGTATCAATGCGCATGTTGAAGTTTGCGTGGACCTCAAACAATAAATTGCATAATAACGCGAATTATTGGGCACCGCTTTCCCAAAAGTACAATTTCATGCCATCCGTTTCGAACGGAACAAGATTGCGTAGGAAATGACGAACTCAGAGAAGTCCAGGAGAAAATAACACGAGGTGCACGGACAGAACAAAACAAAGTGGAAGATACAACGTTCGCACTAGGGATGTATAACAAATATCGATATATCGAAATATCGATATTTTTCTTGCAATATATCGATATATTTTTCCGATATTTTTTATTTTGATATATCGGAATATCGATATTAAAATAGCACTATCGGGTCCGATATTAATTTTTTTTTTTTTTTTGGTAAAGCAGTGACGGCGTTTCAGGAGAAATTCGAATGGAACATAGAAGGAGGGGACAGCTATCACCAGAACTTCCATTTTCAACACAAACCGATCAGAGTGGAAGTGGAAGCATTTGGAACAGGCACGAAGAAATTGTCAAAATAACGACAACGATTCAGCATGCTACTGAGAGAGGCGTCCCGAGTGACTTCAAACAATATTTGGATCAACCTATCCTGCCAAAGGACTCAAACCCTGGCAGTTTTGGATTGACAGTCGTCACTTTACCCCTGTGCTCTCAGAAATTGCATTGAAATACCTAATTCCTTGTGCCTCATCGGTATCATCTGAGAGAGTTGCTTCGGCAGTTAATCTGTCCGTACCTGATTTGAGTAGTCGATTATCTGGGGAACACGTGAAGCAACGCGTCTTCCTGACTTCAATCCCAAACAAATATTGGTTTGATTGACCTCATTGTATTAAGTATAGGTGAGATTATTTCAATATATTAAGTATTTTTAGTGAACGTGCTTTTATTTCATTATTGTACGTTTTTTTTAGTAAATAAACGTGCATTTTTGTATGGGTACATTTTTCATAGATAAACGTGCTTATATTTCTTTACAACAAGTTTTTTAGTGAACAAACGTGCATTTTTGTATGGGTGCATTTTTTTCTATACCTACCTACACCCTCCTCAAAAAAGTCGAGGTTTTTTATTCACTGGAATTCGGTGTCTGAATTCTAAATTTGCAATGTTGTAATTTAGATTTTTTCTTCTAAATAAAATATCGAAGGCCAATATATCGGAATATCGATATTTTTCATCGATATATCAAATTACTATTTTGATGTTTTTTGAAACTATCGATACTCGATATATCGATATTGTTATCCGATAGTTGCATCCCTAGTTCGCACACCACGACCGTATTGTGCGCATGCGCCGTACCACTGGTATCGATGATTGATCACGATGTCCGATTCCGATTATTACCACGTCTGGTCCGATTATTACCATTTCTATTCATATTATAGGTATGTCAATTTTCAACACAAAAGTGTATTCTGTTCCCAAGACCAAGATTTGTGAAACCAAGACGAGTCACAATACTCTAGATTTCCACAAGATGTTCATCCACAGGCTTTTCCACGGCTATAAACATTTTTTAAGGGCAATAAATATATAAAACTAGGCATGGGTCACAATAATGCACTGCCCCGATGATTAGGATCCGAGCTGTGGAGCATTTTCCCATTACGACAACCACTAGGTAGTTCTTGATCATGACATCGATTGAACGTATCGAACATAACTTGGAACAATCGATCATTCTTGTGCAGTTGTGGTGTGCGAGCAAATTGATCCCCAAGAAAGATGTTCAACAACAACGAAACAGCACGTGCCTTCCAGCGTGACTCATCTTCAAACATGAGCTCTTTGACCAATCAGATCCCTTGGTAGAGAGGCATACTGCGAACTTATTTTCAAAGAAATTGGTCCTATCTGATTATGATACCTAATCGATGGCCAAACAGCAACTCCCTTTATTGTAACTTTGACAACTTTTAAGGAAAGAAAAAAAACCAGTTGTTCCCCTTCTTCTATACAATCTACGTCATCAGTTTTTTTACTTTTTACATCCTAAATAGGTACCTAAATTTCATGGCCCCAGAAGCACATTTCCTAATAAAATTCATTATTTAAAAAAAAAAAAAAAAAAAAAAAGTAGCGATATGGGGTGTTCACCATCTGAGCAATGACGATACAAGGGTTAACTCAAGAAATTAACTTGTTTAGGAAGAATCGCAAGCTACCAATATTAATTAGACTTATTTCATTACAAACATACATTTTTATTGGCGAAGATCGTCGGTGTGAAATTAAAATCAGCTCATTTTTCGCTATGTAAAGCAATGTATTTCATTTTATTGAATAGTATTATTTTCTTGTTCAACCTGAACATCACCACTTGATTACAACACACCTATTAAACAGACTTCACTTCACGGCTGTAACATCCCGTTTACCGCGCCACGAGAATAACAAAATTGGCAAATTTTCTTTCCCCTCAATAAAACAAGCTCAAATGTTTGATGTTTCTGACAAAAGTCGGTCAACCGACTGGATCTCATTGGTACTTGTTTGACTAATTTTATAGGAAATTTGACTAATTCTTCAAAGAAGCGCCTTTGAATTAGGTTTCCACAACTTCTGTGAAGACGAGTTCCGTACTACTGTCTTTTGACTACATCGGATTCCTTAATTAGTGGAGGCCACCATTTTGGTATGGTAGCTTTAACTTTCAGAGATCCCCAGTTCAGTCCCTTAGCTGCTATTGTTTCAGTGACTCTCATTAGAGCTAATGCACGGAACCCAATCACGCCTCGAATTTTCCCAACAGCTTTGCCTGTGTCCGAGTCCCTTATTGGCTCCTCCACGTCTCCCTCATGATTGGAAGCTTCACCACACACTTCAAGTGGCATTACCCTTTTTCTAATAACACCTGAAACAGAAAATATTTTAGTGTTTACAGACAATGAAGGCTGCAAATCGAGCTAGTAACATGCAAAATAGATTATCTAATGACACAAGATATTTCAAGGAGGATAAGCGCGCATGTGGAAACCCCCATTCGGCAGGTTGTTTTCACAGCCAAGACTAATTTAGCCCTTCTATAATTTAATTATAGCTTATACTTATATATTTGATTTAATAGTTATATAAGTTACCAGTGTGATGGACCCTAGCAGTTAATTCTTGGCCAACATAACACCCCTTGTCAAAGCTGACTCCATTCAATAGATCTGCGTTGTATTCAAGTGGAAATGCATCTCCAGTCGGTATTTCGTTTGGACCTTCAGCGATCCCCAGGGTATACCTGAAATAGCCATTATCAAACCAAGATGTCCCAAAACAAGCATCTTTTTGACGATAGAAAATTCAAGTACAAAAGGTACATTAGGTTCCTTCAAAATATATTAAGAACAAGTGGACGGGTACATATGCACTGTCGGGGGCCCCTGTCATGGCGTACTAATATATCGATATGTCCTGTCAATCAAGATAATCGATATTTTGTGACGTCACAATAACGCTATAATCCATAATAAAGCCATTAATAAAACCCACTTATTCAGACAATAGCCAATCATAGGTATGATTGCAGTGACGTTTTGACATGCGCACGTAAATCACCGCCCTGGTCAGACCTGCCATCTCTTATCATGACAGTAATTTCGATACAGTGATCTCGAAATCTATATTTAGACGCCTTATCAAACGTGTTATCAAGGGGCCCCCGAAAGTGCATTTCAACCAATGAACGGACTTTCATAATTACCTCAATGTTGAATAGGTGCCTTGCACCAGGTTATCACAGGGAGGAGATGATGACAGATGTCTGTGCACCCAGGGATGGGAGCACCTAGGATCAGGAGTAAAATTGTGACTAGTTCCATTTGCATTGAAAACAGCCCAAACGGACAGTTCTCTTTTAACAATGTCAATATTTTTCCTCAACGAGTATGCTCTCAGCAGTTTGCTTACACTGTCAACAGCATCTGAGCTGCATTCAATGTTCAACTCATCAGAAGATCCTGTTCGGTACACGAGGACATCGTGAATAACTCTACCTTTTGGATTCAACAACATCGCGTATATGCATTCTTGAGATGTTAACAAATTGATGTCGTTTGTTATAAGCCCTTGCAAGAATTCCGTACAAGACTCTCTTTTCACATTCAACACAGAACGTCCGGTCAAGAGTTCAGCACTGCAAGAAGACGCCATCCGATACAACACGTTTGTAGGGGCTGAGCACGATTTTCTGGCAAGACATCTTAAGGCCATAGTGACTTATTGATGAGCTGCTTCAAAATGCAGTAGTCTTGAGTCTTCAATGATTGAATTTAACCGAAATTCTAATGCGGCTACGGACAAAAAATGAGATCACGCAATTATTTTTTCACGATTCCTCTCTAATCGCTTGTTCATACGCCTTCAGTTCCTTCTATTAGGTAATCATTCGTACTTCCTGGCGACTACACCGCCCAAATCGAGCGCAGAGTAATCTCCAAGTCGGTGCCAAACCATAGATACCGCTATCGCCATTCATGAAAATGTAATGTTATTTGAAACCAGGTTAGTTCCTAGCCCAGGGCCATCAAAATCAAACACTGAACTGCAAGGGATGAGAACTACAGATAGCAATCAGCTGTTTGTTGTTGTGCTGTGAGGGTGTAGGTAAACTTTGATTTCGTTTAAGTAGGTAGGTTATTCTGTGGTGGTGTTATATTTCATGTATGTGGTAAGGTTCTCTGGTTCTGGACAAAATCCCGCAACCTGGAAAATAATTTAGGAATGTCAACTGTCGACGCATTTAGGATTGTCTACTGATCCATTTCGGAAAAACGCTGCAAATTCATACACATGGAAACTCATTTCTTCAACATGGGGGAAATAGTGGGTGTGGCGGGTCTCAGACCCATTCCAATCGATTCAGGATCCAAAATTTAGTGGAAAATGATACCCCACACGCCCAGGTACCAGAAATCTTGAAAACACATATTCAAAATGGGTAATATATGCCCTATTTGACCCATAACTTCTTCCAGTGGGTGCCAATCGTTCTGGGACTAATTCCATTGGATTCAGCGTCCAAAATTTAGAGGATAATGATACCCCACTTGCCTAGATCGCCCAAAATCTCGAAAATCCATTTTTCAAAAAACACATTTTGACCCCTACCCCGCCCAAATTTGGTCCGATCGGGCTGAAAAGTTTCGCGGACCGTCCTAGGCCTGGAACAGACCCCTAACCCAAATTTCAGATTTTTAGTAAAAATTTTCCACTACCAAAAACGGCGCGAACGGCCTACGGATATTTGCTAATATTTTAATCTAGAGACCTCGAAACGTCTAGAAAAAAAATTTTCTGAGCCGAATCGGAGAGGTTGACCTATTGCATGAAAACATAGGTTAATTATTTAGGGGCCAAAAACGCCTCAGATCTTTTTTATTCCTGAAAAGTCGGTCCGTCATGCTTTCACACCAAAGAAGAAAAAGAAGAATACCTCCACCTGCTGTTATCGTTATGTATGTTGCCTCATATTAATTTTCACTGTTATCTGAAGTTTCTAGAATGTTGACAGGTTCAAGTAATTATTTTTCAAATTAAATTATCGATATGTTACATTTATTTGTTTTCCTGGTTGTGCTCCAAGAGTATTTTTTTGTGTTGAAACTGTGATCGAATGATGTTCTTTTCCGTCTGTAGTGGGTGTGAACTGTATTAGACTCGCTTTTAGAATATTGTCATTTTATAGCCACATAATGACTGATAAACGGATGACTCGAAGTTTCAAAAGCTACATCGGGTTGGATGACGAGGTAAACAACGTTGTTTTTGTCAAGTAGTGACTTACCCGGGACTGATTCCCCAATGAAATCACCAATGAGACCAAAGAAAATTGTTCCTAGAAACTCTTGACCATGACCTCGCATACTGATGCCAAGCCATAACATTACTGATAATCTAGAGTTCCTAAATGGCATGAAAAACGTCCATGTACCATCACATATTAATTAATTATTATTTATTAACTACTTTGTTCTGTATGTTCCAGTTTCTCAATTCCAGCTACGACGAGTCTTTCACCGAACAGTTGACCCCAAAACTATTACAAGGTTCCTTTTGAATTATAATCTTCTTGGTTAAATTAAATACATGTTCTTCCCTTTGTCAGCGCTCATTCGTTTCAAATGTTTCAGGTGAAAGCATTATCGCAGAAGCTCATAATGTTCTCATGTTCGCACTCATTAGTGAAAGAAAGCAGGGAAAATCAGGAGTACTTTACGTCACAAATTACAAACTGTCGTTTATCACCGCCGACGAAAAACCCAGAGAAGTAAGACGTAGACCCTGTTCCAAATTTGGGTTGAAATGCACTGTGGGGGGCCCCTTGATAACACGCTTGATAAGGCGTCTAAATATCGACTTCGAGATCACTGTATCGATGTTACTGTCATGATAAGAGATGGCAGGTCAGACCTGGGCAGTGATCATTACGTATTTATAATGTAATTAAAGCGTATATGCTTTTGAATTGTGTATTTTTTTTTTATATGGATTGTCATGTATAACATGCGCATTTACTTGAGCTGTGACTTTTTGACGCGTTTATTGTGACGTCACAAAACAATCGATTAACTCGCTTGACAGGACATATCGATATGTTAGGGCGCCATGACAGGGGCCCCCGACAGTGCATATGTACCCAAATTTGTAATGCATTAGTATAATCACTGTTAGTGTAAATTCTCTCGCTTTGACCCATGTAAAATGGTTTCTTGTACATGCAATTATTAAATAACGTTATTTTTAAGTTCTTACTAACTTTATTGAAGTAATCAAAATCCTCGTTTCTCAATAATTGAAGTGCCTGGTGTACAAAGTTACTTTGTCTTGATTTCTAGGAAGTCAGTTTTGAAGACATTCTCCAACTGGGTGAAAATGATGTTTGTCTTTCCAACGTCGACGCTATCTATTTGCATGGAAACGATAAGAAGAAGAAACTCGTTCCTGACAAGAACTTCAATGAAAAAGTCAAAGGGCTCTATATTGTTTGTAAAGTGAGTATAATTGTATTTTTCAACATTTCATTGTTGGATCACGAAATCAAAAATCGTTACCGAAAATTTACATCTTAATTCGGACGCGATACCGAGAGGAACAGTTATTTCAGAAGGCACTATTGAACGGTCCTAAAAGTTGATTTCTAAATCAAATGAAGCTGTAATTCGGGATGTAGCTTCTTTAGACCCTTGCATTAAAGATTCGTAAATAATAATAAATGAAAACATAATTTTACTGCAGTGCAACCTTTACAGGAACCTATCAGCTTGTTTCAAATTGAGGCGAATATTAAATATCAGTAAATAAAAAATGAAAGTAGCCCGAACGCACTGAATAATAAAAACCACTGCAAATTCATACACACAGGTTGGTTATTCCTCGGACCAGGCGCATGGAGACTCATTTGTTCAACATGGGGAAAATGAGGGAAATAGTGGGTGTGGCGGGTCTCCGACCCATTCAAATCGATTCAGAGTCCAAAATTTAGTGGAAAAAATACCCCACACGCCTGGGTTACAGAAATCTCGAAAACACATTCGAAATGGGTAGATAGGCGCCCACCTTGACCCATAACCTCATCCAGAGGGCGCCAATCGTTCTTGGACCCGTCCCATTGGATTCGGCGTCCAAAATATAAGGGATAATGATACCCCACACGCCTAGGTACCAGAAATCCGAAAAACACACATTCAAAATGGGTAATACGTACCCAATTTGACCTATAACTTCCTCCAGTGAGACCAAACGATCAAAAATTTTTGATTATTCAAAGAATAACCAACCAAAAGTGCCCTCATCGCATTTTCATCTGTTAAAGACCTGTTAGTCTGATATTGACTTTGAATGGGGGAGGGGGATGCTTGGGCGTGTGAATCGGTAAACAGGAATTTCGTTAATTATTTATATCATGACTCAATTTTAACAGTCAAAATGTATTGTTTTATTGCAGAACATGAGGGTGATATCATTCAGTTTCAAGTTTTCCCCTGTTGGTCACGGGAAAAGTTTGACTAACACGTTACTCCATCACGCGTTCCCCAAAAGACATCACCTGCTATTCGCTTATGATTTGAGGTAAGTAGTTTGACGTTTTATCGTAAACGAAATCCTGTTGGTGATCGTTGGTGTGTGGTATAGGCACCCGCTTTAATTGTGTAAATGCTTGTATTAGTACGAAGCGCCTAAAACTTTAATGTACCTGCCTCTAAATTTCCATTTAACGTAAGTTCTGGTCGCGGTTATTTGTTTCAGACAAGAGGTCATTATGATGAAAAGCGAAACCAACATGTTTCGTGAACCTGGCGACTGGGGCGCTGAACTAATTCGAACTAAATGTCGGGGTTGGAGACTTTCCGGAGCTAATCTGGATTTCCAAATGTCACCAAAGTCAGTCACCAAACCTTGGAATATAATGAGCAAAATCTATTATTTTACGTTTCAAACTAGATTAAAAATCCGTTTTCCCTTCTTTTGGTTGGTTATTCCTTGAATAATCAACATATGTTTTCATGCAAAAGGTATGATTCCGCTCAAAAACTTCTTCTGGACGTTTCATGGTGCCTAGATCAAAGAAGATCAATGTCCGTCCGCCGTACGCTGTACGCCGTCCGCGCCGTTTTTGGTAGTAGAAAATGTTCTAAAAATTTGGGTCAGGGGTCTGTTCCCGGTCTAGGACGGTCTCCGAAAATTTTCAGCCCGATCGGATCAAATTTGGGCGGGGTAGGGGTCAAAATGAGTTTTTTGAAAAATGGATTTTCGAGATTTTGAGTGATCTAGGCGAGTATCATTTTCCACTAAATTTTGGACGCTAAATTCAATAAAGTGGGTCCCAGAACGATTGGCATCCACCGAAAGAAGTTATGGGTCAAAATTGGTATGTATTCACCATTTCGAATAAAGTGTTTTCAAGATTTCTGGTACCTAGGCGTGTGGGGTATCATTTTCCACTAAATTTTGGACCCTGAATCAATTGGAATGAGTCTGGGACCCACCACACCTACTATTTCCCTTTTTTTCCATAAAAGATAGTCATTATTTTTCATCCCTGTGAAATGAATCTCCTTGCGCCTGGTCCGAGGTTCAAAGTAGTCTCCATTCGCCTGGTTCGAGGAATAACCAACCCGTGTGTAAGAATTTGCAGATTTTCTTGATTCGAAGTCCACCGTTTCGGTCATATTACATTACCGCTAAAACGATGCTTGTACCTATGTCAGCGTCATGTAGAACTGCAATAACAGCAGTGATGTTGCTGTTCAAAGTCCCGTTTACACCAAACAACCACTATTCGTAACCATTCTCTACGACGACCAGATTGATTTTGTCAGCTGCAATTGGTCAGTAAAGCGACGAG
Source organism: Cyrtorhinus lividipennis (assembly GCA_019603395.1). Lineage (NCBI taxonomy): Eukaryota > Metazoa > Arthropoda > Insecta > Hemiptera > Miridae > Cyrtorhinus > Cyrtorhinus lividipennis. The sequence continues at coordinate 50,354,292 of CM033998.1, read as the reverse complement.
TCGTCGAAGGGAATTTAACGCTCCATGTGTTAAAGACCAAGAGCAAGCGCAGAGAACTTAATTTTTCCACCGGGAACTGATTGCAGGGCGTCATAGCTTCATGCAGAATAGCGTGGAAGCTCGAGGCTTAACAGCTAGACCAGTGGTTGGTCGTATTCTTGTATATTACAGCCAAATATTATTAATATTATAGTGATGAATATCATTATTTGGATACGGCTCTTTGCCAAAATGAATTAACTACTTGGTATAGAAAACGAACTCGAAACAAATTGTCATGCTCCCTCCATGAGGCAGGTAAATCAAATTTCAGTTGTCAAGGAGCAATCAAGTCCTTTGCCATGAAAGGATAAAGGAGGCCATCAGAACGGTCTAAAGAGCGGAAAAAAACTCCTGAGGTGGTACGCTATCGGTGGTCATTGGAACATTTTGTTCATAGAACGTCTTCAACAAAAATTCCACCAGATTGGCAGTGTGCTCATCGCTCTTGAGAGGAATACGAAAATATTCGGACGGTTGGCCATCTTACTTTGGACATTACGTAGGCCATCTTACTGATGGGCCTGCACCGGTGGTCTATCTGGGAGTTTAATTTCGTGGCACCCGAAAGCTCCTTCTTGTAAATAATGAGTCGGTAAGTCGAGCCAGGAACTACGGAGGATATCTCTGAGCGATTATTGAAATCTTTCAAGTTATACGCTGTCTGAGAAAAAGCGTTAGGTCATGCAGCGACGCCCAGCTCCAACCCACAAGGTTTGGTTGGTGAAGCAATGGCTGGAGTTGTACGATCCTGAGTTCAAAACCGCCCCAGGAAACCCGAACCTGGACCCGTTGGACGAACAGTTGTTGTCTCTTAATTATCTTCAGCCAATGGCTTTCCGCAAAGCGCACCCCGGTTGGGAAGTATGCTCTGATTCGCCTCTGGCTCTGCGTCGATATTTTGCCAAGGAGATTACAAGCTGGTTGTCTCGAAGGAGGATATTTTGAGTGGCTAATTTGTAGTAACCAAAACTAATATGGGAGCTTGAAGAATAAGATCATGTCTCCATGCATTTCCTTATGCCGGACTTATGGGTGGAACTGTTAGTAGGTACCCTAGCATTAATTATCGTCCTTTCTCTGACCTAGTTTACCCAAATGGTTGGTCGTTCCTGAAAAAGTCCTCGACTGCCAACTTCAAACGGCGTCTCGTCATTTTTACGCTGGTCGCCCCCCACTTTGGTGTTGGTCATCGCCCAGTGGAGCTTCTCTCGTCCGTATGGCCGATTTGATGTCCACAATTTCCGATAGGTGCGTACTGCGTTCTTTATTATTAATCTTTTTAATATGACACAATTCGGGTATTTTATCATCTGGTTTTCATCCAACAGATCCCAGGAAAACATAATGTTGGAGTCAGTGAGGAAAAGTCACCCGAAATTGGCTCCACCCATGATCGTTGATCTTACGAGAGACATGCCTTCAAAAAGAGACATCCACGTGGCATACACCAAGCTCCGTGACCTGTGCACGCCTGGTAAGTAACGGTTATTCGCTTATTTCGTACTGTTATTTGGCAAATGTAGGGAACAAAGTGGCAGCAACATGAAGGTGAATTGTGCTTATTTTGGCCAACCTTATTAGTTACCAACCACAAGTTTGAATTGAAGGTGTGATTTAAATGAGATTTACTCAAAATAGCAAACTTAAGCAGGATGGAATTAAATTGGTTTAACCTTAGTGGAAGCATCCGTCAAACACTCAATGGCGCTCCCAGCCGCTCCGAGTGGATGCCGCCTTTCTGTCTTCTCTCTCTTTCTGTTTTTCTCCCTCTCTTCTTTTACTAAGAAGCTTAACGCAGAAATAAGATGATGAAATCATCGAGATTCCAGCAATTGTCGCCCAGTACGATGGCAAATAACCAAAGATCAAACATAGCCAAATACGTGTGTCCAAAAAAACAATTTTTATGTGACTAAGACTTCACAAAACGCGTAAAACGTTGACTCGAACTCTACCGTACCACTCTGTGCTTTGAATGGCCTATGGCGTTTCTATCTTTATTCGGTATGACAACAGCTTAATCAAATTAATAACATTTTGAGAGCAACACAGTTGTGGTGGATTTATTTAATCACTCATCACTCACTTCTAAGAGGAGGTTGTTGTAATAATGTGTCTTGTCCTGCCATTTGACTTCTCGCGCTTTTTTTGTTATCAAAAACTAGGAAAAATGTCTTCTCAAAACACACACAAAAAAAAAAAAAAAAAAAAAAAAAAAAAAAAAAAAACTGCCAAAAAAGGCTTTCTACCTTGCGTAGAAGGTTGATGTTAGCTACTGTGCAATAAGGGCATAATAAACAATTCTGAAGAGAATATCACAGAATAAAAGTGCCTCTGGCCGCCCATTAGCAGATGTTTTACTGAGTCTTTTCTTTCCGATTTACCCAAGAATTTATTTGGCATTATTGGTGTTTGAAAATTATCTACACCGATCGTCGTCTGGTGTTCACGTTGTCTTTGAAAAAAAGATTTTTTTCTAAAAATAAGAAAAAATAAAAACAGTTTTTCAGTTACTTTTTTTTCAACACTAGTTGGTCCTCAAAACCTCTCGAAAATGGGTATTTTGAAAATAGATTTTCGAGTATTTCACGCACTCAGGCGTGTATGATGTATTTTTCCATTGATCCATTGAATTTCCAACGCTGAATCGTGTAAGATAAGTCCTGGAACTATTATGATAAATGGTGAAAATGGGGTTTTGACATTTTTGAGAAACCTGGTTGTGGTAGTTACCATTGTCCACTAAATCCTGGAATCAATAGATAGGGTTTGCACCGATTAACGCACACCAAAAGAGTTCCTTTGGGTTCGGAGTGTGTCATATAAATTAGTTTTTAAATTGTCTTGTCTTTTATTTTCTTTTAATAAGATGCTGAGCCTAAAGGCCCCAAATACGTGATTTTTACCCAAGCAAGGTGTATCTAGAATAACAAATCATTGTGGAATTCAGCACTTTTTATTTGAGCCTGGCTGAACTGAAGCTTGTCAAAATTTGATTGCTTGGTTAAAACCATATTGATTTTCTGGATAGCTATCCACTTCTAGTGTTAGGTTGCTATCTTTTCAATATTATCGAAAATCACACAGGCATACATTACACCGTATGCAATCTGACATCCATGGCCTACGATTTTTGTTTTGGGTTAGCAATGAATCAAGTTTGTTACTCCAAAATTATTCATAATTTTTTTATTGCTGTGATTCATACGAATATTGGTTACTCAGCTTGATCATATTCAGCTGGACCATCAAAATGGAAATCTGAAGGAGTTGAACATATTATTTGACATTGCTTGCATATGCCTATTCATATCATTCATCGATTGGTTGATGGTGTTGAAAATCGCGCCTGATTGTTGCTTTACCATGGAAGCTACTTCTTCAGGTTTGACAGTTTCATAGTGGGATCCGTTGTAGTCGATGGTCACATGGTTGTCCCGTTTGTTTATTTTTATTATAGCGCCTCTGACCTCGACTGGAGAGTACACTACCTGTTGGTTGTTCTCCGACAACTTGGTAGCTCTTGCAAGATTGATGGGAATTCCGTCCAACGATATCATCATCTTTCCATTTACAGTTTGCATGGATATATTCGAACCGAAACTTGCGGAACGTGAACCGTAACTGACACGCGGACCATAACTGTATCCTTGGGCAGATACCTGAAAAAAAAAGTTTTTGCTGTAAATTAGTCTGTCAATGCGACAATGTTATCGTCTTCGTTAGTACCTCGTAACACATCATACTACAAGAAAGGGCCCAATAGTAATTTCTGTCTTACGAGGGTAATTCGATAGCCGAACGCTTACTTGACAGACCTTTCCAAAATAGTAAATTCTGCTTCCGAGCTAACAATAATCTGTGCCCAGCGTTTTGCTAGCTTTAACCTTATCTATGGTAGCTTAACCCCCATGTAAAAAAAAAAAAAAAAAAAAAAAAAAAAAGCAGTTTCACTTGCTCATTTTATAGATTTTAAAAGTTGTCTTGTCACTAGATCGCTAGGTATCGCTAAGCTGTAGCTAACAATTTACAAAAAGTCCATCGGGATTTTCTGGTCCTCGTGAAGATTTCGCGATCCAAAACCACCTGATGACTGAACTAATGAAGAAACGAGTCCTATAATATTATATTGTAATATTTTTTAAAAATTATTATGTATTACCAAGATCACCAAAAGTAGTTTGATGGTAGACTGATGGAGCATGTTTAGTCTTCTTTGGATAGAGTTACTCGTCGAATCACTTATCGGATCGTACTGAATTTGGATAATTTCCTTTGCGATCCCATAAACCTCATTGCGGCCCCCGTTTATTGATTCAATTGTTGCGAATTAATGTTCTGTAGCCAGGATATTCATTGTTCAGGCAGCAGTTGTATGAAGAGCAAATAAGAACGATTCGGGGAAGGTTTACGAATGTTATGATTCATGCTGAATTATTCAAAAGGAATGAGTGTTTGGTATTTACTCAAGATTTTTGCGTCAGATGTTTGTACTACGACGGATTCGTCGCGATTCGTACCATTCTACGTCTGATTGCTTTTCTGATCCCACACCTTGTTGGCTTTACTTAGTCACATCTTGGAGTTGATAAGTCTCTTTATTCAGGCACTAAACAGTATAATACTGCGCCTTATATATAGTATAATATCGACTTAGATCCCTTCCTCAAATTCTTCTCTCCTAAGAGAAGCTGGTGAATCTCAAATGTCAACCGCAAACAACCGTGGTCTCGGATGACCATGTCTTAGTGCCCTAGGATGACCATGAATCAAAATACTTGATGGGATAATTTATCAATTGACTGTTTCTCAAGCTCCCACAGAAATCTAAAATTCAAAGTTAATTCGATTATTACTATTATTATTATTATTTTTTTTTTGTGTGGAAAGATTGACTTATTTTCTGAAGGTAGTGCTAGGATTATAATCACTAATTTTGCGTAAAGAAATGACACGGGTCAATAAAATGTCTCCTGATTCAGTCAAACCTCATCCTACTTGAACTGACTAAAAGAGATTAATGGGGTTGAGAAAATAAATATCAAGAATAAGTTACTTGAGCTGTGCGATGGTCCTCAATCATGACGTCAGGAGGCATGGAAAGAGGGGATACAGTACAATTAGGGGCATAGATACGGTCATTTGGAGGGTCTGGCTTACAATTCAGCTGACTTGGGGTCGGTTCTAGGAGGAGCAATGAGTAGAACTAAATCATGACGTCAGTGGGCAATGAAATAGGGAATTTGATACAGTTAGGGCCATAGATATGGTCATTTGAAGGGTCTGGCTTACAATTTTCAGCCGTCTTGGGGTCGGTTCTAAGGGGAGCAATCAGTAGAAGTCAATCATGACGTCAGGGGGCATGGAAAGTGGGGATACGATACAATTAAGGGCATAGATACTGTAACGATTTATATTCTTGGTAAATAATTTATTAACAATCGTTCACTTGAGTCCTACATACACTGTTCACATTCGCGCACTTACACAATGACAAATCACAATGCACAGTACACGGTTGTTACGCGGTTGTCGCACTATTTATAACACTATTTATAACACGACACGGCACAATTTATAACCCGAAGCGTCTATATCCGGACTCCAAATTGAACTGAACTGGGCAGTGCTCGTGGGTCTGTTTTATACCTGCTGCCTCTTGGTCGAGTACCTTCCAGAATGTTCCCCGGTTCTGGGAACTCGACGTGTTGTCTGGGGCGAACAGGGAGGTTCCCGAATGTTCGAGACCCTTAATCCTCCACAGGTCGTTGACCTTGCGACGCCAGCAGCCCATTTGGCCGGCGCCGTTGCGAGCTCGCAACAATACGTTCATTTGGAGGGTCTGGCTTACAATCCACTGGTCTTGAGGTTGGTTCTGGGGGGAGCAATGAGTAGAACTCAATCATGACGACAGGGGGCAATAAAAGAGGGGTTACGATACAATTAAGGGCATAGATACGGTCATTTGGAGGGTCTGGATTACAATTCAGCGGTCTTGGGGTCGGTTCTAGGGGTAGCAGTGAGTAGAACTCACCTCTCATTGCTACAAACTCTCGTGAATTGGCGATCTTGATGATCCAATTGGTGTGGCCTGAAGCTGTAACCACGTTGGTAACTGCATGATTAACGCTGACGCTATTTCTCGTGCCTACCTTGAGCAATCCCCAATATCAAGCGAGTATGTATTCCGAAGCAGAAGAACGTGGAAGAAATAAGCCTTAGAAAGCTGGCTGAGTACCATTACTAATTCTTCATACAATGGATAGTTAAGTAGCCCAAAGACCCTTGAATTGTGCCTTATTTCAGGTTGCACGTATACATTGACCATGTTTGGAAGTGAAAGGTTGACCCAACTGCAAGATGTTCAAAAATTATTCTACATAACAGTCTTTTGGCAGTATTGAGCAATACCTCATCAGTCTCCTTGTGTTAAATATTCAAGGTGTTTTCCATTTGGTGTGAAAGCAATTTGGTGGGAGAACCTAGACTTGAAGAAAATGTATCAAGCTCAATGGTACAGAATGAACTAATTTGAGACTTCATTTAATTGATTCCTTGATGCTGGAACTGGTTCTTTCTGATTTTCTAAATGTTATACGATGCATTTATGCATTTGAAGAACGTCGACTGTATTCACCATGTTATTTACGTACTTTTTATGTATATGAAGAGGGAAAAGTAGAAAAAGTTTTGCATGTTAGGTTTGGGCAAGAAAGTTGATTTTATTTTCTTCCTTCATTTTTCACTCAGGCGGTCCTTCAAATATACATGTCGGATCATGAAGACACAGTGCGCCTACTGCTGGGGCGTTGATTCCTCCGCCCGTTATCGCCGCCTTCCCTCTGTGGTAGCACTGGGCCCAATAATGCCAACTGTTCGTGTATTTTCCGAGCCTGCTGGTCTATTTGGAAAACGACCCTTCCATTCTGACGAGGTGTTTCCATGTAGTACGGAGCAGGAGGCTGGTTACGTCCAGAGCTTTCTCCATTACCGTTTCTTTGCTCGGAGCGAGTACGAACACCAACTCTTGAATTATACTTGGCGAAAGCATCGGTTTCAATAGTTTCATCCATTTCATCAGCGTGCCCGTAAATCTAGAAGAAATGTGATCCAGACCGATGAGAGGAAGGGACCGTGGGCATTCTTCAATTAATTTGGAGAAATAAAAATTGGAATGAAATGTATGGTTCGGATTCGGATTGAAAAGGCGCGGTAAGTTTAATAACGGCTAAACGGCCCAATATCGTTTTCATTCCCATAAAATAATTCCTCAATGGCCATGGATGGCAAAAACTGTACGAAAAGTTCTCTGAATATGTTCCCGAAGTTTGTCTTGGTCCTAAATTTGGGTTATTTATTAGTGCCCATAAACATATTGCATTATCTGCTATCACTATCTTACAGCATGTACCTATCATAAAAGACTACTCCCTGTACATATCAGCAATAAAAAAATTAAAAAAAAAAAAAGTTATCAGATCAAGTTCTTTGCAAGAAAGGGGAATTAATCTCAGTTACTTTGGAGTTCAAAAATATTTCTAGAATGTCTCAAGTTTCAGCTATTAAGTAGAATAGCAGAATAGAATGTGCCATGCAGATTTTTTTCCACATGTCAAAATTTGAAAGAGTAGTTTTATCTTTCTGACCGAACGAGTGGAAAGAATTACGAATTAGTCCTTTGGTTAGATTGCATGATTTCTTGCTTTGAAAGTTGTTTCAGAAAATTACTGGAATTTTACCACTTACCACCAACAGTAGTAGCAGCGTGCAAACTTGACGGAGCATCTTAACAGCGAATGTTGCCAAAAGTTTCCGCGCCGCCTCTTTAAATAAACGACACACGAATATAAAGCAGTTTTCTTGTTTTTGGTAGAGCTAACAAGTGCCCGTTTGAATTGTAACGAAAAAAGGTTCTTTTTCAATGTAAATATGTATTTGTTGTGAATTTGAATACATAAATAAAAAATTGCTGCCATATATTTTCTTTTTGACTAAACTACCGGTGATGATTGATCTGTGTGTTTTCGTAGGTCCTACAACATGCGTATTTATATGAAATTACCGTATGAATGGAAAGGCTACTACCTGGAAGACTAATTTATTTAGATTTCAGAGTTGCTTTGTTTGCAGAATACAATCTTTAACTTTAATACAAGCTTTACCAAATTTAATAATAATTAATTAATTAATTTGTTCTAGTACATAGCAGTTTCTGATTCTGATTTTTTTGTAATTGCTGATGATTTCCGTCAAATTTCGTTAATTTCGTTCACTATTTAGCTGAATACATTCGTGAATTCATACAAAGTAAACCACTTGATTCTGCTCAGCTTTCAGTAATCTACTTCAATGCGAATGTAATACAAATGATTGCATAATATATCAATGAATCCGTTTTGCTCCTAAGAATACTATCAATAACACCAAAATAGCACTTCAAATGGGCAGCCTTAAAACAGGTCCACTCCTTTAGTTTCTGGTTTTCATAACTATTATTTCTCTCCAACAGAAGATCTAAAGCAGTTCTGGGTCCAGGATCTGCATTTTTTGTCGCTCCTCGAAAGCTCGAAGTGGTTACAATTCGTCTCCAACTCGTTGGCAAAGGCCATGATGGCTACTCATCGCCTATATGGAGATCATTCTGTCGTGTTGCAAGGTATTCCGAAGATTTCGTACATTTTATAAGAGTATGATTTATCTGTTTTTATAAATCACTAATTTATTTTAAAAATTTCAGAGGCTGAAGGGCGTGATATGTGCTGTTTGGTGGCTTGCCTGACTCAACTACTTCTGGATCCTCATTTCCGTACCATTCCTGGCTTCCAGTCCCTGATCCAGCGTGAGTGGGTCATTATGGGTCACCCCTTTTGTTCGAGACTCTCCCATGTCTACAATAACTCTAGCGATGATGAACAAGTTAGTGTAGATTCTTTTGTTGTTCAAGGTATACATGTACCTGCAAACTCTTTCTTATTACTTTCTTCCGTTTTTGTTGCAGTCTCCCGTATTCTTGTTGTTCTTGGATTGTGTATGGCAGCTTACCAATCAATTTCCAACTCATTTTCAATTCACTGAAACTTATCTGACTGTTCTGTGGGATTCAGCGTTAATCTCTATCTACGATACTTTCCTATTTGATTGCGAACGGGACCGGCATTTCTCTTCGAAGGTATCACTAATAATAAATTCCAATCGTACCGTGCTTCTCAGCTCATTTCTGTAGTTGGCTGGTCTGAATAACTTTTCCGAATAATGTGGAGCCTTTTCGTTTACAGGATCCGAATACTCCATTAGTCTTGAGAAGCGTATGGGATGAATTACCGGATGGTAAAGATGCAGCTTTATTCCACAACCCCTTCTACGTGCCGCAGCCTTCGCTTTCGGAAGCACCTTTATCCTTCTTGCCGGCTCAACATAAGATCTCCGGCCTCTCCATTTGGCAACAATGTTACTTCAGACACATACCTGTCCTTGAAATCAAGGGTGGCGGAAATCCTCAGGTGGGCCTTCCAGTATGATCATACAATTAATCATTATTAGTAACCTAAATCGATTTTTAGTTTATTATTCTTATTGGAGTAATACACTCTGAAATTCTTATAAACAAAAGAATATTCCTCCCAGATTTTTGGTTGGTTATTCCATGAATGTTTTCATGCGAAAGGCCAACCTCTCCGATTCGGCTCAAAAAATTTTTTCTGGACGTTTCATGGTGTCTAGATCAAAAAAGGTCAATGTCCGTCCAATTTTAGTATATATACCGCCGAAGCGAGTACGGTCAATGTCCGTCCGCCGTCCGCGCCGTTTTTGGTAGTAGAAAATTTTCTAAAAATCTGAAATTTGGGTGAAGGGTCTGTTCCCGGCCTGAGACGGTCCTCCAAACTTTTCAGCCCGATCGGACCTAATTTGGGTGGGGTAGGGGTCAAAATGTGTTTTTTGAAAAATGGATTTTCGAGTTTTTGGGCGATCTAGGTGAAAGGGGTATCATTTTCCACTAAATTTTGGACGCTGAATCCAATGAAATGGGTCACAGAATGATTGGCACCCACTGGAAGAAGTTATGGGTCACATTGGGTATATATTTCCCATTTTGAATATGTGTTTTCGAGATTTCTGGTACCTGGGCGTGTGGGGTATCATTTTCTACTGAATTTTCGATCCTGAATCGATTGGAATGGGTCTGGGACCCGCCGCACCCACTGTTTTCCCCATTTTCCCCATGTTAAAGAAATGAGTCTCCATGCGCCTGGTCCGAGGAATAACCAACCCGTGTGTAAGAATTTGCGGCGTTTTTTTTTTTTTTTTTTTTTTTTTTTTTTTTTTTTTTTTTTTTTTTTTTTTTTTTTTTTTTTTTTTACGTCACAAAGTACGATAGTTCAAAGTTTATAACGGCTGGGTTACAAAATGCTCAATAACGAAGACGTTAGTTGAGGCTATGTTGTGTTCAGCTCTATTTCAGCCCGATCGCCATCAACCGATTCGGGATATGGGTAAAAGTATAAGTATTTTAAGTGGGGGTTGTTTGAGATCCTTTGGACCCAATCGTATGGAATTTTAGTTTTTCTCAATAATTAAGAAACAGTTATTGTTTCTTTAGTTGTTTTTGGTCGATATCAATGTTTAACCTTACTCTGGTCATCTTGAACTCACCATCTCCTTCAAGAAAGAGTTCCACTTACGAAAAGGAATGACTATAATTTCCACCTATCGTACTTTCCTGTTTGATAGCCCGTTAACAGTTAATTTACTTGGGATGATGAAAATACGTATACAACTTATACAAGAAATGGCTTGTTCGTGGAGAAGAGTTTCTTCCAGGCCACCAAAGTATGGAAAACTCTGTGGGTGTGAGATAATTCTTGTGTTGAAAATTTGTCTGGAATGGTAACCTACGTGTCAGGGGCCTCCCAAACCTTGAGAATGGGTGTGGCGACCCATCACAATAGATTCCCAATAGGGTCCAAAATTTAGTGGAAAATGATAACCTACACGCCTAGGTACCAGAGATCTCGAAAACAGACATTCGAAATGGGTAGATAGGTACCCATTTTGACTCGTAACCTCATCCAGAGGGCGCCGATAGTTTCGGGATTCATTTAACTGGATTCAGCGTCCAAAATTTAGTGGAAAATGATACCCCACACACCTAGATTGCAAAAAATATTTTTCGAAATTCACATTTTGACCCCTACCCCACCCAAATTTGGTCCGTTTCGAGGACCAACTAGAGCCATGAACGGACGCCTGACCAAAATTTCAGATTTTTTGAATAATTTCTACTACTAAAGTCGGCGTCTAATGTAGACACCTTGAAACGTCCAGAAAAAATGTTGGGCCGAATCGGAGAGATTGACTTTTTGCATGAAAATATAGGTTGATTATTCAAGGAATAACCAACCAAAAGGAACGAATGGCCATATTTGTTGAATAGCTGTGACCAGAACTGATGTGCTAACTACCTAATCCATTTTACGAGCCACTAACTCGATTCAGCAGTCATCAAAAAAATGTTTCAGTATTTTTAAAGGAATTTTCAAGTAAAATAAACCAATGAGGATTGTATTACAACGTGTTATCTACTCATTTCAGGTCGACCTTCTCAGTAGAGCTTTAATATCTCAAAGCGAGAACGAAGCTCAAGAAGTAGAACCTCTCGATTCTTTATCGAAAATCGGTTCTTTTTATCCATTTTCGCCGTGTTTTTCCGTTTCTTCTGGAGCCAATCCTCCGTCTGCTCTGCTCCTCAGCACGCTCAGCCTTAATACGAGTTTCCACTCCACCGAGATAATGCTCGACTCGCAGTCGATTCTTTATGCACCTGATTAATATTTTCCAACTAAGTACGAATATTTTTGCGGTATAGGGAACAATGCTTAGTTTAAATTGCAAGTGGTTGTGATTCATTGAGGTCACGTTATGTCTCAGTCAAGAATATTGTTCAGGGATTAGCAAGACCTCATCTGTTCTTTCGGCTTTACCGCTGGTTGTTATTTCATCTTTCAATCTGAATTGAATACGTGGAAAGGGGAATATCTTTCTGCCTAACTATACGACAGAAACCACCCGATGTTCCAATTCGTTGGAAATCGCAGCCTAATACTGTCCATTGTTGATGTTAACAGTTGTATTTCATTTATGAAGAAGCTTTTATTACAAAAAAATATTATGTATTACTTTACTACTTCAAATAGTTTTTAATTGTGTTATAAATTAATCGACATCACACTGTTGAATATGTTTTTTACATAGGTATTTAACGTTTATAACTGTTTCGGCTCATTGCAAATGCTCAGTAGAGGGTTGTTTTCATTAGAATCAGCCTAATCGTTTCCTCTATTTTCGTTATTTTTTTCGGCTCAGAGAGACGTTGTATGGGGGGCAACATAATGTATTTTTCACTGGGCCTTCAATTGTATGCTACCAGTATTACCGTTGCAAATTAGCGCACTTAATGCAAGAATTACTCGCAATTTCAGATGTTTTTCACCAGCCCGCTGAAGAAACGGAGGCGGAGTCAGTATTTAAGTAGTTTATTCGTCGAGAAATTCGTGAAGATAATCATTTTAAACATTTCCTGCATTGACAAGTTAAACTTGCTCTGGTCTGGTTTTCATCATTTTTTCTATCACACAAGTTTCTCATGTAATTAGATTGTGGTATATTCAGTTCGGGCCGATTCCATTTGTGAAATCGTCGTATTTATTTCTAAAATGATATTACAAATATTTTAATTTCTCATTGCTTAGGTGCGTATATGTTCTGTCATTTGAAGTAAGAGCGCCTCACCTTGAAAATGTATGTTTCTTTTTTTACCTGTTTTGATTGAAGTTTTCATTCGTGAAACGATTTGCCAAGCATCTCACCTTAGGTAGTCCGCGGTTGAACGCCATGGTGGAAAATCTCAGTCTTGTCAGCTATTTTCCGGTTATTTGGGCCACAAATGTTCGGCATGTGAACAACGTCTGAATTCCTCATAACTTGGCAGCAAATGCTTAAGAATGTCAGCAGTGCAGGGGTTTCACATTCACGATGCCATGAACGTCACGACGTTGCGCGTTCTCTCAATAGAGGACAACATATTAGTTGTTCCAAATTGTTCCGGGTTTTTGTTCGAAATTGTTTCACGGCTGATACGAGCTGTTACTCCTGTTTCATCCTTCTAAGACGGGCAAATAGATGAGGGTGAAACGATTTATCCTTAAACGTGTTATCGTATGTGTCCAGTTTTTGCCAGAATTGAGATTCAATTGGTGTTATACCATCGAACGGGGTTTAAAGTAGTTGTAGATCCAACTGACGGCGATATTCAACATCAAAACATTTGAAAAGGCGATTTTTAACAAATTAATTTCTCAAGAAAGATTTTGAAGTGAGGCGTTCTTTGTTACGGCAGCTAACACACACTGACCTAATTAAGTAAGTTAAGTGCATTACGTTGTAGAAGGTGTCATGTGACTTATCTTTGCGATACCTTCTTCTTAGTTTTAAACTCAGTTCTAAGTTCAAAAGTAAAACTACTTAGACGCACGTGTTAAGAGTTGGTTCACTTGGGACCAAAATAGATATTATAGTAGTTTTAGGCCTACCACCCCTGTGTTGTTAACCCAGATGGTGATCTGTTATTTTGTTTGATTGGATATCTATAAATGTTGCAAAGTTGATTATAAATAATTATATCTGTTGAATACATATTCATAGTCATTAATTCGATGATTATATAGAGAACTTGAAAGTTCTCATCATTGTTCTTCGTGCCTTACGTATGCCCCCCGTTTTGAAAAGATCAAGGATAGTTTTTGACGAGGTACATTAACAAGTTGCTTTTTCTGATGTAGTGTCCTAAATCTTGTTAACAACCTTCATTCCTTACATCCTTGTGAGGTTTACAGTGATTGTTCATTGGTGTGATATTCTTGAAGCCCAGTAATTTACTTTAGATTTACGGGAAAGTAACGGGTTGAAATGCACTGTCGGGGGCCTCTTGATAACACGCTTAATAAAGCGTCTAAATATCGATTTCGACTTCAAGATCACTGTATCGATGTACGTTACATTTATTTGGCGTTGACATATTTGCGCATGTCAATACGTCACTGTGATCATGCGTTACGATTGGCTATTGTCCTGAAGAGTGGGAAAACAAAACCGGTTACATTTATTTGGCGGTGACATATTTGCGCATTGTGGCATTGTCCTAAAGAGTGGGAAAACAAAAAAGGTTACATTTATTAGGCGCCTAGACCTAGTTCATTGTGAAGACTAGACCTAGTTCATTGTGTTCATTGTTTTGTATAATTCTTTGTGTCGTTGCTTCCAAATTAGACGGGTTTCCTTTTTTGTTGGAATGGAAGTGTTTAATTTGTTTTCTTTAGGGTGTTTGAGGCATGAGCGACCGGAAAGAGTGATTGAGATTTGTATGGATCTGGGATTGATTGCAAGAGTGTATGTGTGTCCTGAATGTGGGAAGAATATGTCTCTCAGACCATGTCCATCAAAGCAAGATAGGTTTGAATGGGTCTGCAGGACGAAAGCTTATTTATGCTTTTTAAAGCTTATCCTGACATCCCGTTACTGACTCATTTGTTGATTAACCGAGTCGAACACTCTTTTATTATGCGTGATATGAGTGTGTCTTCCCATATGGTGTGTGATTGGCAAAGTTATATCAGAGAAGTATGTTTGGAGGAGTGTTTGGGAATGAATTTTATATGGATTGTCATTTGTATCTGCGCAGTGACTTCGACAACTTGCGTTTATTGTGACGTCTCAAAACTATCGATTATCTCGCTTGACAGGGCATATTGATATATTAGGGCGCCATGACAGGGGCCCCCGACAGTGCATATTTACCAAGTAACGAATTTATCCAAAACTACATTGTGCTCTATCGGCATACAACAAAAGTGGTAATTTACTTGCTAGAATTAAGCAAACCACTAGTGAATGAAATTATTTTTGTTGGCAGACCCCCATTTTTTCTGTAATCTTTTGTTTTCTCCCCTAATATTGTCTTCGGTTCTGAAGTCAACGCTAGGCTTACCATGAAAAAGTGCTGACGCATCCGTGCATCAGGCATTACAAAAAACGAAATAAATTATCTACACCAAAATGATTTTGCTTTTTGAGTGCCTCCTTATTCGTCATAAAAATTAAACCTACCGGAGGTATTCTGAAGGTAGTTTTTATTAATTCTATAACAAGAAAATAACAGACAATTTAAGAATGGATAATAAGGGGTGCAGGCGCCTCCGCTGCTTGGAAAAATTACAAACAAATATTACTGACTTCAAACTTGATGATTTTCCTTTTTTGCCAATCACAAAATTTATTCAATTTTCAATATCCAAATTACCTCCTTGGAGGCCTCTCTAGCCATCGGAGGGCTCTCTGGCCTACGTACAAAAATAAACAATTTTAGAAGCATTTATTAATATTCCTCTCAAATTTAGACTTGTAGTTAGACCGTCGTCACACAAATCTAGGCGGAGTAGGGGTCAAGATGTGTTTTTTGAAAAATGGATTTTTGAGATTTTGGGCGATCTAGGCGAGTGGGGTATCATTTTCCACTAAATTTTGGACCCTGAATCGATTGGAATGGGTCCGGGAACCGCCACACACACTGTTTCCCCAATTTTCCCCATGTTGAAGAAATGAATCTCGCAACACGTTCGAGGAATAAGCAACCCGTGTTGCTTGACTTGTTAAAAAAAAAAAAAAAAAAAAAAAGCAACCCGTGTGTAAGAATTTGCAGATTTTTGTTTCTTGAATAGATAACCAAAAGGACATTGCGGTACTTTCTTGCCTAATGAATTAAGTACCGTAAGGTAAGATTAAGAGAGATTAAGGTAAGATTAATTAAGAGATTAAGGTAAGATTAATTAATTAAAATTAAGATTAATTAATAAAATTAATTAAGAGATTAAGGTAAGATTGAGGTAAGATTGGAGACCATTTTGCCCTTGTATCAACAAGTATCGATACATTTTCGTGTCATAACGACTTTGTGCGATAAGTCTGCACCTATTACCTAGTCATAAAACAATTAATAGTAAAGCCCAGTGCAAATTCATTAATTTAGTAATTTCTCAATTATTTTCTTCGTTTTAACAGAAAAGAAAAAAACAAACCCGTCGTAGGTAAAAATTTTGACAGTTTGATACATAGCACTGTTTTCGTCTTGATTAATCGACTTGTCAGGAGAGTGTATTCGACTCTATATCAGCCCGGTACAATTTGTTTGTAATTACAATGTAAATCAATTTATATTTTACTCGTTTATTAAACCCCTATAAATTATACACCAAAAACGAGAACATATATTACTTGCAACATCTTTCGTAGTCAGCCCTCTGTATCGATTCTCATAAATCGACTCTCAATCGAAAGTCTATTTATTTTCATAAATCAGCTGATGGAGTTGAAACCGTGTTGAAACCTTGAAAAGTGGGTTTGGCCTTTGGCTTCAATCTCGGACTGGAATTTTGTGTCTGCGTTGTGACCATTCAAGTTTTCGTATTTCAGTTGCCAAATTCGTTCGTTTTGTTCAAATCGTAATGGCTAGCCAAACTCAGGGAATCCAACAGCTTTTAGCTGCCGAAAAACGAGCTGCAGAAATGGTCGCAGAAGCCAAAAAAAGTATGTTGTTTTTTTCTATTAGGACTGGGTCGTGTAGCAGAACAGGATTACTAACGTTTCTACCGATTCCTCTGTAAAGAGAAAATTATTTTGGAAATGAAGGATCTTTGGGATTGCAACCGAGAAGATTGCAAACATTATCACGTTCGTGTTATTCTCAGACTCTGTGAGCCTCAAGGCTTCTTGGCATCTTGTGATGTCTCCTCCTGACAAGATGTTATTTTCGTCCAGCAGTTGATACGTTCTGAGTTTCACTATAATTGTAGGTATATTCGGCTACAGTGTAAATGGTGATTGGAAACGGAAACCTCGAGATATGAGCCTTGTTGGCCTGAGTAGTGTTCCTGTGTCTCAAGGTGGGCGTGGCCGTCTGGCAGCCTGGACACTATGAAGGATTTCTACAAAATCAGTCCAATCTTGTCCAAAATAGTTATACTCTTCGTTCACTCAACGTTAAGTACCTTACTCACAAACAATAAATGATATATTTACAAATTAGTCAGGTCAATTGATAATAAACTTAAGTAGGCAACTTATTCCACTTACTGTGGACCTGAGTCGAATCTATGTGAACTGTACTTATGGAAGCCTGGTAATGATAACATACCCCACATAACATATCTAAATTCAAGGGACTGAAGTCTATTGTACAATTTGAATGCCTAACAAGCAGTATAAGTTGTGTCAGGTAGGTGTTTTGTGATGTGGAGACCAATATGTGGTCCCCTTCAAGTCCATTTATCTCGCCTGTCAACTGTCAATGAACTTCTTGAACATCTTGAAGAACTTATAGAGACTCCATTTCTTTAAAACAGCTCCGTAGGCACTTGAATATGCGGGGGGTGATACCAGTCATGTTGATGCTTCCTGTAGTTCTCAGTTCCCTCTATTCCAGGGAAAGTTTCCCTCTATTCCACCAGCCTAAAAAATCTGCAAATTCACACAAATACACACGGGTTGGTTATTCCTCGAACCAAGCGCATGGAGACTAATTTAAACCTCGGACCACGCATGGAGATTCATTTCTTCAACATGAGGGAAATGGGGAAAACAGTGAGTACGGCGGGTCCCAGACCCATTCCAATCGATTCAGGTTCCAAAAATTAATGGGAAATGATACCCCACACGCCTAGGTTCCAGAAATCTCGAAAACACGTATTCAAAATGAGTAATATATACCCAATTTGACCTATAACTTCTTCCAGTGGATGCCAATCGTTCTGGGACCCACTTCATTAAATTCAGCGTCCAAGATTTAGTGAAAATTGATACCCCACTTGCCTAGATCGCTCAAAATCTCAAAAATCCATTTTTCAAAAGACACATTTTGACCCCTACCCTGCCCAAATTCGGTCCGATCGGGCTGAAAAGTATCGAGGATCATCCTAGGCCGGGAACAGACCCCTGACCCAAATTTCAGATTTTTAGAAAATTATTTACTAGCAAAAACGGCGCGGACACCATGAAACGTCCAGAAAAAATTGTTGAGCCGAATCGGAGAGGTTGACCTTTTGCATGAAAACATAGGTTGATTATTCGAGGAATAACCAACCAAAATTCGGGAGAATGAAACAGAATGGAAGAGTCTTCTGACGGAAGTTGAGATTGGTATGATGACAGTCTAACTACAAGTCTAAATTTGAGCCGAATTGCGTGATATTATGGAGTCTTTTTATGAGTACTTTTAATTGTGTTGCTGTTTCAGGTTCTTTTCATTGGACAGCAACACGAAAACATTTTTTCAACGAGTATGCTCATTTGTGCTGCTGTCTCAAATACCTTTTATTAGACAGCAACACGAAAACGAATTCAATTATTTCCGAATTCCTGACTTTTCAAAAAGTCTAACTCTCCGATTCGGCCTAAAATTTTGGTTGGTTATTCTTTGGATAATCAACTTATGTTTTTTCTGGACATTTCAAGGTGTCTAGATCAAAATTAGTAAACGTCCGTCCACCGTCCACGCCGACATTGGTAGTAGAAAGTATTCAAAAATCTGAAATTTTGGTCAGGGGTTCGTTCATGGCTCTAGTTGGTCCTCGAAGCTTTTCAACCCGATCGGACCAAATTCGGGTGGGTTAAAATGTGTATTTCGAAAAATGGATTTTTGAGATTTTTTTGCAATTTAGGTGTGTGGGGTATAATTTTCCACTAAATTTTGGACCCTGAATCGATTGGAATGGGACCCCACACCACGATTGGCACCCTCTGGATGAGGCTACGGGTCAAAGTGGGTGCCACACCGTTTTTGATAGTAGAAAATTTTCTAAAATCTGAAATTTGGGTCAGGGGTCTGTTCCCGGCCTAGGACGGTCCTCCAAGCTTTTCAGCCCGATCGGACAAATTTGGGGCGGGTAGGGGTCAAAATGTGTTTTTTGAAAAATTGGATTTTCGAGATTTTGGGCGATCTAGGCGAGTGGGGTATCATTTTCCACTAAATTTTGGACGCTGAATCAAATGAAATGGGTCCCAGAACGATCGGCACCCACTGGAAGAAGTTATGGGTCAAATTGGATATATTATATTACCCATTTTGAATATGTGTTTTTGAGATTTCTGGAACCTAGGCGTGTGGGGTATCATTTTCCGCTAAATCTTGGAAGCTGAATCCAATGAAGTGGGTCTCAGGACGATTGGCACCCACTTGAGGAAGTTATGGGTCAAATTGGGTATATATTACCCATTTTGAATATGTGTTTTTGAGATTTCTGGAACCTAGGCGTGTGGGGTATCATTTTCCACTAAATCATGGACACTGAATCGATTGGAATGGGTCTGGTACCCGCCGCACCCACCGTTATCCCCATTTCCCCCATGTTGAAGAAATGAGTCTTCTTGCGCCTGGTCTGACGAATAACCAACCCCTGTGTAAGAATTTGCAGCGTTTTTGACCTAGACACCATGAAACGTCCAGCAAAATTTTTGAGCCGAGTCGGAGAGGTTGACCTTTTGCATGAAAAAATAGGTTGATTATTCAATGAATAACCAACCAAAATTGGCTTCGCACTAGATAATGATAACGACATTCTTTCTTGCAGGGAAAGCTCGTCGGTTGAAACAGGCCAAAGAAGAAGCCCAAGATGAAATTGAGAGGTACAAGCAAGATCGAGAGAAACAATTCAAGGAATTTGAAGCTCAGGTTAGTCGTTCTTCCTTGAAATCTGGTCACATTATTATATTAGTCCATCTTGCCTACGTTTGGCGTTACTGGGGAGACCTTTCGCAGCGAAGGCTGTTTTTAACTTATTACTTTACTCATATTATTTTTGTCATTGTGAATGTTTTTCCATCAGCACATGGGCTCACGCGAGGACGTTGCAGCCAGGATCGATGCCGATACTCGCCAGAGAATCGAGGAAATGACCAAGACCGTTAATATCAATAAAGAAGCGGTAAATTTACCTTATTTTCAATCTGCTATGCTAAGGCTATGATACCGTGGACCTAAGAATGGATATTTCTCAACTCAATATACTCAGTCTTCCCCAAAAGTTTCAAATTGGCTCCATTATTGTCTTCTCATCCAAGAGAGCTCCTTAAAGCACCCCTTAACCAACGCAAGGCTTGTCTTGTTTTGGCCCGTAAGCTATGACGTTCTAACCGTGTGAGAGGACTATTACATTCGTTAACTTATCCAGCACTCCAATGCCGAATGTGTCTTAAGTTGTCCTTATGCCTTTTTCTTGCTAATGATTTTTTTCTCATTTTTTGGTCACAGGTAATCGAGAAAATCTTGGAACTTGTGTACGATATCAGACCTGAAATGCACAAGAATTATCGCCCCTTGTAACAACGGTCTTACTTGTACATCAATCGAAAAGAATTAAAACTTCCGTATTCCGAGGTTATTTTGCTATTTCTCTTGAAATGTTACTTTAGTTAGATTTTATGGAGAGTGGAAATCATTTTAGGATGTACATTCCATGATGTTGGTTGATTGTTAATCTATTTTGAACAAAAACATTGTCTTCGTTTACATTAACATAACATAATTATACGGTTTGACTAATTAGTGAGGTTTGTTAAATACTCCTTACCCGCCTCCCTTGATCCCAAATCAGTGTATTGACCAAAGAATTCACTTTGTATTCTAGTGAACATAAGGTAAAAATGTGAATTTGGGGGAAAACTGGACTTTCAACGAACTGTTGGTCGTCTGAGGGGACAAAAAATACAGACATTGTCTCATTTTCCGTGGCAAAAGTAAACAAAATTAAATTTTATCGTAAAATAGAAGAAGTATATGTACAAGTGAAAAACGCTGCAAATTCTTTCACACGGGTTGGTTATTCCTCGGACCAGGCGCACGGAGACTCATTTCTTCAACATGGGAGAAATAGTGGGTGTGGCGGGCCCCGGACCCGTTCCAATCGATTCAGGGTCCAAAATGTTGTGAATAATGATACTCCTCACTCCTAGGTTCCAGAAATCTCGACAACACACATTACAAACGGGTAGATAGGACTCATTATGACCCATAGCCTCATCCAGAGGGCACCAACCGCTCCGGGACCCGTCTCATTGGTTTCAGCGTCCAAAATTTAGCCACCAAAATTTCAGATTTTTTGAATAATTTCTACTACCAAAGTCGGCGGACGGACATTATTTGCTAATTTTGTTCTAGACGCCTTGAAATGTCCAGAAAAAACATAGGTTGATTATCCAAGGATTAACCAACCAAATTTTTGGGCCGAATCGGAGAGTTTGACTATTTTGATATGTCAGGGATTCAGAAATAATTGAATACGTTTTCGTGTTGCTGTCTAATGGAAGAAATTTGTGACAGCAATTTAACTGAGCATACTCGTTGAAAAAATCGTTTCCGTGTTGCTGTCTAATGAAAGGAATTTGAGACAGCAACGCAATTGATCATACTCGTTCAAAATTTGTTCTCGTGTCTGTCCAATAAAAGGAATTTGAGACAACAACACAATTGAGAATACTCGTTAAAAAATTTCGTTTTCGTGTTTCTGTCTAATGAAAGGAATTTGAGCCAGCAACATAATTGAGAATACTCGTTAAAAAGTTCGTTTCCGTGTTACTCTCTAACTAAAGGAACCCAAAACCACAACACACGAACATCGAGACCACAACAATCGAGAATACTCATTAGGAATTCGTTTCAACCGTCCCAACACAATTGGAAGTACTCATGGAAAGACTCCATAATATCACGCAATCCGGCTCAAATTTTGTGATTGTGGAGGGAGGGAGGGGGGGGGGTCCAAAGCTTGTTCGGCAAAAATCTCATTTGGATTCAGCATCCAAAATTTAGTGGAAGATGATACCCCACGCACCTAGATTGCAAAAAATCTCAAAAATCCATTTTTCAAAATTCACGAAAAGTTTCGAGGAGCAACTACAGCCATGAACGGACACCTGACCAAAATTTCAGATATATAGAATAAATTCTACTACCAAAGTCGGTGAGGACGGCAGACGAACATTTGCTAATTTTGATCTAGACACCTTGAAACGTCCAGAAAAAAATTTTGAGCCGAATCGGAGAGGTTGACGATTCGCATGAAAACAGGTTGATTATTCAAGGAATAACCAACCAAAACTGTGATACAGGCCCAAATAATGAACTCCTGATCAGAATCAAGCCATCTTCTTTGGAAAATTGGATACAGAAACATCGTCATACCTATATTAATGTTTTTAATAAAAAGTAACAATTATAGTTTTGGTATAATGTACAATCGAAACCTATTCACAGTTAGGTTGACTCAAATCATGCTTCTGGAAAAACGGACCATTGGAATTTCAGGTATTCATTTACGAGACCCATTGTTTCACTATCAAGCGTCTGCACCAGTTGATTGAACGCCGAGGGTTCTAAACGCCTTTGAAGTTCGTTTATCTGAAGCGTGAGACATGAAATATTTAGTTAGAGTTAGTTGAATAAACAGACAATACCTCGCACCTCTTCAACTTGACCAATCGAATGTGAAACTTACATGAGAAACGAAGTATTCCTCAAGCACGACTTTGTGAACTGCGTCCCTTCTGTAGTAGCCTTTCAGTCGGATTTCGTGTTCGGTTTCAAAGCTGCCACTACATTCGAGGACAATGTCGTTCTGCGTGTACAGCAGACTGCTGCAATTGAAAAGATGTATTTTTAAACTACAAGTGAAACTCTGAGCTATGTTTTGCTTCATTGGTCTATCTTCCCATGTTTTGCATTATAAAACGAGTCAGTACGGGGTGCGGCAGCATAACTGCCTTTTTTCAAACCCTAATAAAACACATTGTACGAATCAGAAAAGTTTGATTTTTTTATAATGCAGGTACAAACATTAAATTTTGTTTAACTTGGTTTTGAAGACATCAGTTAGGTGACGTTCCTGTTCACACTGGGTGAATCGATTTCTGGCATTCGTCATAATTCTTACCAGCATAGCAGGCAACATGTTGGCAATTTCATCCTGGATGTTGTTCTTCAAACCTTGTAGGGTCCTTGGCTTTTGAAATTTTCCCCCAAAAAATTGAAATTTCAAAAAACCCTATAGAAAAAAAATCACAAGGAGCCAGTCATTCCAAGTCGCTCTTAATTTATATTGGGCAACTACTTCACCCAGTGTATAGAGAATGGGGGACACCACCTGACTGATTTGATCTTCAAAACCAAGTTAAATCAAACTTGCCCCATGGTCCCATGTTTTTATCTATATTATTCCTCGAACCAGGCGCATGGTGACTAATTTAAACCTCGGACCAGGCGCATAAAATTCATTTCTTCAACATGGGAAAAATTGGGAAAACAGTGGGTGTGGCGGGTCCCGGACCCATTCCAATCGATTCAGGGCCCATAATTTAGTGGAAAATGATAATCCACACGCCTAGGTACCAGAGATCTCGAAAACAGACATTCGAAATGGGTAGATAGGTACCCATTTTGGCTCGTAACCTCATCCGGAGGGCGCCAATCGTTTCGGAATTCGTTTAATTGAATTCGGCGTCCAAAACTTAGTGGAAAATGATACCCCACACGCCTAGATTGCAAAAAATCTCAAAAATCCATTTTTCGAAATTCACATTTTGACCGCTCAGATTTGAAAAGAGAAAGTTGAGCTGCCGAACCAGTACCTACATTATGGGATAGGGTTTCATTGGGGGGATCGGGTCCTCTCAACATCGGGATACAAAAATACCTGATAGTTTGAGGTTCATGCAGTTCAGATTAAATTAAAATGTCAACACTAATACGTAGCGATTTCCACCTCAGCAATAATGCACGTATAGACGACGTAAGGACAACAGATTTTGAATTTCTAGCAGCATCTTAAAGAATACTGTTTCAGATCATGGCAAATGGATCTTACTCGGTATGCACTCCAGAATCGTCGCACTTTATTATATCATTCAAAGCCTCAGTCACTGATAGAACAATGCCACAGAATTTGTCGTAGACAAAGCTAAAACAAATCGGAAGAACGAGATTATGAGAAATGAAAATCCGAATCACTGCAAATATTTGAAACTTAATGATTGATATTTACTTCAAATCCCACAACAAGAGCCTGCACAATGCCAAGGCCAACAACTTCTTCCGGTTCATTTGAGTGATGATTCCCATCCTCCACAGCCATACATCGACGATTCTTCGAAAAACTTCATCTTCACTCTGCCCAAGAGATGGCGCGATAGTACGGATCACCTTCAATATGACGAACAAATTAGTACAAAGGTAATTTGGCCATAATTAGTGGGAGCATTACAGCTGGACAACTTCATTGGTCCGCAGCAGCAGTATCTCCAAGATTGATACCTCAACAAAAATGTCCTGCGACTCGAGAAGAATTCTGGATATTATAGACAAATGCAAGCCCATTAGGATTGTTAATTCTTCTCCACCATGCACAGATCTGAAAGAGGGAACACATTTTATCGTCTTCATTTTATTTTTGTGATCTACTAAGTCCTCAACTCCGAAAATATTCATATTATTGGCGCATACTTGAAGATTCGAGGGAAAAGAGGTTTCATTAGAACAGAAGCGACGGGACCATTCACCAAAAGAAATGTTTCAATCGCTCTCATGACCATGATTTCACCTTCCGTTTTTAGGTCAGTCAATAGTTCGGCGAAATTTTGGACAACTGCTTCACCATATACCTGAAACGTTACACAAGAATATCAAATGTCTTTTCGATCCACCCAAGAATCATGTTATTGATAGGCAAGTAAATTCGCAGCATAGAAAAGATGGCCAAGAAGTTTACCCTCATAATCTGTTCTGGAGCGAGAACAACGTACGCTTTAATAATAGAGAGGCAAACTTGGAGGTTTTCCGTGTTCAAACCTGGAAAATCGAAAAGTGAATGCAAACTATCTACCAATGACGAGTTTAAAAATATATCTTAGACAAAATCCTTACGCATTAGTCGCAGCATGTTTTTGAACAAAGGCAACAATTCATCCGACGATCCAGGGAAATGCTCGAGAACGGAATACCACAAGTCCAAACCGTCCTCCAGAAGATAAATATGGCTGTCGTTGTCAATATCCGTGCTCAAAGTTATGACGGATAAAATGAAATTGTAAACTTCTTCCGATTTGTTCAAATGACCGATGGACTGAAAGAGACAATGAAACTAAGTTAGATACAATGGCAGTGAGAAGGTAGGCACCGTTATGATCAAGGAAATTTATTCAGTGTACTATCCAAGCAGTTGGTACGCATTTCAATTTGCTTAGAATGAGGAATTTCAAGGAATTGCATAACACGTGCTTTTACTTTTCTAAAAATCAATAGACTAAACTATTCCTTTTGGATAAGTTTGCAGAAAATGATTCCACGGTGGTTCACTATTTAAGGAGGACCTTGCTTGTGCGGGATGCGTTTCTTCGAGGTCTTCAGAGAAGGTAATTGGAAAAACTCGAAAAGTGGATACAAATTTCTCTTCAAACGTACAGGGTGGAGCGCGCAAGACAGATGGATTTATAAAGGGCGCCCTACAAGACTGAACGGTCGCAGGTATCTGGGCTGGGGTTCATTCGAAAGAGGGGATCGGGAAGTTTATTTTAGTTATATGCATCCCTACAAAAGGTAGTCGTCCAGGAATTAAAGCCACGTGATTACGAAGCAAGACAAATCGCGAGTGAAAACATGCTTGCTGTATTACCGTGAGACGCTTTAGTTCTCTTCTCTGACGAGGCACATTTCCATCTCAGTGGTTGTGTCAATAAACAGAATATGCAATACTGGAGTGAGACGAACCCCAGAGAGCTCCACCAGAGGCCTCTTCACTCTAATAGGGTAACAGCTATGTTGTGCGATTTCGAGAAATGGGATAATTGAGCCTTATTTTTTCGAGAACAACGGCAGAGCCGTTTCCGTCAACTCGGCGCGTTATTTAACCATGATTCAGGAGTTTTTCTTGCCTGCATTGGATGAAATGGAACCTGGACAACGTCTGGTTTCAGCAGGACGGGGCAACCGCCCACACAGCACGGACAGTAAAGGAGTTTTTGAGAGGAAGGTTCCCTGGGCGTCTCATCTCCCTGAGAGGCGATTTGAACTGGCCAGATTTAGCCCCCTGCGATTTTTTCCTGTGGGGCCTACCTCAAATCCAAGGTTTACAATGATCGTCCCAGGACCCTAGAAGCCCTCAAGAACGGGGATAATTGAGATGGGATAATTGACCTTATTTTTTCGAGAACAACGGCAGAGCCGTTTCCGTCAACTCGACGTTTCCGTCAACTCGACGCGTTATTTAACCCTGATTCAGGAGTTTTTCTTGCCTGGATTGGATGAAATGGAACCGGACGACGTCTGGTTTCAGCAGGACGGGGCAACCGCCCACACAGCACGGACAGTAATGGAGTTTTTGAGAGGAAGGTTCCCTGGGCGTCTCATCTCCCTGAGAGGCGATTTGAACTGGCCAGCGCGGGGACCAGATTCAGCCCCCTGCGATTTTTTCCTGTGGGGCTACCTCAAATCCAAGGTTTACAATTATCGTCCCAGGACCCTAGAAGCCCTCAAGAACAACATCACAGCCAACATCGCTGAACTACCCAATGAAATGCTCCAAAGAGTTCACGAAAACTTCAGGAAACGTCTTCTTCAGTGTATTCAGAGTGAGTGCTCCCGTTTGCCAGATACGCTATTCAAAACCGCATAAATTTAAATTTTCAATACTAACATGTAAGGAAAAAATAAAAAGTTTCGTAATTTTTCATTACATTGTGTTTGTTTTCATTTTGTAATCCATCTGTCTTGCGCGCTCCACCCTGTATCTAGCTAAAGCTATTCCAACCTTGACTAGTTTGTCGAGCGACGTAACGACCGCAACTCGGAGTAGAGTGTGGCTTTCAGATTCATTCCACAACACGGGCAGATATTGGACGAGACTTTCATAATACGGTTCAACGTTGTTTCCAGCTATTTCTATGATAAAGTACAAAACTTGCAGAATTTTCAGCTGAAAAAAAAAAACGTACATGTTCATCTAACGCATTTAGGTTGAACGAGTATGTTACCAACTACCATGGTCAGTCATGTCCAAAAACACTGACATCATAAGACTAAATGAATGCACGAGTAGGGCATATGCATGCATCAAACCTAAAGAAAAAGCGGTAAAAACGGATTTATGATCGTAAAATTTACTTTTGTGTCGCAATTTTCAGCCTCTTTGAGTATATTGAACAAAGCGGCGAAAATGGGGCCCAAATACTCCAGAAATAGATCCAAATTGAAATCAAAGTCGTCTATAGCAGTGGTGACAGTGTTGGCAACAGTGATTTTGACCACCATATCCTCATCATTTTTCAACAGATCTAACATTGCGGCGTAAAACGCTGGCTGGCGATCTGCAGACATTTTCACTTTCAGCCAGCAGCTAATGAGAAGCGCAACTCTTCTCCGGATGATACGGTAGTTGCTGTGTTTTATTTTGAGTTCTTCCAAAAGTGTGTTGTCCAGCCAATGGTCAAAATCGATCTGCAAAATGAGTTAAATGGGTAACTGACTATAACTGCTGTACAATTATTGAGAAGTGAACAAAGTGACAATAAGTTTTCAGAAACAACATACTTCGTCGTAGAGTTCAAACGCAGCCAAGCCTACGGCGTTGTACACGGCGTCTTTCCTCAAAATAGCTTGGTTGTCGTCGGGCGAAGTAATTTCGTTAGTTTCTCTTACAAGTTCCATAAGGACAGGAGCTAGTATCGTGGGGTATTCATGCATTATGGCGCTGAACAAACATTCTATGCTAGGCTGAAAACCAAGACAGGAAGGGGTTGCACTGGCTGTAAACTCGATTATAATGTTCCAGGAATCCTGGGATAACTATAATGGCCGTGAAGAAACATTCACCTGTGTTCTCGAGTGCGTAGTTGGATTTCATGTTTTTAGTGGAAACAAGATAAACGCTTTTTGAAAAACTGTCAAAAACTCTGCGAATTATCCTTCGAAGTTTTACTGTTTTACATGAACCTTGCTTGTGTAGGAGATCACGTCTTTGAAGACTGACTCAGAAATTCGTGATAAAAATAAAAATATAACTTGTTTTAATCCTCTCTCATAAGACCCTCCCTCCTTCAGCGAGTGGCAATCGGTCCGGGACCCAATTCAAGAACCAAAAAATCTGCAAATTCTTACACACGGATTGGTTATTCCTCGAACCAGGCGCAAGAAGAATCATTTCTTCAACATGGGGAAAATGAGGGAAACAGTGGGTGTGGCTGGTCCCGGACCCATTTCAATCGATTCAGTGTCCAAAATTTAGTGGAAAATGATACCCCACACGCCTAGGTACCTAGGAAAATTTTCTACTACCAAAAACGGCGCGGTTGGTTATTCCTTGAATAATCAACCTATGTTTTCATGCAAATGGTCAACCTCTCCGATTCGGCTCAAAATTTTTTTCTGGACGTTTCATGATGTCCTGATCAAAAAAGGTCAATGTCCGTCCGCCGTACGCCGTCCACGCCGTTTTTGGTAGTAGAAAATTTTCTAAAATCTGAAATTTGGGTCAGGGGTCTGTTTCCCGGCCTAGGACGGTCCTCCAAGCTTTTCAGCCCGATCGGACCTAATTTGGGCGGGGTAGGGGTCAAAATGTGTTTTTTGAAAAATGGATTTTCGAGATTTTGGGCGATTTAGGCGAGTGGGGTATCATTTTCCGCTAAATCTTGGACACTAATTTCAATGAAGTGGGTCCCGGAACGATTGGCACCCTCTGGAAGAAGTTATGGGTCAAATTGGGTATTTATTAGTACCCATTTTGAATATGCGTTTTCGAGATTTCCGGTACCTGGGCGTGTGGGGTATCATTTTCTACTAAATTCTGGATCCTGAATCGATTGGAATAGGTCTGGGACCCGCCGCACCCACTGTCTCCCCATTTCCCCCATGTTGAAGAAATGAGTCTCCATGCGCCTGGTCCGAGGAATAACCAACCCCTGTGTAAGAATTTGCAGCGTTTTTGATCTAGACATCATGAAACGTCCATAAAAAAATTCCGAGCCGAATCTGAGATGTTGAAAACATAGGTTGATTATTCAAGGAATAACCAACCAAAATTGAGCGAAAAAATGAAACACAAGCCTAGATCCCTCTCGAATCACTTAAACCCATTGTCAAAACATCCTTTACCACCCATACCTTCCTCCGTTTGGGATGAACGGGCTGAAAATGAGCCAACTAGGACGCCTCTCAAAGGCTTTTTCCTTTTTACCCGGATAGAGGACACTGGATAGCTGCCATTGCGGACTTTGATACAACACATTTTGAAGCGCATAAACGCAGTTTAGGGAGTAAATTTGTTTGTAAATACGAATCCAAGGGTTTGTATTGTGAGAATGTCAATCCCTCTTTTGCTACCTATTGGAGTGAGTCCTGGACCCTCATGACGCACTAATTTCCTCATACTCTTGCTCTAAGGAATAATAAACTATTGAAGGAGAATTTGTATCGTTACTTAAAAATATTGATTTTTGCAAAGCACACTTACCCTCAATGAGTACTTGGGAGCATCACCAGTGGTTACGATAACTGCAAACGCACAACATATCACAGTAAGTGACATGACGGGAGTACAGCGTTGAGGTCAAAAGCAAGTTCGCTTTGTAGGTAAAACGATTAATTACAAGTAAATTAATTATATAATTATTATGTTGGTGTATGCGCTCACCAAATGATTCCGGATCAGTCCTCCAACATTCCAGTTCTTGAGGCGTCAAGAGGAAGTAATACGTGACCAATTTGTTGAATATGGCAGAGAGGGTGGGTGTAGTGAAGAAGGTTTGCTTCATCTGGTGGGCTCTTTGGGATTCCGGGTCTTTCACTTCTACAATTAGATACATAAATACACGATCTGTAGCCATCCGTATTTACTCCGACTTTCTACCTTAAGTTTTACCCAAAACTTACCCCCAGCAACCTTGGGCGGCCTATATTCGACGCATAAAATGATGTTTTTAATCAAGTTGAAACAATGTATCAGGAATTTTTCGAAAACGAAAACTTCTCCATCGGACGTGAACGCATAACCCGCTGCAAATTCCAACGCTGAGGGGATGTAATCGACGAATGAAAAAGGATGTGCGTCCAGAAGTGACAGAAGCACTTTCATACACCTCACTATGAATTTTTCGCACATTTCATTCTCACCACCAACAGCTTTCCCTAAAAAGCGCATAGTTCATTCAGGACAAATTACAAATCGAATTCGAAGGTCAAGGATTTTAATCGGCTGAGGAGATACTCACTAAGTTGAAGCATGAACCTGGTGTGCACAAATATGCCCCGAATGAATCGATCGACGTTCTCGTGCTCGTGAGGTTTTTTGAAACCAAAAATTGTCAGTTTGGCCAACATTTTGGTAGCGAGTAAGGCGTTCTCCAAGTATCCGATCTGGTTGGTTTGCTGTGGAGTCGAATTATATATTAAACACCAATTAATTTCACCAAAGGCGGGATTAACAAATAACACTTTGGTCTGGCAATTCAACTTGAACTTGATATTGTTTCAGCAATCAGCTTATTGAGGAAGCTTTGCATTTCCGGTTCTGTTCTAAAAATCAACTAATTTTGCAAAAATAGTACCTAAGAACTCCCTTCATTCGGGCGAATGAGGTTTGCAAGATCAGAGGGTAAACGCATAAGAGGTTATGTCATATTCAGAACTCACTTCAAGTACAGCAATCGTGTTTTCCATCGGTCCGCCGGAATTATTGTACTCCTGTACCTGAAACGGGCTCATTTTGAAAATGGCACTCAATAAGAGATCCTACACCATGATTTAGTGTTTATTTATGCCCGGATTAATCACTTACTTTACAAGTAAACATTTGACACAGGACATCCCAAATTTGTTGGAGGAAGGGGTACAAACAAACAGTCAGTTCTTGAAACATTCTACGGTCCAGGACAAGACGTTTGGTAGCGAGGACTTTGACGATTTGGTGCAACATCAGGAGTGCTCTGTTTTGAGTCGGCAGGTCATCGCTTTTTATGGCAGTCATCAGAGAAGGGACCAATTGGGGCCATTGCTTTGGATAGTCGAACCTAGAAGACCGAAAAGTCGTTGCAAAAATGATTCATTGAATCGGAGAAGAATTCATTCATATTAGAATCCTTCCAATAGTCTTAGTCTTAACGTAGTTACCGAGCAATTTTCCCAACGAGAACAGCCAAGTGCGAAGCGATTATTTTATGAGGTTCAGGAATACTGGCGAGCAGCGCAGGTCGAATTTGCTGTTTTTCCACTTCAGGTATGGCACTGAAATACAGAGCGAATTCTTAATTTGACTTGTATCGACAGTTGATTCTAAACGACTGGGGTCAGAGCGAAACCCCAATAATGCGGTATGCAATAGCAACTGTATCTTTCCACTCCAATTCGACATGATTGCAATGCGTCACAGTAACATTGTGGGATGGGAAAGGAACCTATTTGTGAGGATACAATATTTTAGAAACGAACTTTGGTGCAGTGGGTCTCCAATACTTTTCTGTTCCATTCTTGAAATACAAAACGGCAAGCAGACGGACGTTTGAGTCGATGGATCGGTCGGTAAATACATCCTAGAAGAAAAAAAATAATAATAATAATAATGAGTCGATGCAGATACTCCCGAAGGACATTCCAACTCCAGTTTTTCATTAATAACCCAATAGTCAGTATTGCAATGATGATAACGCAGGGGTAGCAAGATTACTGAAACCAAACGGTAAATGAACACGGAGATTGTAGAAAATAACAATTCAATTTCGAAGAAGAGCAACAACTTTGAGGCTCATCGGTAACTTATGCCCTTGGAACCCGCAATGTGCTCTCCTGCCCCAGGTAATGTCAGAAACATTAGGAAACGGTTTTGTGTTTTAGGCGAATTCGAGTTGCAGGAGCTACTCTACTCACGTCAGTCCTTTCTACCTAGGCGGGTACAATGCAGGTAAGTATAACAATAAGTATACCTAATACCTGCCGAACGAAAAATGTATCAAAAATAGCATTTCAAAACAAACTTGCCCACTGACAAGGCCAATAACTAACATTATATTGCTTCCTTATTTTCAATAAAGACATAATATAATGTGTTTTGAAAACATCTGCAAAACCGGAAAGTTTTCCTTGAAGATCTTGCGGGTTTCGGGTGAGTATCCCGATTTAACGACACCGGAGAATTTATGACTGAACATTTTGTATTTTGCGATGAACGTGAGAGGCAAATTTTGAACACAGGATACCTCATCAACTTACCAAGTAAAAGAGTAATAATGACGAATAAACCTCAAACCTCAATCTACAAATGGAGGAGAGGCTTCTCCACCCAGACATAAGATGGACTTAGTAATCAGATTTACCTTCAATATTGAATAAAAACCAGGCTCCGTCTCCAACTCTTGCAGTTTCTGTTCGGCAGGTTTCAAAATTTCGGGATTCTGACTTGCAGCTCGTTGCAAAACATCAAGCACGAAGGATTGTTTATATCTGTAAACCTCAGCTGCATCCATTTTGGAATGGAACGGAAGAAAAAACTACAAGAGGAAATATGAACAAAGCTTGATCGGCCTTTGCCCCTTCACATTCTAATCATAATGAAGGCCCTCTCGACGAATTGTAACAACAAAAAGAAATATTGCGGAAAAATGAATTATTTTTGTAATTCAAGAAGCCGATAAAATGTCGCACAACTGCGGAGTTGAGCTTGAGACTACCAATGGAGTACTGCGAAATGGAAACTAACCTGGCACCTCGTAACCTCCTTTTCCATTTTAAAGACCTTGGCAGACACATGCCGAACGCTAGCATAATATCATTTGTTTTTGATAAAAATAATAGTCGTTCCCAAAGTAGACAGAGAAGATAAAAAATGTTCCACCTTATTTTTAATGGAATAAAGGAAAGTAAAAGTACTGTACAAAACGATATTCATGCTACAACTCAATTTTTCACCTACATTGCGCAATTTCAATTATATTTTAGACTGTACCTGATCAATAATTTTGTATCAATTATTACTATTAATCTGAATCAATAATTATCAACTTTTTTCAAAATTAAATCTCAAAAGCAGGTATATAATAACAGATTAAGGGAAGTACTTAAAACCTTACTGCTTGACAGCCCATACCTTCGGGCTGTATCTTTAGTTTGAAACACCAAAGGATTTATTAAGGTAGGTATATTTTTGCAAAACGCTACAAATATCTGACAATTCATTATTTGGAGGGCGGGGCCGATTATATTGAAAATGTTTTCCCACTAAAATGCACTAACAAGTTTGTAAACATTTATTTTTTAATTTTTTCTAGGGCAGATTTTATGTGAAAAGCTGGCGTCTTTATTAACCGAGGCATACAATGCTGTAATAAGCTTTTATTGAGTTCATTGAACCTAAAATTTAAATTGACTTAATTGTTTTATTGAATAATTGATACTAAATGGCTCTCCAGAAAAAATTGCGATTTTAATCATTTTCGAATTAAATTTTATTAGTGAACGAACAGAACACGAAACTTTTGGATCCTACTTACTTAAAAGTTCCTGTATTCCCGAAAGAAAATTTGAAAGTTTTAGAAGTTGGCTAACTAAGTTTGAAGGAAGGTGTCCTTTTCATGTTCCAAAACACCCTAACAATATGTACCGCCGTTAAGCACCTTGATCGCTACAATTTTGGCGATGTGGAACAACTAAAGAGTATTCTATCAATTTTCTCTCAATTTTGGGCTCGAAACAAGCGGCATAATGATTTAAAAATCGGATTTTGAAGAAAAACAAATTTTTTTTTTTTTTTTTTTTTTTTTAAATATAGACAACTTTATTATCCGTGGGATATTACTGTTAGTTTCACAAAGTATATAGTAAGACGTAGCCTTAATTCGCATGGAACTTGAGGTTAGGTTCGATCCAGCGATCGTCCTACAATTTATAACATATAAAATAAAATAACATATAAAATAACATAAAAAATAACATATAAAACAAATTATTGAAGGGAAAAGGTCATAAAAGAAACAACTACCTACGCGATTTGATGGATTTCTTAATATATAGTAAGTAAGGTCTTTTACACTGGCAATCTAAAATTGTTGTGCCGATAATTGTTGCAACCGATTCAGGACTAAAAAAGTTGTCTTGTTTGACTAACCTAACACTCCTACATGTGTCAATGGTGAATTTATAAAAAACAAATTGTGTAGCTCTGAATATAATATATTCCTCCATATCATGGAAAGGCACCTATCTGCTATTTTCGACTATTATTTCCGTTTGATCACAAAGAATTTCTCTGGGTATTAGTGCTGTCGGGACCTTAATTAAGTGCATGCCACGCCTTTTTCCGTTATCTGGTTTTGCAAACCTCCAAATACATCGGTAGGTTTCATGAATCGATTTATATAATGATATTTAAGAATTTCGTGGTCAACTCCGCGTTTTCTTAAAAATAAGGTGTTACAAAAATATATAGTATGCTATTTGTACCCACTCGTGGTTCTCCGCTCACCCCCTTTTACTCGGAGGGGGTGTGGAATGGATCAATATTGAGTCAGCTCAAGGGGGTTTAGGTGCTGTTTAGTACCATCTCGTCTCCTACTCTGCACCCTCACTTTTCACCCTCCGCTAAAGGTTGGTTTACAAAACTCAATATGCAAGAATGATTCACTGCACGATTTTGAGCAGAAGGGGCGGAAAAGAGTAGAACGGTAGATGTAGAACTGTAGAACACATTATTTCGCAGTTAGATAGCAACATATATCAATACACCGAGAAGATGCATGTGACGCGCGTAAAGCAATACACGACGGTTTATTACGGTTGCTCGGCATCCAATTCATTTTCGGTTCTCCGTTTTTGTACACAAATGTGTCATATTCTGTCGTATTCGCACTGTCAACATTGATGTGACATGATTCGAAAGTAGGACAGAAGAGCAGGCAGCTAAGAACCGTATGTGTACACCTTAAAGTAGGTGGGTACAGACGTAAATCTGACCCCCATGTCTTACAGGAATAAGTAAGCTCCGGGATGTGAATCCACATCTTTCTATTAACTTACATCTTAATTAATAAAGCCCCAGCTTCTGATCAACCCTTTCTAACACGTTTGTTTTAACATAAATCATATGAATCAATCAATCTACATTATTTATCTTGGTGCCTGTAATAGTAGACTCTAATGGGGTACAAGCAGGGATGGATGTCAAACTGATCGATTATCTATTCCTTGGCTATCTAAATATACATAGCATGATTGTACGAAATCGTCCTCGCGTGTTTGCTATAAAACAAAAACAAAAGAACATTATGCATTCCAACCCATCTGTTTGTGAAATTTTTCTCAAAGCCCTAAAACTATTGCAAAACACCCAGTTCGAAAGAGTGTGAAACAAATAAATTTAAAAACACTTACATACTAGGAAGAGGACAAAGAACAAGGAATACGGTCTATAAGAAAAACACAAATTGTGGGGGAAATTGACTTATTTAAGACGTAGCGGAATGTGGAAGGAACTACAAACTACACACTAATCCGCACAATTTTTTAAACACACTCTCTTATTTAAAGTGGCTCAAGAGCGCAACAAAGTAAAACATAATAATTGAGTGAATAGTCTTTTGTTCGAAGGTTGTTAACACCTGGTAGGTCTGTGAGACATGTTGTTATGAAGTATTGAAAGCGCAAGCGTGGAATTCGTGTGAATATCCGTAATCTGTAGGAATTTAAATTTAATAACTAAAAGGTCATTAAATTTACTTTTGCCTGATGGCGCCTCTCGCTTTCATTTTTAAAAGTCGCCTATCCAATCACAACAACAGGCTCCTATCCTTTAGAATAATTTATCTTTTTATCACTTTTAATTTTTCCTGGTAAAGGCTCCTAGAAAATTACTGCTCTCGTGATTGGTCTCTGTGAGCGTTTTTTTAAAACTACTACATCGAGTATTGTCATCGACGGTAGGTGCCTAATTGAGCAACATTGGAAGCAATTTTGAAAACGAAAAGCGTGACAAATGGTAAGTTTAATGAAAATGTTTGATTAAAAAGGCGAAACAATGAAAGCCATGTTGAAACGAGAACTATGAGGAAGAACTTCAGTTACAAGCCTCAAATAAAATGAGGAAGATCCTCTCTTTCGGTATTGTCCTATGAATAATGAACAATTCTTTCAAACGCACCATCTGGTTCGCTGTTATATTACAAAATAGGAAAAGAGGGAAAAAAAACGCTGCAAATTATTTCACACGGGTTGGTCATTCTTCGGACCAGGCGCATGGAGACTCATTTGAACCGATTCAGCGCACGAAATTTAATGGAGAATGATACCCCCACACGGCTAGGTACCAGAAATCTCAAAAACACACATTCGAAATGGGTAGATAAAACTCATTTTGACCCATAACCTCCTCCGGTGGGCACCAATCATTCTGGAACCCGTCTCATTGAAAAATAGAAACAGTGAGTGTGGCGGGTCCCGGACCCGTTCCAATTGATTCAGGTCCAAAATTTAGTGGAAAATTGAACCCCACACTCCTAGGTACCAGAAATCTCGAAAACACATATTCAAAATGGGTAGATAGGCACCCATTTTGACCAGTAGCCTCATCCAGAGGACACCAATCGTTCCGGGACCCGTCCCACTGGATTCAGCATCCAAAATTAGTGGAAAATGACACCCCACATGCCTAGGTACCAGAAATATCAAAAACACATATTCAAAATGGGTAATAGATAGCCATTTTGACCCATAACCTCTTCCAGTGGGCACCAATCATTCTGGAACCCGTCTCATTGGATTCAGCAATCCAAATTTAGTGGAAAACGAACCCCACACACCTAGATCGCTGAAAATCTCGAAAATCCATTTCTCGAAATTTTGAACCCTACCCCACCCAAACTTAGTCCGATCGGGTTGAAAAGTTTCGAGGACCAACTAGAGCCGTGAACGGACTCCTGACCAAAATTTCAGATTTTTCAAACAATTTCTACTACCAAAGTCGGCGTGGACAGTGGACGGACATTTGACATTGGGTGGGCTCAGCAGGCTGGCATGGATTTTCCCCCTCCCTACCGGCTGGGTGCTGGGTGTGATCAGGGTTGGTCAAGATTATTGTTGCCGGAAGGAGGAATAACAAGTTCTCTCTTCCCACTAGGTCTCTAAGTAGTGATACAGCTTCTGTGATATTTATGTTGTGTGATATTAAATGCAAGGGATTTACCTGTGATATTTCTGTTTAGGCTAGTTAACGTTAAATTTTAGGTTTTTATCCAGGTACGGGAGGGATATTGAGTACTCGCCCTACCTAAAACGTTCTAGCAAGAGACTCCCTTGCAGGACTGTGGAGACACACATGAGTGGGTGAAGAAAAATGCCAGTGCGGAGGACACAGGTGGGATCTTCCTGAATTGGTACCTCTATAAAATGCCTGTAAGTTCAGTGATGCCAAGTGGCAAGGCGAGTGAGTGCCGCCACAAAAGCACTAAGTCCCAAAAACTCCACAGCCCACCTACGCCCTTCAGCTGGGGGCGGGGCAGTCTGTTGTGCGGGGGAAGCCATAGAGCCTTAAGCGGCCCATAGACGGTCAATATTATTGTGCAATATTCCGGGTTGTGCAATTTAACTGAGCGTGTGTAGACGATATTGAAAGGTTGCACAATATATTGTGTGATTGATGAAAAGTTGAAAATATATTGTACAACCTGAAAAATATTGCGTCGTCTGTTGGCAG
The DNA here is from genome assembly GCA_019603395.1 of Cyrtorhinus lividipennis. Taxonomy (NCBI): domain Eukaryota; kingdom Metazoa; phylum Arthropoda; class Insecta; order Hemiptera; family Miridae; genus Cyrtorhinus; species Cyrtorhinus lividipennis. The sequence goes on along the minus strand of CM033998.1, from coordinate 50,316,436 downwards.
TATTGCGCAATATACCGTCAGTTGGTCTCAAGCAGCGGTCGTTTCAACAAGTCGTCTCATTATAGGCCTTATCATGGGTGACAAGAAAGCGGAAAAACAATTTATTTGTGAATTTATAGAAGTGTATCGTGGTCTTCCGGCTCTGTGGGATGTCAAGTCCAAAGACTATAGTAATCGGGCGAAAAAGGGGGAGCAGTACGACGTGCTAGTAGAAAAATACCGAGAAAACACCCGGACGCTGAGAAACAGGAAGTGGTCAAGAAAATTAATTCTCTGCCTTCAAACTTCCGGAAAGAGTTAAACGGATTCGAGATGCAGAGAAAACTGGTGCAGGGACGAATGTTTGCACAATGTGGTTGTACGTCTGTGCTCGCAATTGCGCAATATATTGCACAACCTTCAATGTCTACTCTACACAGTACAATATTTTGCACCAACCAAAATATTGTACAATACTGTTGACCGTCTAGGGGCTGCCGTCAATATATTGTGCAACCCACATTGCACAATAATATTGAGCGTCTAGGGACCGCTTAAAGGGCTCCCCAATATGATCAGACGCTGAAAATCAGGGAAGACTGTCATGGGCCACACGGCCTCGGAAACAGTCTAGCGTAGGTACAACAGGACGGAAATTTGCTAATTTTGATCTAGACACTTTGAAATGTCCAGAAAACCTCGATTCAGGTCCAAAATTTAGTGGAAAATCATGCCCCACACCCCTAGGTACCAGAAATCTCGAAAACACATTCAAAATGGGTAGATAGGCACCCATTTTGACCCGTAGCCTCATCCAAAGGGTGCCAATCGTTCTGGGACCCATTCCAATCGATTCAGCGTCCAAAATTTGGTGGCAAACGATACCCCACACACCTAGATTGCAAAAAATCTCAAAAATCCATTTCTCAAAATTCACATTTTGACCCCTACCCCACCCAAATTTGGTCCGATCGGGTTGAAAAGTTTCGAGGACCAACAAGAGCCGGAAACGGGTCCCTGACCAAAATTTCAGATTCTTCTTTTAGAAAAATTTCTACTCTCGAAGTCGTAGTAGTCGTGGACGGCGTACAGCGGACGGACATTTGGTAATTTTGATCTAGACACCTTGAAACGTCTAGAAAAAATTGTTGGGCCGAATCGGAGAGATTGACTTGAATGAAAACAGGTTGATTATTCAAGCAATAACCAACCAAAAGGCGAAGGAGGGATATTTGGACGAGGAGGGATATTTGTGAATACAGGATATCAATGTTGGTACACTTGATTCCTCCTGTTGTCCCTTCCTTGCTTCCTCACCACCCGTCGTGCTTACGATTATTCTCTGCACTTCGCGTCAATCGTCATTCACATTCACAAGTTCACGTAAAGAGTGTGTGCGTGAGCACTGACGAGGATAGATAAGTTGATACGAGATTGTAGACGTATGTTGTGTTTATTTTGTCTGCAAAGTGCATATTTCTGCGTGTTACCATAAGACTGAGTCACTTTCAGTTCCACTTCTTTATAGAAAGAAGTCATTGGAGAACTACCGCAATCGATTGATAAGGTAATGACTATAACGTAAAACATTTTTTACTATTCCATACATATTTACTATCCCAAGAGCTCGAATGTTGTGTATCCTAAAACTCTATTCAGATCATGGTAAAAAATATTTCTTTAATTTCTTCCTAATTCGATGAAATACGACTTTCGATCGAGATAGAGGAAGGCTGTCAGTTTTGAGAACTGAAGGTTCCAGGTTCTTTGAATATGCGTAGGCATTCGATAGTACATGGGTGTGATTTGCGTATTGAATTTCATACAGATTTTGGATGACCTGCGATCGGCAAAGATCACTCATCACTATCACAAGGTGTTTTTTTTTTTCTTCCCCCAACAAAAATATTTTATTTTGAAGCAATTTAGGAGATCCTAAAGAACTGTTTTGATGGAAGGGTTTAAAACTAGGGTTTATATCGTTGTTGCAATGCACATTGGGGCGTGGAAAAAAATTCGATTTTTCGAAATTTTTTATTTTGATCATCTGGCTCCTGATTCTATTGTACATTAGCCGCTGCATCTCGTTATAGCACAAATTTCATCTGGACTAACGTTTAGCCCCATTTATTGAGTCTTAAATTCAAGATAGTTGAAGTTTTGGTTAAATTACAGATAACTTTCAATATGTGGTATATAATTTAAAAAAAAAAGTGAAATAATTGAAATGAATGTTTTATTCCTGTTCTAGGATGTTTAAATATGCCGCACATAAGACGAATTGGTTAAAAATATATTTTTCGTAACTAGACCAAAGTAAGGAGCTACCATAAACATTTTGAAAAGGTATTGCTACAAAACCTCCGGTTTCCTCCGGGATGGGTAACTTGTTTTCTCAAAATAGAAATGTTAAAGTAAATATTAAAACAAAAATCATCTGCCTTTACCTGCCTATCTGATTATAACACCGTAAAGAAAGGAAAGGATCAGAGTACGCTTTTGTTTGTTGCACTATTTTGTTTACCCAATTGTCTCAGATAATACATGTCCCCACTTTCAAAACACTTTTAATTCCAGTTCAGTATAGTTGTCAACATTGTCCAATCACGAGCTCTATAAAATTAAATACCGCGATTTGTACCCGACTCTAACGAAATCACCCTGAACTTGACGGAAAAAATATTTCTTTAATTGTGACAGCTTTAAATAAGAGTTTTCGCCTCATTTTAATGAAACAACAAAAAAAGTAAATCGGGACCGGGCGAGGTTCAGAAAAATAATCAATGAGCGGATGGAAAATGAATATGTTTTCGAATTTGAACAAGCTTTGACTTTGAATTTCTAGTTTTATTATTTACTCTCCTAGTCTCTAGTCTCTAGTCTCTAGTTTTATTATTTATTCTCCAGTCCTTTAAACTTCCTTGAATTTTTGTAAGCATCACTTAACTACAATATACTCCCAAAATACTTGTTTCAACTGGTTTTCATAAGTGCCACCTATTCCGAAAATTTCCAAAATTGTTATCTTGCCAATAGGCTTTTATTTACTCATTAGTTATTTAATTTTCTTCAAAATTTCATTAAACACCATTGAACTTAATGCATTTTTTCTCCTGAGTTGAATGAGACCAGCCCCAGGTTTCTATATTAATCCATTTTTGAGATAATGCATTTTTTCCGCATTCTGGCCATTCGGCTCCAGTGAGAGATGCCACTTGCCTACCTTCTATTGTCAATTTTTAAAACCGTAAAGCGTTAAAACCATAAGTCTTGAGTAATAATGTTTTACCCTTGGAGGAGTCCTCAAGTACTGGTTCTGTGAGCCAATGATTTTCGGTTTCACGAAGCTATTCCTAATCACAAATTTTTGAATCAAAATTTGGCTGTCAAAAAGTCTATTGCTTGTAAATTTAAACTATGTTCAACCTATATAAATGTGAAGCATAGTTCAAGGACTATGCTTGAGCTAGTCCTGTTTATTATTACCATACATATTTACTTGCTGATGGAGGGTCCACTATATCAATACCATTACAACGTTCTTTTTGATCATATGCCAGTTATTTTGGATTAAGCTTACCGGAGATCAAGATATTATTATTATGCTTTCAATGGCTAAAATTAGGTTTGTACACTTTACAGTTATTTTAAAAGCGTTCGAAACGTCTCCACATTTCCCTTGAGACCGTAACTTGATCGCCAACGTTGTCTCCCACTTTTAAAACTGAGTTTTTCTCAGACTTTGTTATCATGGCCTGATCGTGTCATCTCCTTCAAGCGTTTCTCAGTATCCTTCTTCTCATCTTCTCAACAATGTCAGCAATTCGTCTTGAGACAATACCTTGAGATAAATCGTGGACATGGCCACGTTATAAATCCATTATACAAAGTAAATTTGAAGAGGGAACAGAATTGTTGGTATTTAGATACGGCATTATTCATTTAACCTACAATATTTAAGTCCGTTAGAATAGCGACAATATGAAGTCGATTATATCTAAAATTATTTGTACGGTCGGCAATTTGAAGGTTGAATATTTTTATGGATTGACCATTTTTCTTATTCCCCTATTCGTCGATCCCCGCTTTTATTGATTCCGGAGTTTTCGCCTTTCAAAAGAAACCCCTGCAAAGACCGTTGATGTATTATTAGTCCCACAATCTGTTTACCACCACAAATGGGTGTGAACGAATTACGGAATGTTTTCTTGGATAGAAGGGCGCTCTTTTTTGTGATCAATGAAGTTCTTTTATTGATGGCCTGTTATTATTCTTTGTTGAACTCGAATTTTTTGAAAGCGCGCTGAGTGCCCCATTCGCGCCATTGGAATGAATAACTGTGAATAGATAAGACGGGGTCAATCTGATCCTCGTCCTTGTTGTACCTAATGATCAATTTTTGAAAGAGGCCATTACGTGCGTCTCTACTAAATATTCTCTTAGTCGAAAATAGTTCAAAGCACTTGGCATTTACTGCGGCCTAAGGGCTGCTATTGAGCTACCGGGTAATGCGCCTTGATGAATGATTGTCATTGCGAATCAATATCGTTCTTCTGGTAATCTTCCTGCGATCTATTTACTATTTATTCTATGCGTGACCTTGTGCTAAGTAATTTATCACTATCCAAAATTTGTCTTTTTAAAGAAAATATTGTTTAAAAGACAACGCTTCTATTTTCATTTTAGGGTAGTCACATTGTGTACCATTGGGCATTCATTTTGAAGATTTCAAATTCTAGCGTTTTATACTTGCCTCCCACGGCCGTCTTATTGTATTATATGAAACCTTTCGCATACCTAGGCAAAGCAAGGCATTTTGGTAGACACCGAATATGCGCGCTCCTTGATCATCAGGTGCAGTCTCTGTTTTTGAAATTCATCGTGCCTAATTTCGTATTTCTATTATTAAATCAAACGTTATTCTGACAGTTTCCAATGTGTTAATGATGTTCAACGACCACAAAATTTCCGCTTTTGTGAACAGCTTCCGCTTCATGTAATCTCACCGAAAGCAGGTCAATCGCCCTAAAGTTCGTTCAACTTTATTATTCTGACTAAGTTCCCCTACGTTTTTCATCAAACCGATTGCTTACTGTTCTTTACTGTTTCTGATATGAAAGTGCACTTCTTACCGCCTCGTTCGAGTAGGTAGTCCGTGAGAGAACAATCCGTACTTCTCCTCTCTTAAGAAAACGCTGCAAATTCCTTCACACTAGTTGGTTATTCCTCGGACCAGGCGCATGGAGACTCATTTCTTCAACATGGGGAAAATAGAAACAGTGGGTGTGGTGGGTCCATGACCAATTAAAATCGATTCAGCGTTCAAAATCTAGTGGAAAATGTTACCCCACACGTCTAGGTACTGGAAATCTCGAAAACACACATCCGGAGGGCGCCAATCGTCCATTGACCCATTTCATTGGATTCAACGTCCAAAATTTAGTGGAAAATGATACCCCACTCTCTATATCGCTCAAAATCTCGAAAATCCATTTTTCAAGAAATACATTGTGACCCCTACCCCGCCCAAATTTGGCCCGATCGGGCTGAAAAGTTTCGAGCACCGTCCTATGCTGGGAGCAGACCCCTGACCCAAATTTCAGATTTTTAGAAAATTTTCTACTACCAAAAATGGCGTGGACGATGGACGGCGGACGGAAATTGACCATTTTTGATCTGTACAACATGAAACGTCCAGAAAAAAAATTTGAACCGAATCGGAAAGGTTGACCATTTGCATGAAAACATAGGTTGATTATTCAAGGAATAACCAACCAAAATTTAAATACAACCACACACATGCAATATGCTTCATACGCAAAGGCTGAGACAATTTATAATTTTGTACTAAACATCCTAAATTTGTCATTTCAGGGGCACAATTTTTCGGGGCCATGTTCGTTTGATTGTGAGGAAAGGGCAACCTGAAAATTCTCTGCTATATGCGTTTTTTGTCGTCGACTGAAGGCGGTTAGAGACCCTTAAATCAGAGGACCTTTATTATTTATTTACATATACTCTCGTATATGTCCATGGGTAGTGGCGCGACGTGAGAAAGGTGAGAAATAAAAAGCGCTCATCACTGCTGAACTTGGCTCTCGGCTCCTTGAGGTTCCTGTGTAGAACAATGAAATGGAGCTTTGTCGAGAGATGCAACTTTGCTATCTCCCTTTCTTTGAGCGTACCTCACCAAAAACCCGCTTTTTAACGCGTAATTTTCAAAATTAATTTGATTTGTTCAAGTTAGTGCCTGGAGTTGCTGCTCCGCTGGATTCGCTGCCCACGGCGATGGAAACGGACGAGTAAGTCGTGTTGGTCAATTCGCAGATCACTTCAAACGTGTCCCGTTAATTAATCACTGTCTGAGTGTGTAGCTATGAGACAACGCGGATCTTAAACCAGTTGATCTATACACCTGGATTTCTCTCTGCTTGCTATCATTCTATTTGGAATGGGAGAGACCTGTTTTGTTGGATCTTCAAGAGCGGGAAGATCATTTTCATGCAAGTTTGCTTGACAATTCTCTTCGCCTTTTCCCGTAATCGAAGAGAAAACTCCCCTCTCAGGCAAAGGAAATGCACAAAAAAGACCCGAAAAAACTGAACCACGTTTTTATATTTAAACCACTTGATTGATGAAAAATGTAAGCATTCCAAAATGAAAATTAGAGGCTTATGTGAATCTAATCTGGAATGTTCTTTTGGTTAACAACAAGGCAATGTTTGGGCATTAGTTTGTATCTACTTAATACCCACTTTGAGGGGGGAGGGGGAGGTATGGCCAGCTAGTTTCCTATATAGAATTCAGGTGCATAGATCCAAAACACTCACTTGTTGACAATAAGTTTCCTCCTATTTCCTCATTCCGATTATTTCTCGTTCTTCCAAAATTCTGTTCGTCCATGAATGTTGTGTGTAACACATTTTTTAGAGTACGTGGTACACTTTGATATTTTTGCAGTTTTATGCAACTTGTACATAAAGTCACTCACGTCTCTTGCGCACAAGAGCTTCAATTATTTCGATTACTGGGGATCGGTTCTTCTCCTTATATTAATTTCGACTACACGTAGAAGTAGACGTATTAAATATCCTGATCGGGTAATCGATCAATACGACTTTTCAATGAGAATCCAAAGTGATGTATGCTCATTGCATGTGGCAGAGAAATTGTGCATAATCATCGGAAAATGGCCTGTAGGTGACATCTTGCACTTCAGTACTTGTTAATCCAGTTCGGAGAGCAGGCGGCATTCAATCACATTTCCAATTAGTGTGCTAAATTATCTGGGAAACAAGTGTACGTTATACCTGCACAGATATGATGGGGAGTGGTGAGCCTGCTTTGTGTTGAGCACGCTCGCTATATCGTCGCCATTATAATTATTATTTCATCCACTTCCAATCATTAAGGGGATGACCCTCGGCTCTGACCCACAATACATTTTCGTCAATATTCATCCAGTGACCATCTATGATGTTGAAATGCCTATAACTTCCCCATTCAAGCTGAACGACTAATCGATCCTAAAACTTCTTGAGCTGACTCAATGAGAGTGGTTCGTTGCCATCATCATAACACCTTCGAAAGCCGTCTGCGGTTACGTAATCCTTTATTGGACGGGATTTAGGTTTATCTGCTTCTGAATTCTGAACATAATACATTGCTATTGAAGTGAGAGTGGGGGACCGAGCCTCCGCACTTCCTCTTAAAAAGTCAACAAGAGTTAACGTAAGAGAACAAAAAATAAGAAATGAGGAGACGATTCGTATTCGTTTCTAACAAGTCCCGGATAAAAGACGAACTAGTCGAACAAGTTTCCAAACTGGATATCCGCCTGTGACGTTGAAACTCGATGCTATCATTGAACTTGATAGATCCAACTTTTTCGCCAACCTTTTCGGTTTTATCTGGGCTACGGCCTTCCCTTCGGATATTTCCTGAGTTTGAATTTGCTTCGGCGCAGGCGTTATTTTACACGTTCAATGGCTCAATTTGATTGTGCGTGATCCTGACGACTGAGAATTCATGAGTTCAAAGTGCCCGTAGAGGCGAAAATGTTTCTAGAATTCATTTTGAGATTAATTGCTATATATCATTCTTGTAATTAATTTTCTCAACAAAAATTGAGAATGCTACGGCTTTTTTACGATAATTGCACCATTTTATACTTCTCTTGCACTTTTTTTCACTTAGTCGAGTTTTCGTATCATTTTGGACTCTCATTTCTGTGTTTCATCGCTATTTACTCAATCGTTATTTTCAAACAATTCAAACAGGTCTGAGTGAACATCATAACTCATGCCAAGGAGTCATCCCCCATGAGTCCCTTTCAGAGACGTTATTAGGTATTTTCTGTATACCCAGCACAATAGTCGTCATATAAGTTTTAGCGTTAATTCCAGCAGAAAATGTCTTTGGTTACACTCTAGCTGACTGGTAGATTATTAACTATGAGTAATATTATTATATTTAATAGCTCAATGTACGGCGCACTTCCACAATCAGGTACAACATCCATTTCAAGCAGCGAAGTTCCAAAGAAGAATTTTGTGTTTTTAGGTACATGGTGTCTAGTCGTTTTACAAACTACAAGCTCTTTCACAAATCTTAATGAGAGGTATGGCAAACGATTCCTACAGCAATAAACGATTCGTTGGAATTGGGTTTCGTTATATTTTCTCGTTTGCCTCCTCGTGATGTGATGAAAGCGTTTTTCGACGGGTTATGATCGTTATGGGATGACTTCAGACAGACACGGTAGTTGTGAACACCCTTGCGGTGGCCTTGCACGATATACGGTCATATTCCGAGTTGAAAATATAATCCTCCCTCTGGTGGTTCTTCTCTAAAAATTGTTGCTTTACTACGTGCAACCTCCATGGCTTGACGGATATGGTATGATACTGATTGGTGGATACTTCTTCAACTTGTTTAAATGCCCAAGATAATTATACCTTGAGGGAATCATTCCTTTCCTAAAATTGAAATTGAACGAACCCTCGGAGAAATGTAAGGTAAAAATTGACATTCTTCTCCAAACCATAGACGTAGGTCGCTTGGGTCACACTGGGGTTGCTTGTATTCTCAATAGATTATGTGTGGCACGTACGATCATTGTAGGTGGGTTTTTGGTTGGTTATTCCTTGAATAATCAACCTATGTTTTCACGCAAAAAGTCAATCTCTCAGATTCGGCCCAAAATTTTTTTCCGGACGTTTCAAGGTCTCTAGATCAAAATTAGCAAATGTCCGTCCACCGTACACGCCGACTTCGGTAGTAGAATTCATTCTAAAAATCTGAAATGTTGGTGAATCCGTCCATGGCTCTAGTTGGTCCTCGAAACTTTTCAAACCGAGCAGACGAAATTTGGGTGGGGTAGGGGTCAAAATGTGAATATTGAGAAATGGATTTTAGAGAATTTTTGCAATCTAGGTGTGTGGGGTATCATTTTCCTCTAAATTCTAGACGCTGAATCAAATGAATAGGGTCCCAGAACGATCGGAACCCACTGGAAGAGGTTATTGGTCAAAATGGGTGGCTATCTACCCGTTTCGAATATGTGTTTTCGATATTTCTGGAACCTAGGCGTGTGGGGTATCTCTCCATACTCTCCACTCTCACTGTTTTTCCGTATTTTCTCCATGCGCCTGGTCCCAGGAATAACCAACCCGTGTGTAAGATTTTGCAGCGTTTTAAAAATGGGGATGGGTGACTTAGTCGAATTGTTAATATTTGTCAACACTGGATTGACAGTTCAAACCATTTTGAACAATACATAGGATGAACGGCCCTCTCCCAGATGTCGTAATACCCTACGTTTCCCGTTTCGTGTGGCCCGCGTCACAGAACCTTGTGCTTAATCCATCTCAGGGTTGCGAAGTGGTGTAGGTTGTCATTTCAGTTACTCAACGCTGACAGTAGACACCCAGCGTGAAGTGGAAATTCGAATTTTCCGGTCGCGCTCGACAGAGGCCCTTGCAGTTCTGAGAATAATACTTGAACGTTGAGAGGCAAGGTCCTCCCCAATCGCGGGCTTGAACAGTTTCACTTTTGAGCGGAATATTAAGATATCACCAGGGTGTTTATATTGAGCAAGCTGGATTTGGGTAGGAACGTGAGTGAAATGGGACAGTTTTATTGGCTTGATTGTCAGTTGAAATATTTAGCTATAAAATTGTCAAACAGTTTATTAGCTTTCATTCTCCTGGTTACCACGTAACTTTTGAACCTGTACGCGTTTCCTTTTATCAAATGAAAAGCGTTTTGTTCGAAGGGAAATGGCTGACAGAGCCTCGAATTCATTTCAAAGAAGTATGTCAGGGGTCCGGAACTGGGCCTGCTGACAAAGCAAGGCGATCGAGTTACACAGTAGGTAGTCCTTTGAGAACGAAACGTCTCAACAAATGAAAGCACAACAGCTCTCAACATCGCCTTGGAGTGACGACAACGTGTGGACGTAACCATCGACGCATTGTCAGGTTAGACACATCGGTATTCACAAGATCCCAGCCGAGCCACTCTCGCTGTCTTCGTTTTTCCAAGCCACACGGCAAGGGAGCAATCATTGTTGCCGTACCATCAATTCACTGCCAACAAGGGCGGAGGGATGGCGGGAGCATCTGCTGACTCCTTTTGGGGTTTGAATGTGTTGCTTCGTCAGCAAGGCTGGCTCCAGACCCCTTGACAAAGGAGTTAAGGTATAGAAACTGAATTTATCAAAAACTACAATAAAAAGTATGTTTACTCACGAGTGTACTACCCTATTCGCCATTCATGGTTGAAGCAAAACATCATTATAGCAGCACTCATGTATTATTCTCCACGTAGCCGTAACAAAAACGCTAATTAACCAGCGTGCTATAAACATGTCGATACGTTCCTTGATTGGTGGAACCCACGTTCCCTTTTCGCACATTTCACTGCTATGATTGCGGCAGGTAATGACCATGAATGTGAGAAGCAGGAAGTGAGAGTAGAATGGGGTCAGTTACTTATAATGGTGATCGCCACCAAGTTAGCTCTTTATGATGTTGGGAAAGTTGTTCTGAATTTATTGTACCTCGTGGCTCTTCCAGATGATACGTGTTTCGCCTCTCCCAGTCTACAGAAATGCGAACTTCAAGTTGATTTGAATTTTTGGGGCTTCCTTTGAACCGTCAAATGAGAAATGATTGAATTATTCTACACACAGTAGTTGATCATGATCTGGGTTAGGAACGTTCAAAATGAAAAATAGTAAAATTCACTCTTATTTAAATCATTCCATGGTTAAAACGGTGGCCAGGGTTTTTTTGTCGTTAAAATTTTACGTTCTTTTCGAATCTCTCCGATCCTCACATGATGAATCGTGACTGTCTCTCATGTTGAACTCGTACTTGGACAGCATGTGATATGCCACTATTAGACTTTTTGAAAAAAGACTCATGCGAGTTAACGTTCTGCTCCTTTGTAGATGATGGAAATCCCCTTTCTATTCCAACCTGTTTGACACGGCTCTTGTTTTGCTACGGAAAGTGTTGTGTATTTGGTTATCTCCATCGTCTTTGATACATTCATTCGATTTCCAACAACCCGTCGTTAAGCTCGATATGAATGAATGGGTGATTGACTTGGACCTCCCGAGGTCGCCGGGGTGAGAGGTGGGAGTCGAGGCTCTGGAGAAAACCTCGAACAACGTTGTTGATCCAGATGGCGCCTTGATCAAATGATCGGTGTTTAGGGCTTGACCTAATAAGTAATTAATTAAACCTGAAGGCTCAGGCGGACGTGTGAGTGCTCACTTAGGTCCTCGATTCCATGTCCGAATAACCTTTTTAAGGGATCTGAATTTCTAAAACAATTACATTTACAATTTTCAATTTCATCCCCAGGTTGATAGGTACAATCCTTCTCTGGCTAGGATGATTTCAATGCTTGACATTTTTTCTGGGGATGTTTCGGATACTGGAAAGTCAGGATGGCTGTTTTTGCAGTATGCATTTATGAACATTTTCAGTTTATTTGGTGATCATCACTTTATCTTTTCGATATTCGTGAATTGAAAACCCCCTTACTTGACCAGCACTGCTTTTAGAATACAAATTACCTGTAACACGATTCACGAAAATATGTGATAAAGATTCTGCCATTAATTAAAAGACTCATTAAATGGGCAGTTGAAACTATCATCATTGAGACCTTGTTTTTTTAACGTTCCGCTGCATGAGTCCATTTCCTTCCATTTTTTAATGTCTCCGTTCTTTCAACTCTTCTAATTGGAACGAAACAACCTTGCATTTATATTATCGGCCCATAAGTTTTTTGACATTTATGGATTAGTCAAAATCCAGAACATCTCTCCACCGTCATTCGCCACCCATAGTTCTGCCTAGCCCCTGTTCGGCCCGATCGCCACGAACTATGGCAGGGATAGAATGAGATACAGGATGTCCAAGACTTACGACTGAGCAACTAGGGATACCAAGGATGAACATAAAATACATTGAAACAAAATGAATTATAATTAAAAACAAGGACTCGTTGCAAAGGAAAATATGCCTCAACCTGGACTAGAATTGATACAAGACAAAGTAATTCGACAAAGTAAATTAGACAACATGTGGAGCATAAAATACAATTAATACAAGTGACATGAAATTATGATGTACATGAAATACAATTTAATGAACAAGTGCAACGATACCGGCTGACGAAAAACGGTCGACGTCGACATCGAAGGAAAAACAGGAGGGGGCTCGCTGTCCCGCAGGTACACAGCAAGGCTTATTAACTTGAGTCCTTTATCTCATGGCGTGGGGAACACAATATTACAGCTTCGGTCGACTTCAGCACGGTAGAAGAGTTCACATCAGAGCGAGCACAGGACGAAGCCAGGATGAACTGAGTGAGAAATCTCTTGCACGACAGGGTTACAAAAATGGTTATACAAATGTGGGGTTTTCTGCTTCTGGGAGATCTAATCATGTGGGTTTTATTTTTACGAAATTGTGGGTCTCTGTTCAAACGGGTTCCGGACCGTGCCGCCGCGAAAATATTTAGGTATGTGAAATCATTTCGATATCACGAATCGGTTTTACTATCATCGGAACGCATTTTAAAGATCGCCAGGCTGCTAAAGGTTTTGACAATCAACTACCTTGCCGTACTTTTAGCCGTCTCACATCATTACTTCCGTAGGAAGGAGGAGAAGCCGGTGAAGTCGCAATCGGAATGCAGAGCAGGATCTTTTTATTTCTCTGTAGTCATGCGCGTTTGTACGAATTGACGTGACCCATCAAATTCGATTGAAGTTTCATTCGGGAATCTACTGTAGGGAACTTTCTACCTTTGAATATACCAACGACACGTTTTTGGTCAGAGGTTTTAGTCGTAGATGGGCTTAATTTTGATGAATCGATGCAATGATTGGGGTTTTCTGGGTTGTCTTGTAAAACGTGTTCTGGATTTTTACTTTTTGGCCAGAACTTTGATGATGCATGGCAGATGCACAGTGAAGATTGCTAACTAGGATGGAAATGATCACTTTATGGAGGCAATGCAGAGGCTCGTTCCAGTGGAATGCTTTCTTTTAGCCGCATACCTTACAACGTAACTTCGGTTATCCCACGAAAAATGAACGGGATTTCTTTATTGTAGTTACCTATTCGCACGCTTTCACTCGCTAATCAATGGCAAAAGGCGACGTGTGAAAATGACCCGCGAGTGATTCCATGTGAAGACTCGCTATAAATGAAGTCTGATCGCGATCTTTGCACGTGTTAACAGTTTCTGGATCCGTGTTTCATCGAACAGCATTAGCGCGTTGCGAACGAAGGTCGTTCAACTCGATTAGTGTAATCCGTTTTTAAATGGAAACGGATGTTTCGATTATACGCTCATCCTTTTGGATTTCTGATATAACAAGAATATTATATACATCTTGCAATTCATTTATTTGGCTAAGCTGTTAGATGTTATTTGAAAAATTCATCAGTTGTGACGGGACGTTCTACTTAAACATTAATTTGAGAAATATGCCGAGTAGGTTTCAAGGAGTGTGTTCTTACAATAAATTCAATCATTTATTGTAAAATTCAATTGGCAACCTCTCAGCAGAATCCCTCAGCTGGGCATCTGTACCCTGAAAGGGGTTTTACTTATCCTTGGCCTTACTCAAATCCTGCAAGTAGATAATGATGCTCACGTCGGTAACAACCTTCATTTCGTCGAAAAGGAAGTTTCAGTTTACCTTTCAAACCTACCTCTGTAAAATCAACATCCTATTATTTTCAAGCTTATCTTCAGTAAATAAAGGTTCTCACTGCTTGTAACAATGCTTCCTATTTATTGTGTGCCTTGTCTCAGTTTTATATAAAAACAAGTGCCACCGCTTAAACGTGATGTTTGAATGTTATTTTTACAGTCACCAATAGCATCGAGTGGATGGAAATACGGTGACGGTTTCTTTCATGAACAATACAGTCGGGTAGAGATTAAATACGCCAGGAGAACATCTATGAACGGAATTAATAGGGTGAAGTTATTTTTGCTACTAGAAGGGACGGATTGTCGATAAGTTCTTTATTGGCTGACCACTCCTGTAACAAGTGATTTCGCATTACATTTTCTCTGGGCCAATTCACTGATTGTTTACATAACTCAAGCTACGTTAATGCCAAAACACGCATATTTCTTTTTAGTGCATTAGGCGAATTTGCATTACAATCTCGTTATGAATGGACAAGAAGCGACAGAATAATAAAATGGGACCTTGAAAGTCTCGATCCACAAATAAAGGACATTTTATCTATTAGCTACATCTGCGTTTGGACTCATAATATATGACACAGTTTTCCGTTGTCCTCCACCTTCCATCTTTCTTGGTTATGTAAGGGGTAACAAAATTCGCAACTGTTGAACTTTGAATTAGTTTTTTTCCTTTGTTCTAATAATGACAATTATTGTTGGCCCCATTACGAGCCCTGGTCGTGCCTTGTTGAATCACCCCTATATTCGTATATGCGCGTTCGTCAACATTTTGGGTCGCTGTGATCCCTAAATAAGTTGCATGTAGAAAACCAATCTATTTTTGAAAACCCGGATTTTTAGAAACCAAATTGATGCGATGCTGATCTTTTTAAATAAATGTACTTGTCAATAATTTTTTTGATGAGGCCGTAAGGATTGTAACTTGATAATGTTTTCGTCATAATCTACTCATAAATTACTCACCGATTTCAAAACTGTAAAAAAGTATGTCTTAATGCATTTGGTTTTTAATTATGGAATAAGAACCATCTGAGTTTGAATTAATAAGGTGAATGATACTGAGGAGCCTGGGAGTACCAACTATAATCATACGTTATCGTCGTTTACGTAATGTTCTGGCGTCTTGGGAATGGGTGGAGTTCTGTTAATTACTGTCTGATATTGAACAGTTTGAGCTTTACACGTGTGTAAGTAAAGAACATTCTCTTGATGTGCCCAGGATTGAAATAAAATACATTTTTTGAAGAAATGAATTTCTGGTTACTGGAAGCGGAAAGTCGCAGTTCACACAGATATAATTGTCCAAGTAGGTAGGCTCAAACACTTTCTTCTCGTTCTAGGAATTTTTAAAATTGTTTCAACCAAGTGTTTTTCGACGCATTTTCCAAGTTTTTTGCCTGCTTGCTGTTGAAATTTTGTTGACAAAGGTCATTTCGGATTTTTAGCATGGAGCGGACGACTCGACAAGCCGTGTGAATATTCAGCGGTAATTAAAGAAAGGCAGAATGTGTTCTCGAGTCGTGCAGGAGTGTACTGACAGGGAGAGAGGGCCGAGCTAGTAGCAGGAGCAGGATGCATGTCCGCGTTACCTTTCCGACGGCGTCATGGTCCATCCCGAGATCATGTGTTTCGTCCAGGGATACTCCACGCACAGAATCAAACCCCCACCTTCTCCTCATAAGAAGAAGAAGAGATTCTTCGCAGTCCTCAAAAAGAAAAGGTACCTTTCTCTATACCCTCGACTTTGCTTCATTGCTCTTAAGTGCCTACGTGGTCGTCGCCCCTGTCCTAGCCTTATTTGCTTGTTCGTTTTTGTCTTTCCAAGTCTGGACTTCCCTAGAAAAGTAGAGAGATGAGTGTAGTTCGCTCAAATGAACGATTCAAACTGCCCAATATCGCCTCGAGAAGCTGTGATCCTCCGTAAAATTCTATTGTTTACATACTTCATTTATTGTGCGAGCTGATTATGAAGAATCCAACAATGCTTACTTACTCATGATTCTTTTGACGATTCGAAATATGTTCCTACGATCTCAAATAGTAATAAGCTAAAAAAAAAAAAATAATAATAATAATAATAACACCAAGTGGATTTTTGAAATCATGTATTGTTTGTATTTCATGGGCAAAAACACCTCTACCCGTACCCTTTGATAAAACTATAACGTTTCAGTTACTCGAGATTCAGTCTAACGGAATGAACGAATGAACTGCACTTTATGCATGAATTTCGTGAGAAGGGGATTGTTTAAAATTCTCAGAGAGATGCAATTAAGTTACGCATAACAACTGGATTGGTTGTGGACAACTGCTGTCCGGAGGCACATTCTCGTTGAAACTACAGTTGTATTTTGAGTTAGGAACAGGTACCAACATCTCCGTATTGGAATTCACAAAATCTCTCTCAATTTTCGTTCTCGTTCCGAGTGAATGCGTCAGTTTTGTCTTGTTGTTCTTATCTCTTGGCGAACGCTCGTGAAATATGCATGAAAACGCTGCTCTTCGGATTCTGTGTAAAACAAACAGCGAGAACCGAGTAGGTCTGACGTTTGATTGATGTTTCTATTTATGTGTGAACGATTTTATGTAAGCTTCAACTGTTTCTTCCGTGGAAAAAAGCTCTTCCGGGCCAAGTATAACTACAAACCTATTTCTGTTTGAGCCGCTCTACTGTTTCTTTTAGCTGGTGATTTCTAGATTATGATGAGAATAGGTACATTGTAATTTCTGTTGTGTTCTCGAGGTTTTTGTTTCTGTTTAGTGCTTGTACGAGTACACGTATCGCCATGATTTCTCAAGACTTATTTTTTAAAAGATGAGGTTTTCCAAGTGTAGAGTAAATGCTGTAGCTTTATACTGCGGGTTAGGGTCTAAAAAAGGTTCGCCAATGAAAAAGCTCAGTGAGATCTTACCAATAAAATGCTCTTTACTCATGAACCGTGCGAAGGAGTTAATTTGATATTCTAACAAAAAAGAATGTGAGGCTACTTCTATATTTTGCCCAAGTGTCTTGTTATGTAACCGAATCCGTCATATATTACATTACGCATATTACATTACGATTCTCTGTTTTCACCCGCTTGGCAAGTCAGTTCGTGATTTCGAGCTGAATTTGTTTTCCAATTTGAAGGATCTCCGATCGGAAGGTACTTGCCGATTTGATTGAATGAGGCGTCCCCTCTAAATGTTCAAAGAGTAAATGTAGAAGACGATTACGAGATGTAGGAGAGGATCGCAAATGTTCGTATCAAAGTATTTAACAGCGCTGGTGGTCGTTATGGTGGTTATATCTTACTTTTGGCTCGTTGGCGCCAGGTTTTGGGCAAGAGGAGGAATATTTTGAGTTAATGGTCATATCCTCGGCATAGGTAAGGTATAGTTGGGCTAATAGGCGTAAGGTTCAACGATTAACGGTTCTTGTTTAGCTATAGCTAATAGGAGTACGGTTTACTTTTGCAGTATCCTTCGTAATATACAGATAATAAACTACCCTTGGTCGTCGACCCGTTATGGCCTATAACGACTCGATTTCAATCTTGTCTCATACCACCCTAATGCCTCTTTGGGGGTGAACATTAAGAGTGACTTTCAATGTATGAAAGGATATTTGGCTTTCCATTTCTCGCTGTTGTGCTTTGGATGGATGCTTGCTGAGATGTCAGCATCAATTAACCGTTGTTGCTCCTATGTTTCTTGGCCCTGGTCGTGGACGGCCGACGTCACGAGACACGAATTCGGTGTATTCACCGTTATCGGTGCTACAGTTACTTTTGATGAAGGTTACATAAATTGTGCTTTTCTTAAAAAAAAAAAAAATAATAATAATAATAAAAAAAAATAATAATGCGCGACGGCTTGATGACTGGTTCTACAAGTTGCATGCTTATTTTATTTTCGAGATAGAAAGTTCTTTGGGATAGCCAAGGCTCTTGCTATTTAGGAGTATTGATCTTTCTGTCGAGTTACCTCTAAAGAACCGAAATAATAAATTCTCACGCACTGAAATCCACTTTGCCGTGATCTCCTGATAATCTACACGACTCCACACGCGATCTTCTTAGGCTCCAGCGTCAATTAGTGTCTACAACTACTGTCGGGCTTTTGTAACCTTTTCTGTATTTTTAAGAGCGTTCATTTTCGCGTTCGGTTCCCGTTTTACGATACTACCGTTTGGTTCTGACAGGAGTTTCCGGGAGGTTTTATACATGATTATGTAAGACGTCAACCCGTACAGTCTACCCTTAACGATCAATTTCGTGAAATAAAGTAAAAGACTCGAATTAACAAACACGTAGAGACCTAGCGTTAAGACATCCCTTATTCTGAGCATCTTTTACGAATCGATTATGTAACGGTCAATTCCAACCCAGTTTCATATCTTCCCTCGCATAATTTTTCTGTTCCACTTTCACGTGCCGTCGATATCTGTTAGACAGTGAAAGAAAACCAAATCGCTCTAACTACGTCAATAGATTTGAGTGGGTACGCCTGCACTTCCGACTTTTATCGAGATCAGTACACATCCGGTGATCCCTTTATCTTATAAATACCAAGGAGTTAGTCTTCTTGTAACCTTACCCATCAACAGTCTCATGAAAATGTGAACAGTGGCATCACTTCACCTATTACATTGGCAAGGGCGATTGCAAAACTTTATTTTCAATTTCTTCATAAATTCAAACGCTAAATTTCTTTTGTATTTTAATTTAGGTTATGGTGTTGAAGTGATGAGGAGCTGTCCACTAGTTTGTTCATTAGTCCTAATTCATAAACCTAATTATAATGGAGAAAACAGTTGATATGAGTAGGTTTACACAATCTCTGCTCGCGCTGCGGTCTTTATAACACTTTGGCATCGTTCTATTTCGACAGTCGATGTTCTGGGAACCTCCGTTTGACTACCAGCGGCTGAACTGCCCGCATAGTATGTACCGTGACCATCAACTTTCATTACAAGGTCATCACATAATGATGTTTCACCCACTGTAACTATTTCTCCCGCCCTACGGAATAGCGTGATTTTTCCCTTGACATTCAAACAATTCATTTTCTGTTGTTTTTGTGGTCACGCTATTTCGAGTCTTCTCTCTGCCTTATTACGGTGAGCCATTCCGCTTTATTCGTCTTTATTAACCGACTAAAAGCAATGTACACGATTAATTTCTTTGGATACGATGAGGTGGTGGAGGAGGGGGAGGGGGGTACATTTGCGCTCTACCTGAAGATTTTTTCGCCTAAATACGGATGGATTCAATTTCGCGAACTTTGTCTTATTTGTCAAATCGTAGATAAACTTGGAGCGCTCGATAGTTGTCGCATTGTATCATAATATCGTTATGAGCATAGTGTGCAGTAATATTGGCTCCCGAAAAAGTATTTTACAGGGTTAACAGAATTGATATTATAACGATATCATCTTTCCTTTAATGACTTACTTTCAAGAGTAACTAATTAGTTTCAATCTTCGTATTTCAAGGAGCTGATGGTGCTGATGGCGGCCTTCCCTATTAGAACAGTGAGGCCTGTCTCACGACCAGGATGCGCTCGTTTGGAGGCAACTAGGTCTTTCTTTCGTCCTCAATTTCAATGCACAATTCCATTATTGGCGAGTTTCCATCTGATCTTGTTTCCTCAACGAGGAGTTCTACGCCTTTTGTAAAGTGTAATAGCCGAGAGTAGTGAGACGACGTTAGTTGCAATATTTGTGTTAGCACTGCATCCGCGCACTTTTTGCATAACTTAATTTTCACGAGTCACCCTTAGATCGATAAATTCACAGATTGGCCACATGACGCTAACTAATTTTCTAGTCTCCGGCGAATGGTAATCTGCAAAATGACAAAAAATGTGATTTGATCACGTAATTAAATGAACATTTTTAAACATCTAGACAATTGAATATTCAACTTTATTTTCGTCCGACAAATCCTTAGTTATAATACATTACAAAAGATAATAGTGTTTGAAGTTTTAATAGTGTTTTGGCCATTATTTTTTTCCAAGCAGACCTCATAAAAATGCTTTTTCTCATTTCAGCAATCAGCAACGCACTCAAACCCGAGATGACGAAGTTCTTCCAGCCTTGCAACACACACCTGTTCTGGCACACACCAAGCACAGGTAAGAATTAATGGAGTAATTAAAAAAATAAAAATAAATAATAATCTCACCGATTTTTGAAGAAGACAAGAAGAAAACTCTCTCTCACTCCTTTCCAATATTCCCATTTCGTTGGGTACGTGGCCTCCATTTGTGTCAATTGGTTAGGAACCCATCTCGGTCAGTTCAGAACCCAAAATTTAAAAGAGGATCAAAGAGGATCGCCTGGTTCCTCAAAATGTCTTGAAAAACGATGTTTAAATAGTCACTTTTACCCATGCCCTGCCTCCGTTTGAGGCGATTGGACTGAAAATGAGCTCGGATCAATCAGGGCCCAGACGGAATTTATACGTTCCGTTCCTGAAATGTACGGCGGACGGACCATTAGGATAGAATGGTTAGGACGACATTTCGTTATATTATTACTATTATTATTATTATTGTTATTATTTATTGTTATTATTATTAGTTTTGAGGAAGCGAACCCTTTGTGGTATAGGTTTGTGTAACCTGATAACTGCAAATAAAATGCTTTTGATTGATTGATCCACTTCGAAATTTCACAAGTCAATGTTCGGGAACACAAATTTTGATGAAACTACAAAAATCAGTCCCAGAAGAGTTATATAAATTACTGATAACAGCGGTGGTTTTGAGCACTGGTTTGAATCGAGTTGTCTCAGTTAAGACTGAAATAGACGAAATAGATATAACGCGCCACTTTGATTGGGACAGACACACTCCCCCTATCCACCCCTTCTCCATGATTTCTCCAAATTATTTAGCCCCGTACATCAAAGGAAACACGTCGAAAACCTAGACAAGTTTTCAATTTTGATATCATTAATACCATGACGTAACAAACGAAAATTCGAAGTTCAGTTGGTTTTTCAATGCCGCATTTCAATAGTTCAGAAGTACCTATTATAAGGTTATCCTAGTAAATACGAAGAGGTTATAGTTGGGCCCGTTTGAGCGATGATCCTCTACAAAGACTTCTTATCACAACTAAATGAAAATGAAATCTCATGATGATCCAGTGAAGCAAGTTGGCTCCCTCGAACTCGAGCAGCCAATCGAAATAGAAAGTTGGTAAAGTGATCAACAAAGATTACATCAAACAATGCCTTTTTGTTATAGATACCCCTTTGGAATGTGAAACTCGCATAAGGGTGATGAAACTCGGCGCAATCCGAGTCGCGTTCGAAGTTTCTTCATGGCGTAAATAATCGTCAAATTGAATTGATTGATTTTAACGTCGTGATTACGTTGGGGTACGCGTTATCGAACGGGCAAACTCAGCAGCATGACGGGTATATGAACAATAAACTGATTTTTGTTCTCGTCTGAGCACAATGTTTGATCTGTTCATAACGCGCAATGTGCTGACGTCAAGTGAACTACGTACGAACTCGTGGGGGTGTGTACTCCTACATTTAGCGGTGATGTCCGAGAAATAGAGCCCGCCTTAATTTATTCGGAAGAGGGTTAAAAATATAGCTGCAGAAGCCGTATATTGGTGAGCTAAGTGGATCGGAGTTTTTAGGACGCTTCAGTCGAGCCCACTTCGAGGTTGAAGCTCTTAGGTAGGTGACGTAAAGATACTATGTAGCTAGTTATTGTTACATAGTCGGAGTGACATTGCGATAGAGTTAACGACGATTTAATCTGTTATTACATAAAGTCATCCTTTCCCTTGTTGGTGTACTAGGTTAGCAGTGTACTAGGTTGTGTTGGTGCATTGGGGACCCCCAGTCTGTGATACCGTGATAATATTGCATTGCAGCTTCTGCGTAGGTCCAGTAATCCCGTAAGTTCTTTAGATTGTTGAAGGATTCTGTTGCGGATTGTGTTTGATTTGCCAAATGTTCGCGAACATTCAAGTATGAAATTATTGTTGTTATTCAGAAAAACAAACTCGCTTTCTCGAAACATTTGCTCTGAAAGAACAACTAAGTACACCGTTTTACCCTGATATTCTCATCACTTCTTAGAAATAGAAATCGGTATCTCCACGATAATTAAATTTTCTTCCTTTAAAATGGACGCTGTTTGTGAAAAGGTGGTGACGCTCGTAACACCTTTTTTGACACTGTTGGTGTCAATGACGGTGTTCCTATTTTTGGAATAATTTACATAGGCAACACTTGTTACGTTTGCTCGCTTGGTATTGCGTTCATTCTTATCATGAGATTAAATCGGCTCATTCTCCACCACCTACCTGATTCATTTAGTGTAGATGAATACAGCAGAAAGTGTATCCCAGGAGTACCTACGCTTTTCGTTCCCTCCTACTGTTGTGTACTAACGTTCCTTCCAACTTTGTGGGAAATAGACTGCAGGGCTAAGTGGTTTACGACATTCTTACTGAAGATTTTAGTTTCGGTCCGTGTAAATTTATTCTGTCTGAAAACATTAGCTTTCGTAATATTGCAAACGCATGGGGTCAGCATAATTCGACATGATTGAAGACATTATGAGTTTGAGGATGGTTGTCATCCAGCTGCTCAAAACATTTTCGGGAAGGTAGGTACATTCATTTGTCAATTTTCTAAAGCCCATGATAATTAGAAGAGTCCTAATGAATAAATGACATAAGCAGTATCGCGCTCATACAAAGAGAAAGTTAAATGCCAATAGCCGCACCCTCGTACCTTTGTTAATTTGTGGTATTTAAAATTTCATCTAGTTACGATGGATAGTGGCTGTCTCCCCCCTTTTCCAAGTTTGTGAATAAAGTAATCGTAGACGAGTTATTTTTAGCTCTTTCTACCTTCCTACTTCGTATAGTTGTGCCACTGTATTCTGGGAAGGCTGAGTTATTTAAGAAAGTGCAAATAATATCGATTATTGAAATGATTTATATTCAAACCTAAAGTTTCTATTCTCGTACTAGTCCGGTCAAAATATTTACTCGATTCGAGCCAAGCCGAGGAAACCTTTTTGACAATGTCTGTTGTAGCGTTGCCAAATTGGTCAAGGTCTCAACAGGAGTTTTCGTACGGTAGCTACCTTGTTGGGTCTGCGGGTTTTGTCCAAGACCTTGAAACAAGCGTACTAAACATATCCACCATTGTGTTCATATGAAGTCTCGGAAAAGCTCGAGACTACTCGTATTTTCAAATGCTCGTTACTGAAAAATTATTTGGTAGTTGAACCTTCGAACTCCTTTACTCCATTATAAACGGTGGTGAGAGGATGTCGATTCCTTTTAACTTCATTTCGAAGAAACTGGCGATTGGAATTATTTTTTTTTTATTATTTTTTTTTTTATTTTTTTTTTTTCACATGGTGTTGGGTCAATAACTGCACAAAGACTACTTATTATCTTTTTGTCTTATCTTTTATCTCTTGATGAGTAGAAGGCCTTGTGTTGAGACCCTGCAGTATTAGCGACAGGACTTATGGCATTACTCGCTTTATTCGACGCTTTCTTGCATGAGTTTCAATTATAAAATTTATCGGCGGCTGTAGGTTTGATGTAGAGCAGGTGAAATTGCGATAGAAAACATAGCAAACTGAACTCTTCAATGGAATAAGAATGTAACATTATCAGAAACCTTTCGTAAAAACTCTTATTGAATCCTTTATTTGATCGAAAGTTGATGTCTGCAAACCGATCCGTTTTTCTTCCAGTAAGAAGCATCATTCATTAACATCTAAAGTCCAGTGACGGTAGTAAAATACACAGGACTTCCAAGTATCAAGCTCATTGCCAGAACACCTGCTCATCGTCAACCTTTCTTGTACCCTGTATCACGTTTATCAATTGCGAAATCCACCTTCAAGATACACACACATGCACAAAAAGAGAGAAACTTGAAGGGATGAGAGCGTCAAATAAAAGTGAAATCTAAAAAATATTTTATTGCAAGAACCAATCTTGTCAATGTTTATCCACAGCGACATTCAGAGTGAGTAATTCGTTGAAAATGGGACGAGCTTCTCACATTTTCACGTATGTAATGCAACCTAAAAGAGGAGCAATTTCAGGGTTTCTGACAGTTTTTAGTTACCTAATTGGCAATTTACTCTAAAAATTCAGCGGATTTCGAATTTACTCTCTAAATTGTATGTGTGATACGAACCCTCACAAGTACGGTCATTGAACTTTCTCAATATGGTCAGCGCGGGAATCGGCTTTCATTTTTTCTGGAAACTTGAGACGACGCTCGCTGATGAGTGAGATAATTAAGATTTCAGTTATTACCACTTCCCGGTCACGTATCAAATTATCAGTTTCATGTAATAAGATTGGCACGTAGTTTTTTTCGTACCCACCTAATAGATCTAAGCCTGTCATCAGTAACAGATAACAGTATTTTTGGTTCAGCTAGTATTAGTAATTTGATTGGGTTAATTTTTTATTTATTATTTTTTTTATTATTATTATTTTTTTTAAGAGACTTTACAGAGGTGTAGAAGAGCATTTATTGCACATGGTTCCTATGAGTCATCGCAATTTGGAATTAGAGATTTCATAGTCTGATTCACCTTATTTAAGCCGTCCATCCGATAATTTGAACGTTTTTGCGCGAACGGATCGCACTTGATAAAAAAAATTATTTGAATGAGAACCCGTTTGCCATAGAATACCTAATATTCCAGTAAGATTTTCGTCTGTGCAACGTGAGGCGATACGCTCGAACTAGCAAGATAACCGGCCTTCCATCTCTGAATGGAAGTGTGAGAAGACGCTATTTTTCTTACGGGAATACAAGAAGCGGACTCAGGAGCTGAATTCTCCATCAGATGATATTTTAAAAACCGTGGACGACATATATAAGAATATTCCTCACATAATCTTCATTCAAACCCTGGCCATAATATCCTCTACATTTCAACTGAAGAGTACCTACCTGACTATGGAGTACCTACCTGACTATTATGGAGACAACTACTGATTCATGAGGCGACATCGGTTAACTAGCTGAGTCGCTAGTTAACCGCTGTCTCTTCGCGGATTCGCCAGAATGGAACTCAGAATCAGATTGTGTAGAATGAATATTATGTAGAACTGCCCTAGAGGGAAAAGAATCTTATTGATGTTTGCAGGCAAAAAATACAGGCTTTCAAACAATATTTGTCCGTCAAAGTCCGGTGGAGGTGGATGATATGCCCGGCCTGTGTAAGTTGTTAAAAGGGTGTCAAAATGCCTACCTAATTTCCCGTCAGGTAGTCAAACACATTACCGTTTTGTTGTGAACCGATCGTATAACTTATCTACCTGATTCCATTATCTCGTTCCGTTCCCTCGTCGCTCAGTTTGTCAGTTTTTCAGTTACCGACCTCGGCAAGTCAAAGGGAAGTTGAATTGCTCACTTTCTCGAAAAAGTTATTTCTCTCGTTGGTGGGGAAGCGATATTTATTTTTGAGTTCCCAGTCGCTACCTAGAGTAATAATATAACCTCAACTCCGTTCTGCGTTGAGGCCAGTTTATGTGTGACCTGCCAACCTGCTCTCACTCGTGATTCCATCCGCGCCTTTTTGAGGGTTCTGACATCTTGTGTAAATATGATAATTACTAGATACTGCCCAATGTAAGTTAAAAAGTTGCGGTCAAAAGTGCTTTTTTTTAAATTTTTTTTTTATTTTTTTTTATTTTTTATTTTTTATTTAGATGCGGAAATCTTTTGAGGGCAGGTGTAATGCCTCATGGTTAGATACTAGGGTCGGCCTCCTCCAGTTATGTGGAAGTCCAATCCACTAAAACCTCACCCTCCCCTCGGTCATGAGTGCCTTAAATATATGGTTATTGTCGCTATTTTGGTTTTTCGCGGGCTCAGAACCGCCTGATTTCGAAAAGAAGTCTCAGTTTTACCCATCCACTTCTCTTGGTTGGTTATTCCTTGAATAATCAACCTATGTTTTCATGATAATGGTCAACCTCTCCGATTCGGCTCAAATTTTTTTTCTGGACGTTTCATGATGTCCTGATCAAAAAAGGTCAATGTCCGTC
This sequence comes from Cyrtorhinus lividipennis, assembly GCA_019603395.1. Taxonomy (NCBI): domain Eukaryota; kingdom Metazoa; phylum Arthropoda; class Insecta; order Hemiptera; family Miridae; genus Cyrtorhinus; species Cyrtorhinus lividipennis. The sequence goes on along the minus strand of CM033998.1, from coordinate 50,290,149 downwards.
CGCCGTACGCCGTCCGCCGTCCGCCGTCCGCCGTCCGCCGTCCGCCGTCCGCCGTCGCCGTCCGCCGTCCATTGTCCACGCCGTTTTTGGTAGTAGAAAATGTTCTAAAAATCTGAAATTTGGGTCAGGGGTCTGTTCCCAGCCGAGATGGGTCCTCGAAACTTTTCAGCCCGATCGGACCAAATTTGGAGGGGGTAGGGGTCAAAATGTGTTTTTTGAAAAATGGATTTTCGAGATTTTGGGTGATTTAGGCGAGTGGTGTGTCATTTTCCACTAAATTTTGGACGCTGAATCCAATAAAATGGGTCCCAGAACAATTGGCACCCACTGGAAGAAGTAATGGGTCAAATTGGGTATTTATTACCCAATTTGTTTATGTGTTTTCGGGATTTCTGCTACCTAGGCGTGTGGGGTATCATATTCCACTAAATTTTGGACCCTGAATCGATTGGAATGGGTCTGGGACCCGCCACACCCACTGTTTCCCCCATTCGAGGAATAACCAACCCGTGTGTAAGAATTTGCAGATTTTTTTTCAATTGTTCGAATTGATGACATTCATTGAAAACTCGTTTCTAGATTGAATCAACCGATGCTTGAATTCATCCCGCTTCTTCAAAAAAGTCATGAATCAAATGAATAGTTGTAGCTTATTATTCCATGAATAAGTAATATCCTTGAATTATGTTTTCATGCCTGAAATCAATCTCCGAGATTTGCCTAAAAATGTGACATTTTGTACCTAACCTGAATAATGTTGGTTGGTCAGTGACTCGTTTCAGGGTGTAGTTGGAACTTCAACATTTTCAGCTCAATCACCAAAAATGGAAACGGGGTTGGACATTTTGGGGGATCCTAGCGCGTTAAGTATCAGTTTCGACTAACTTAAGGATGCCGAATCGATCGAAATGGGTCCTGATTGCAGCACGCCGGAAGAGGTTTCCTATGGGTTTAGTTGTTGAAAAACTTAAAATAAGTAGTTAGCCAACTTTTCTTACGCGTTTTCTCAATAGCGAGATCCACCGAGAATAATAATCCATAGTAGAATGGTTACCTAAACAATGGTTATTAGGTTGTGGCCTTGTTTCTCCTATTGATTCACGTATAGTTAAATATTATGGTGGGCAGAATTCACTGAATTTGAGGGTCCCTCTAGTTTACCACCCCCTTGTTGTGTAGCACTTATCTCGATTAATTAATTAATTCCCTAAATAATTAATTGATTACCTTACTGCCAACTTACACATCATTACATTAGCATCCATAATTGTTAATTAATTTATTCCGGATGGGGCGATTTGTTGCCGTTTTTAAAAATTTATAATAATCCCAGGTAGGTACCTATACGATTCTAGTTTTCCTTCGTTTGCGTGCAGTATATCATTGTCGCCTGAGGAATAAATTAGAGAATTGTGGACTCTGTTAGAACAGCGCACGCTTAGCGGTCGCATTTCGTTCCGGAATCAGCTCCCTCGAGTGATATGTCTATTTGTCTCCCCTCGTTCCCACGTGTTTGTCTGTTGTACATGACCTGTGCCATCGTTTCAGGGTAGAGATGGTGCCAGGGAGTCGGCCTGGGACAGAGAACCCTTCCTGTATGACAGCTCAACAATGCGCGTCAGCAGCCGCCGCTGCTGCGGAGATCCTCATATCGACTCCTGGTAGCAGTAAGGCCCGTCAAAAGAAATTTCACCGGCATTTCAAGACTGTTCCACCCGACGAAAAGGTTCTCAATTGTAAGTTTAAACGATTGAACAGTAAAAATATCTTGTTTCATGCGAGCATTCTCATTCTTACTATTATGGTGTCTTACGGTCATGTCTTGTTATTTTTTTCAGATTATTCGTGTGCTTTAGTGGCTGATATTCTGCTCCAGGGGCATTTGTATATTACTCGCAACTACTTTGCATTTTATTCCAACGTTTTCGGCTATGTAACTAAGGTGAGTCAGCAACCAATGTACATTTTCTATTAATATAATTTAATTAATTACATTTCAGCTATAATACATGATATAAATACCTAGATTATATAATAGAAATATGCTATATTTCTATCTTCACATCCACTCATTAACAACTGTAGTTTTCTTTTCATCTGGTTGACTTATCTATTCATCGATACATAGTGATAATAACACCGGTCATCGTTTCAGCTTCTCATTCCAACTTCCACCGTTCTCAAGGTGACTAAAGAAAAGACGGCATATATAATTCCGAACGCTGTCGGAATAACGGTTGAAGATGACAAGCACGTGTTCGCATCCCTCCTATCGCGGGACTCCACGTACAAATTGATGGTGCAAGTGTGGAACGCCGCAGTATCCGTAAATCCCACATTAGCGATTCCTCCGAAAGTTGAGGTACGTTCTACTCGTCTTAAATTATCATTGTATTTGTCATTCGTGATGGAGATTTGATGGGTTTGAAGAATCGGACAGATTTATGAGATCGTGGATTATGGTCAGTGATGGGATAGTCAATATATGGGGTCTTTTCGTTGCTCTCACAACACCTCAGAGGAGTTTACGGTGCGTAGTAATTGTTGATAAAGCACCTAAGAGTCCGAGAAATGGGTTAGCCGACCGTGTAGTGACAACCTTCAAAAGCATAGTCATGACTGCAAAGAGTGGCACTGCAGTGTAGAAGTTGGGGTATTTTCTGGTGGCATACAAGGTAACACCGCACATCATTATAAAAAGTACACCGTCAGAAGTATTATTTTACCATCACATGCAAGCAGCTTTTGATTTTCTGAAGCAATGGGAAGAAGCGTGGGGGAGTCCTATTAATGCAGGATTGATCGGGATCGAGGAACGAAATTTTGAGAATTTTCGGAGCGACAAGAGTTGTGGGTCCTAAACAAAACGGGGTTACAGTAGAGGAGCAGTGCCAAGGAGAACTGATGACGTTTCTTATTTTGTGCAAGTGCATTGTCAGGAAGAGAAACACGGAAATCAGCTAGGAAGACTATGAAGAAAAGGGGGGAGTAGTGTAGAGCCGTAGATAAAAGACAAAGGTGGGTTGTAAAGCGAGGCCGGAATCGGATGGGAAAATGTTAAATAAAGTTCAGTTTCGTTCGATTTGAGGTACGAGTTGAGGTTTAAGTTTAAAATACCGCTGCAAGGGTTCAGGAAACACTCATTCGAGAGAACGACTGGAAGGACAAGAACATTTTTTGGGACATTCAGGGAATACCTAGGGTGTCAATCCTCCACTCCTCGGAAGTATCCCTTCTGCTGTAGATCCATGAAGGTCGCGGTGAGTGTCAGCCGTGACACTCATTTTCAAGGAATAATAATTTTAGAAAACGCTGCAAATTGAATAATAATTTTAAAAAACGCTGCAAATTCTTTCACACGGGTTGGTTATTCCTCGGACCAGGCGTACGGAGACTCATTTCTTCAACATGGGGAAAATGGGGGAAACAGTGGGTGTGGCGGGTCCCGGACCCATTCCAATCGATTCAGGGTCCAAAATTTAGTGGAAAATGATACCCCACTTGCCTAGATCGCCCAAAATCTCAAAAATCCATTTTTCAAAAAACACATTTTGACCCCTACCCCGCCCGAATTTGGTCCGATCGGGCTGACAAGTTTTGGGGACCGGGAACAGACCGTAATTTTTGTTTTACACAAACGTACGATACTGCAGTTAGTGACAAAAATATGATTTTCAGAAAAATCTTATGGAAAAAAACTAGGTCTATAGTTATTTATTATTAGAATGTTGGTTGGCCAAAAATTGGTAAATCTAAGTGCTCGATTTCATAATGAATGAAAAGAAAATTGAAAAAAAATACGATGCAGGACAGTGTTTTATGGTTAGAACTTAGGCCAAATTTATTTCCAGTGATCACGTCCTTCAACCAGACCACAAGATTTTGTTAACAATTCCCCACCATATAATTACATGTTTTGAAGAGAGAATGATTTGTACATTTGTTCTATGTTTTCCGCTCCTTTTTTGAGTCGGCATAACTCTTCTGTTTTAATTTTACAGACTAGTGAGGAACCTAAAGATGAAATAGACACCTGCAATCAGCTTCCTGTGAGCGTAATTAACGACGAAGAATCGAGCTTGTCTGGAAGCGAGTCCAACCTAGACTCTAAAGTTACTAGTACGTCTCTAGAGGCGTCTTCTAAAGGTGCAAAACACAAAATAGGTACCTATTTGGCGCTGCTTTTAACTTTCAATTAGCCCGTTTTCTGCAATATAAATCTAAAAGCGGCGTATTTTCGCCGGCCTTGTTCTTCAACCTTAAAATAATGAAATACACTGTAATTCACATTTATTGCTTGTAGAGTCTAATTTAACTTTCTAATCTATTTCAGCGGTAGACGTGAAGTACCATGACATGTTTTCCCAAACTCCTTCCATCCCTACGTCGAAAGAGAGCTACACACAATTTTACAATTTCCTTAGCTCAATTCCAAGGCCTACTCTACTTTTAGTGATATCAACCTTTCTCCTAGTTATATTATTCGCGTCAGCTGCGATACTGTTGTTCAGGATAGCCCGACTCCAACGAGGCCTGCCGGACGAGACGAGTTTTGATGGAAAGTGAGTATACTGTTTTAATACTCGCTAATACCACTGAAAAAGTCTAATTTATTCAGGTGATGCATCGTGTATTCGTATTTTGCAGGTCTGTCAGTGAAGTACAAGCGTTTATCAACCACAATTTGGAGCACATTTCCAAGGTATTGTACATGAACAAATCTCATTTTAGTGAATGTTCAATGTGCACTATCTAAACGAATGTAGTGGGTACAATGTAGAAACCCTCATCTGCTAACGCAAATCATTATATACGTCCATACATTTATACATTATACAATTTATTCCATTTCAAATATTGTTTAACTGAGCATTATGAGTTCTCCCCCCGCTGTTCAGTAGCATACATTTTATGATTGCAAATGTATTATTCTGATAATTTCGTTGCATAAACATTTGTTGAAAAATTGAGAGAAAGTCAAATTTACTTGAAAATCTAAAATAATATAATTACTGCAAAGGTATAAATATTGCATTCTGACCTTCTTCTTGGCATCGGCCGAACTATACGAACCTTCCCTTTTAGATAGAAATGGTTAAAAATAGTCTTATATTTTCACGAAAACACTCAAATAATTTTTACTCGATTACTGTTGGACCATCATCAGTAACAATACTGGTCCAACTCATTATTACTGTTACTGATGATGGTATAAATTTGACATAACTACTAAACGTTTTCTACGTATCATTACAATTTCAAGTGACTTACGTCTTGTCTTCCCTTTGTCTGCCACAGCATGAACAAAACCCTTTGTGACGACATAAATATTCTAATGTATGTGTTATAAAGAGCAGACGAGTGGATTAATTTCAATTCTCATCTAATCTTGCTGATTACTTAAACACTGGACACTTAAAAAAAAATTTTTACTCCTTCGCCTTAAATTTCATTGGTCAGGTGGTTCTGTTTTTCGTTTCAAATTGTATTAACTTGACTTCTTTAGTAGAATATACTAAATTGTTTACTTTATTGTTGCCTTCAGGTGCGGCGAAGTCTGGAAAAACTGTCTCAGCTAATCGAAAATAGCGATCCTGATCTCGGACGGCAAAAGTGGTACGGATCATCGCACTATTTCCAGCCCAACAATAGTTAGCACAATCGCCTCGTCCCCGTGGTAGCTATCTCTCTAGAAATGATTACCCCCGTTATACTGCTGTGATTTTATTTCCTCTTTTTGTGTTGATTCGCGTTTTCTTATGAAACTCGAGGAGTCAAATTCCTTGAAGAGTGAGCTCCTCAAAAAAAATGTTCTGTTAAGTTTTTGTTGAAGAATCATTGAAAATGATTGTTTAGTTAATAATTTTTGCATGACATGATTATTGTTTTAGATACATTTAATAACATACAAACATGGTTTTTGTATTATTGATATTTATAAGTGAGGATCTTCATTTCGGAACAAGTCACACTGGGATACAGGCATATTATGTGACATTGTTCACCTTTGAACTGGTTTGCTACACGTAAAATGTGATTTTCCAATAAATCCTAGCTTCTAATCAAATCTTGGAAACAGCTTTTGGTGATTCCACATAATACATACCAAATTGCAGGTAGTTTACTGTCCACAACAAAGTCGCATCTTCGTAAGCACATCCTGTTAGTTATTGCTCGACATTTATTTTTGTTAAAATTATTTCTGATCTTCTTTTCCAAATTGGACATCCGAACAACTTAGTATCGCCATTCGATCAATTTATTCTACCCAAAGGCATGTGGCATGAGCAGTAAAATACACTTAATTTTGCCGATTCTGATAACTACTATCTGAGTCCTCCGTTGACAATTCCAAATTTTCACTTGTCATGAATGAAACTATCGTTTTCACTCGAAAGTTGCCAATTTCAAGTATTATTAGCGTTTACGTGCGGTATATAATAGAGTAAGTTTCGTACGAAATGTTTTAGAATTATGTGACAATATTGATCTAAAACTTGATTATTCTATGATAGAGACTGTGCTTAAAAAAATGTTCAAATTTTGATAGTAGTTTCTCTTGGGAAGCGTCGACTACCTGCATATATCCTGTAAATATTCTTTTAAGCTTCTATTGTTTGCTCAGATCCAATCTTACCCGTTAGCTTGATTTTTCAAAGGAGAAAGTTCACTTTGCTTTTCCCCGAGTCTTGCTCCAGTTGGTCTGATTTTTAGTTTCTGGCGGGATCCTAGTTCTTATCTACAAAACGATACATTGGTAATACAATTCATAATTTTGTGCCAGAGCGTGTGTCTTTACCTTGAATAGAAAGATGAGGCCAAACGCTTTTACAGAGAAAATCGATTCCGAAAGTGAGTGGGAGCCGAGCAATTTGTTTCGATCGCAAATAATGTATTTAAAATGAATTTTGCCCAATGTATTTAAATATACTCGCAGCTTTGTTTTTAAAGCGAATTAAATGTTTTTTCAGCTTATGTGAGTCGTGAATGTTAAAATGAGATACGTTTACTTTTACTTAAACTTTATTCTGGTGTCCCCGTTCACGTCGGGAGTTGTATTTCACATGCTTCTGATCGGGCTGGTGAATATGCCGAAGTTCTCACTTTCCTCGTACTTTCCCCTGAGATCTGTCAAATAATTATTAACATAACATATAGCTGAAATCCAATCCCAAACCTGTGGAAAATCTAGTTACGTGGGTACTTTTTGGAAAATTGGACTTATAGCTGTTTGTAGGGCCGCTCATTTCCATTATCTTACGATTAACGTACGTGCCCAGTATTTACTACTTTTCACATTTACAGGTAGATAATATATAATTTGGTGAAACTGCTTCCATTGAATATTCCCTTCAATATTGTTCATTGTGACGATAAATTTCTTAATCTTTATCGTAAAAACTAAACGTTAAAAGTAATTTTTGAGTAGGAGTTGAGTTGATTTGGCAATATCGTACAAAAAGAATACTTCAGGCTCCCTTTTGTGGTATTAAATGCCATGATTCCATTCCTCTACCTCAGTCCACTTATTTTTCTTAAATGTTTCGTGAAGAAAATCCTCTCACGTGCGATGTTGGTGCCCGAAAATTGTTTTGCATTTCATTAACTTGTGTAATTGACTCATAAAATTATTTGCTTAGGACCTACTTATGTAAAAAGGCCAACTATTCAACATTTAAACTGGCTTTCCGCATCGTAATTATTAATTACTACGTTTTGAAATTCTTATGATACATATACATGTACGTTGACTTACAAATTGGGGACATCTTTATACTGAACTCCTGTGGGGGAAAGCTCTAATTGTAGCAGTTATAGGGAATACCTATTTTACGAATGTAGAATACATTATTCACGCTCGATCTTGTAAATAGAAAACTGTAATTCTTGCTGGCTTTTTCCTTCAGATCTTACAATACAACACATATCAGTTTCCTATTGTGCAGGTAATTTGAATTTTTGCTTTCTTTATTTTCCAATACTCACGGGGAATTAGTAGTTGGTGTCACAACCTATTTCAAGCGCGAAACTGCGCGTTAGAACTCCGAACTGGAATATCTTAACAGATGTATTTTTGTTAAAGTGTGGCTTTTTCGTCTCCTTCTTCGTTCTTAGCTCTCAGCAGCCTTACAAAAACAAAAACATGAAAAAACAATAAAAATGACCTCCTAATCTGCCATATATTTACTTTGCTTCGTGATCTTAGGCTCGGTTGGATGAGTGGATTTTTGTTTTTGACAATTGTGGCTACATTTATCGCTTGAGTGACGCTTGTTATCCGATGTGGTGCCCAACAACACAGTGTAGTCTTTTGTTGATTTTTACTTTCTTCATAAGGGTCATTAGTAATAAGTTTCCTCGTGTTTGCTAGCTTCCAAATTGTGACCATTGTATCGTGCTCGCGTTCTCCTCTTTGTGAATTATTCTTCCAATCGTGTTGCACTGGGAATTGATTGCTTTGGCCGAGAGGGAATTCAAGACGCGTCATTGTCCCCTGCGTTTTGGATTGAACAACTATTCATATTCATTATAGCAGTAGGCAATTATTTGGTTGCAATTTCAACTTGTAAAAGTTTTGTTTTTATATTATCGCCTAGTATATTTCCCTACAGATACGACGCTGAATATTTACAAAATATTCGTGTAATTTAATTTACATCTACATCGTTTTTGCTTCTTATTATTCGTTAATCTTTTGTTGAACCTGAGTTGACGCTATGAAAATAATAATGGTTCATGAAAACTGCCATTGGTTGGTTGCTTTCTGACTTAATCTTGCGTCAAATTCAATCTTGTGTTGACAAGATGAAAATATTTTGCCTGTGATCCAAATCTGCTAAATGAATATATTACGAACTGGAGTTTTTCCCCCTTCGCTTCGTTTTGATGATTACTTTGATAATAATTAGATGAGTAGATTTGTTAATAATTAATGGTAAGGTGCTCACTCGACGAGATGAGCACCTGCTCCGGTCATCTCAGTATAATACCTACTTTATTTGACTGCAGTGGAATTTCGAGCTATACGTACATACATATTACGCAGAAACTTGAGTTTTTATACCCACCCTCCCTATTTTGAAAATTCTTCTTCTTCTTTGAAAATTGAACGTTTTAAAATGAATGGTGTGTGCCTTGGCTCACTTGGTTGCTCTCCTAGGATACAAAATTTAAATTATTGGAATTGTTCCGTTTGCTCGTGTCTTGACAATAATAAGTGGGGCAAGTCTCTACATCTCTTTTATTAAAAGCTGCTCGTTGCAATTATGGAAGAAATAGAGACGACACTATTGCGTTAACATCACAGAAGATCTCAAGGATCGTAGTGTACAGGTTCATAATGGTTCTACTTGATAGATCTTCTCCAAATGAACTAAAGCTTCGCTTTCCTGTTGTACCTTTGTAGGCTGTCGCAGATCAGAAAAAAATCATCCAGTCAGTTTTCCTTTATTAAATATTATGAATTATTATACTAGTACTTAGATATGTTTTATTTAGGCACTTATTCTTAGGGCACTCATTCTAAAGCACCCAATAGGTATGCTCTCTTATCATCTACTGTCTCAAGTATCAAAGATCGAATATGAGAGTTTAACACAAAATCACCTTTGGTTATTCCTGATTGCCAGGTGTGGAGGGTGATAGCGTTATCCTAAGTTGGCAAGCTTATCGCCATCTGACGGGACACAACAGCCATGATTTAAGAAAAGAACGGCTTTATGCTAGCACTAAACTATAAAATATAACCTACTGAGAGTTTCAACTCGGGAAAACAGTTGTACCTACAGGAAGAGTACATTGCAGTGCCAAAAATAAATACATCAATCACAATAATTCATTATCACGTATAATCACAAGACACTCATATAAATCTCAGACACGTTCATTCATGCACTCGTCATCCATGTCGTGTTAATATCTTCGCTATTGCACCACCGACCGAAATGGTTTATTTTTTGGCCAATCTTCATCACAAAGTTCTTCGGGCTTATTTGACTATGGTGAAAGGGGTTCCTCCTGGTTTTCTGGTAGTTCATCGTCTTGCAGACCGCTACACATAGGCAGTCCCTAGAATTTAACCCTTTTTACCCCTTTACATTAATTAATCCTATCCTGGACAATAGATCGAGCCGAAACGAGTTACGTCTCATTTTCAAATTTGGTAAACAATTTCCCATTAAACACTATTTTATTATTTGAAAATTCTCAGAAAAATTCTTTAAAGCCTCATAGGCCTTTCAACTCTCTTCAAAACTTCATAGCCATAAGTTTCAGAGGCCCTTCCAGAGGTACATGAGCCAAAACTCTCTTCCCGTTCAGGGTGTACGTCGCCGTATCGATTTCAACTAGCGTTTCAAACCCAATTTTCTGAGCCATATGTTGCGACGAAGGAACTGTAAACAAATTACCTGTTGCTGAAACATCCAATTTCAAGCAGAGCGGGCGTCGACACTCAAGGAGCCTCTGGCCTACTTTGAAACCGCTATAATCTGGATGCACTGTCAGCCCATAAGACGTCATATACTGGACCACATTGTATTTTTGCGTGATGTTACTCATCTCAATCCGTTCGAACTCGTCAAATGGATCAAACATTGAGTCTACCTTAGGGATCTGCTGTGTTTTTTCCTCCTAGAATGAGTCGATTCATTCATAACCAATCACATAACATGTTGGCTGCATACATGCTTTGTGTTGACCGGTCAGCTGAAGGAGAAATATCAGATCTGTTCTCACCTCAACGTTTACCAACCCCTTTCTAACGATGGGTGTGATGTTAGCTCCTATCAATTTTGAATTTTTCCCATTCACAACCTCAAATGCCAACAAGGTAGTACCGCATTTCATACCTTCTCTGAACAGATCCTGGCAGTCCGATATGAATGAAGGGCATTCAGCAATATCTGTTGACGATTTCAAATGATCATAAATTGAGACAAATTTCCGCAAATTTCCCACTCCTCAGAACGAATGTCTGAATGTCCATCCAGAGTGGCAGCAATTAAAAAAAACTTACTTAGAAAAAAAAATTAAAATTGGCTATTTTGATTGTTGATTAAATAATTTATCTCGCTCGAAAATTTGGTCAAAATTAAACAAATTCAATTCAGAGACACAGACTTCCATATGCTAGCTAAGTCCCCTTTTTAATGAAAAAGAAGTTATCATCATCATGAAAGTCAGGTAGTTGCTGATCGTTCGGAGGAGTGAGAAATAGGCAATATAATATACAAGTTCCTCTCAGAATCGCCATTAGTTTAGTGCAGTCTGTTATGCAATAAGCTATCCACTGTTTCTAATCTGAGAGTAAAACAGGAGATAATGATTTTCTTTTTGGTAGAAAGGCGAAGGATAAATATCCTGACCAGATTAAACTTACTGCTTTTGTGGATTGGTTCACGAGGAAGGAAATATCTTGTGAAAAATTCAATTACATCTTCAATAGATTCCTGAGGCGCAGTTTCCACAATGAACTCGATGCATTCTCCTGATTTCCTTTTCTCAATGAAATGTCCCAATCTGATTACTTTTGGTAATAAGAGACTGTTGACAAGTTCTACTCTAAAATCTGATTCTGTAAGCCATCAAAATAAACTCATTAAAATCGCCACATTATTACAAAAGAGTGGACAAAAATAAGTCAAATGGCAGTACCGGCAGTACCATCAATCAATACCCACAATAAAATCCCATCATCCGAGTCCCATCACTCGATATTACGTTCATAAGGACAAGTAGAGATTAAATAAACTGATCAGAAGAATCAGACTAAAAACTCACCTCTTATCATGGCGAATTGTAGGTACCGTCAGAATGCTTCGTGATGAATAATTATGAAGTTTGCCCCGCACATTCACCGCCAAGTTCAAAGAGGCCTACCTAATAAGAACTGAGGTCTCACGTAATCAGGAGTGCGCTAATATTACATCAAAAGTATAACACGATTGATGTGTAGGATAAGACTTGATTACTAAAAAGGTAGGAACCTACCTAATAAATTTTCTGCTGAGTTTGACCTCACGCTACTCTGGTTTTGAATGCGGTATCTTCGTCATGTGCAAATTCTAGATAAGATAACAATTTTAACCAAAATGTAGGGAGGAATGGTGAAATTTCTCCCTCTCAGGCGATCAAGATTTACTAGGCGTAGTTACATAATTCGACAATTACGGCACTATGCTTTCGTTGAACGTTGTTTCGCTCAAGCCAAAAAAATAACGTGTGACTAGACCGACCAACTGCAGATGATCAAAATTAAGACAAATTCAGGTTGTATCTCTCCTCAACCAAAACATACAGCATTTCAAAGTCAAATTGAACATTTTTTAAATTAAATTAAATAATTTCAAAAATAAATCGAATCTTTTCTAAAAAAAATTAACCTTTCTCAAAAAAAAAAAAAGAAGTACTGTCGTTTGCTTATACTACTAGTGCCTAAAAAGGAGTGAAAATGAGATGATCAGTAGGGACATCAGCAATCTTTCGTAATCACCAATAAGGGACTTTCGCTACATCTATCAATCATCGGTGGTGGACTATGGGGGTAGACAATCATATATTTGCTCTATTAGGAACAAATGTCTCAGAAAATGCGTTTTGGTGATCCTAGAAGTGTTGGATCTCCTGGAATCTCCAATCTCCCGATATTACCTACGATATTACTCTCGGCAAAGTTAATGTCCATGGAAGAGATTCTGGGCATTACATCGGCACGATTCTGTTCATTTGATTATATAATTTATTTATTCTACCTACTCAACTGGTGCGGGCGTGAAGCCCACTTACAGACTTCAATTTTAATATTCCGGGTTTTATATTATATTGTACATTGTTACCGGTCATATTAATTGTTAGCCTTATCGCTACATTGTCGCTTTGTAGTTCCAAAAAACAAAAATGGAATGATTTCATTAAAATTTCCAACCTGACATCACCATATTCCCACTGATCGCGGCAAAAGGTTTTTTACCGTTTACTGTGTATGTCGGGTATTCGGCTTCGGCGAGCCTCTCAAATCCGACCTTGTCAGAGATGTATTGAGAGGAGGCTGCTGTGAATACTGTTCCTGTCGCTTTGATCCCAATTTTCTCGCAGAGCGGTTTCCTGCATTCGAGTAGCCTTTGTCCAACATTGTAACCATGGTATTCCGGAGCCACCGTCAGTCCATAGCCGGTAAGATATCGATCCACACCGTATTTTTCAAAGATATTACCCCTTCCAGAGAAATCGATCAGTGCTTCTATTACATCGCAGAATCCTTCCCCATGGGTATCCTGCAATTAATTTGATGAACAATAATATAATCGAACAATCATTTTATAAACTGTCCTAAAAGGAACCTGCTAGTTTTTTCCCTGTAATCTTGTGACACAAATAAATTAATACTGAAGAACAATTAAATATTGTCTGGATGTTCCTTCTGGACTTACATTACAGTGAAACATATTGTTTTGATGACTTAAACCTAAGTCCGTGCTACGGTTTCTGTTGATACTTAGCGTATGACTGTCCTTTATATTCTGAACCATTTTTCCACAGACGTACTTCTTCCATAACAAGTGTAGGACGAGTAAGCAACGCTCACCTTGTTAAGCTCGGGCAATTCCTTTTCTTCGCTGATGGGTGTAACGTTGGATCCAATTAGTTTTGGTTCTTGACCTTCCTTGATCTCCAAAGCAATCAGAGATGTCCCGCCGCGAACTCCATCTCTCCACAAATCTTGTAGGGATTTTACAGAAAGCGGTTCAGGTAGGATCCCTAATGCAAAAAATAATTTAAACTTTAAAGATATTTCATTATATTAATTACATCAATAAATTGAATTAATTCATCGTCTTCCTATGTATAGGAGTGGTTGAAGAACTAATAAGTCAAAATTAGTAAACCCGTGACATTCAAATACATATAGCAAACTTGGATGTTCATTTCACACAAGCGAGCCTCTTTTGCCAGTGGCAGATTGGCTTAAGGCTTTTGATTGGTTATTCCTTGAATAATCAACCTATGTTTTCATACAAAAGGTCAACTTCTCCGATTCGGCTCAACAAATTTTTCTGGACGTTTCATGGTGTCTAGGTCAAAAAAGGTCAATGTCCGTCCGCCGTACGCCGTACATTGTATGCCGTCCAACGTCCGCGCCGTTTTCGGTCGTAGACAATTTTCTAAAAATCTGAAATTTGGGTCAGGGGTCTGTTCCCGCCCTAGGACGGTTCTCGAAACTTTTCAGCCCCATCGGACCAAATTTAGGCGGGGTAGGGGTCAAAATGTGTTTTTTTGAAAAATTGATTTTCGAGATTTTGGGCGATCTAGGCGAGTGGGGTATCATTTTCCACAAAATTTTGGACGCTGAATCCAATGAAGTGGGTCCCAGAACGATTGGCCCACCGGAAGAAGTTGTGGGTCAAAATGGGTATGTATCTAGGTACCCATTTTGTATATGTGTTTTCAAGATTTCTGGTACCTAGGCGTGTGGGGTATCATTTTCCACTAAATGTTGGACCCTGAATCGATTGAAATGGGTCCGGGACCTGCCACACCCACTGTTTCCATTTTTCCCATGTTAAAGAAATGAATCTCCATGCGCCTGGTTCGAGGAATAACCAACTCGCGTGTAAGAATTTGCTGCGTTTTTTGAATATTCTCATACTTACTTGTTTTACACATGGGCTCACGAGGCAAGAAAAACGCAGTCATGAACTCCACGACCGCTTCCACCATCTCCAAAGGCGCGGTTTGTACTCTGAATCTGATCTCCGATCCGTCTTTCCGCTTTTCAACGTACTCTCCCAACTGTATTACCTCTGGCATTCTTATTATCTAGCGTAGGATGTACTTATTTTTACCTGTAACATCAGGAAGAGATACTGTAATACTTGGAAATATTTCTCATGTGTATTGAAGTGGTACCCTTTCTATCAGCCGAAAATTGTGGTGCCCCACGGATCAATGTGTGAATGCTTGAATAATTCGTTTGGGAGACATTTTATTCATTCTGCTTATCTATTCCATCTATAAAAAGTGGTTTCCGCCAGTTTTGGCTTGCAAGCTCCTAAACAGCTCAACGGATTTGAACAATTTTATCGTTCTAAATTATCAATTTATCCAAGATACCATTTTAGGCTGCATTATAATAGCATGCTCAATGCACAACGAAAACGCCCAAAATGCTACCCAACGGTGGTTGGGAAAACAAGGGGTGGCTCAAGCTGATGTGAGGGGGTGGAAAGTGGGATTTTTGTTGGTTGTTCCTCGAATATGTTTTCATGCAAAAGGCCAACCTCTCCGATTCGGCTCAAAATTTTTTTTCTGGACGTTTTGTAACGGGGCGGCAGATTCCAAGCGCCCCGTCAAGAAACTTCGGCGGCGGGGTACGGATCGGGCCCTCTCCCCTCCAAGCGCCTGACCCAGCTGGGCGAAAGGCGTGACCTCATCGGATTGGTCGGACGAGAGGCACCCGGGAGTAGGAGGAGGGGAAGGCGACTTGACGAGTGAGCTGGGGAAAGGCTGGGCAGTTAGTCGTGTACGAACTCAAGTGAAACGAGGTTGGCCCCCCCTGCTCGCCATAATCTCGAGAGGACGAGGCGAGGCAGGGGCGGGGCGGAACAACCTGTTTCGGGGCGGAACAACCGGAGCGGAACAACCCCAGCGAAACAACCTGTTTCGGGGCGGAACAACCGAAGCGGAACATCGATCAGTCGTGTACGAACTCAAGTGAAACGAGGTTGGCCCCCCCTGCTCGCCATAATCTCGAGAGGACGAGGCGAGGCAGGGGCGGGGCGGAACAACCTGTTTCGGGGCGGAACAACCTGTTTCGGGGCGGAACAACCTGTTTCGAAGCGAAACACCGAAGCGAAACAACCGACGCGAAGCAAATCAACCCCTTGTGAAGCCGGTGTTGTGAACGTGACCTGAGGGAACAAGTGTATCGTGGTTCCTTCAGGGTGAGAATTCGGGAATTGGGAGATCAGCCAATTCCTCTCCCGTAACAGTGGGCCCTTATACGAACTGAAAATCCCCCGTCGGACCCGAGTGTTGATTCGTTCGCGCCCAATTCGACGGCCAATAGTCCAGGTTCCCCACGCACCGCCAGTCGTCGGACCTCCGTCGGAAAGAGCCTCGCCTCCTCCGGCCTGGACGGCGTTCCCCTGACCGAAGCCGAGCAGCGAAGAGAACATCACCCTGTTGTCTCCATCCGAAGAAGTTGGTACACGTAAGTGGCGAAATAACTCTGTCTCGTACCCTCGCAACGCGAAAGTCGAATCTCTAAATCTGGCCCAAGCCCTGACCTTTAGTCACCAGAAAGCTGATCATAGAGTGTACATTGTAGCCGTATTATTTAGTATTTTGTCTGTCGTGCGTTAGGAAAAGAGAAAGGAATTAGGGGAGGACGCTAACAAATCACTTTCATTTTACCGTTCCGTTAAATCAAACATTCCTGAGCCTTCAGCTATCCCGTAAATTCATTTGGCCCTCAGCCCTTCACTTTTGCCTACTCCATAATTAGGTTACCTACGTAATAGTCAATATCCTTCTCGGCCGAGACATTCCGTATTTTATATTTCTGTCAATTTGCGTTCATTATAAGTCAATAGTGAATCCTTGTCTTTTCAATCACGAAACCCCATTCCTCAGAGCTTGGTAAATTCAGGTGTACTTGGCGTCCATGACCGACCATTGCAGACATTCCGGACGGTAAGTGAAAGTCTTTAATCTCCCACTAATTATTCGCCTAGGTCTATTTTTGGATCCCTAGCCCGTTACGTGAAAACGACGGGTCACATCTTTTGGTGGCAAGCGGTGGGATTTTTCAGAAATCTCGATTTCTGTCGTATCCACAACAAGTGATCTTGACCAGGTGAATATTGGTGAGAAAAAGCTCTGAAGGAATTGGGTCGCGTTCCATAATCTTGAAATTCAAACTGTGCTAGTTGTAGATTCCGAAATTTAAAATTGTAAGAAACAAACAAATCGGCCCGAGTGTGAGGAAGCGAGTGAGGAGCCAATTGACTTCAAATCCGTGTCTAGGATTTTTTCTTTCCAAAAATCGAAATTTAGATACTGGCTCATTTATTTAGTAGCATCACTCTCACTGTAGCCTTCTGTTCCGGAACTTGTCCCAGGGCTTTCTGTTCCGAGACTGTTCCGGGGCCTTCTGTTCCGGGGCCCTCTGTTCCGGGACTGTTCCGAGACTTGTCCCGGGGCTTTCTGTTCCGAGACTGTTCCGGGGCCCTCTGTTCCGGGACTGTTCCGGGACTTGTCCCGGGGCCTTCTGTTCCGGAACTGTTCCGGGGCACTCTGTTCCGGGACTGTTCCGGGACTTGTCCCGGGGCCTTCTGTTCCGAGACTGTTCCGGGGCCCTCTGTTCCAGGACTGTTCCGAGACTTGTCCCGGGGCCTTCTGTTCCGGAACTGTTCCGGGGCCCTCTGTTCCGGGACTGTTCCGAGACTTGTCCCGAGGCCTTCTGTTCCGAAACTGTTCCGGGGCCCTCTGTTCCGGAACTGTTCCGGAGCCTTCAGCTCCAATTGACATCCCGATTCCAGACCCGTCATAGCTCTTACCAACTGGGAGGTCCTTTCTCGATTCGTGGGGAAATTATCGGTCCTTGGTGCGCAAGAAAGTGATCTATCGGTTCTATAATTTTTTGTACTTATTTTTTTTTTTTTTTTTTTATTTAACAAGTGAATTCGCGACCATGCACCAAAACAGCAGCCCATCAGACGAGGGCGAAGCCATGATGAACCCCGATCTGGAAATAAAATGCACAACACAAGTACTTACCTTGTTTTACTAATGACCGTGCCTCATGAGTCGTGACAGGACTCCCTGGGTCCCCCCCCCCCCCCCCCCCCTTTTTTTTTTTTTTTTTTTTTCTTTTTCCCGTTGTAATGGCAGCAAAATCTAGGGTTCGTTGTTCAGTTTCTGGCTTTGTGAAAGAGGTTGTCTGCATGACGAATGAGCCGTCAATTGATGGAAAATGTGTGAGTTGGAGTGTGAGAGTAGACTAAAGAAAGGGCCGGTTTGTATGTTTCACAGCATAGTAGGGAAGTAGAAGATAAGACCAGCGGAAGACACATCTCGCCCATCGCACCACCTTGGAACATCAGCGCCATCATGCTCTCGACAGCCGGCAAACAACCAGACGCCATGCCCATTGAGCCAGCCACCCCCCACCGGAAGGAAAATTGCCGAGGTAGACCTCGGCCTCCAAAGATCGGAGGAGTGTAACGGGGCGGCAGATTCCAAGCGCCCCGTCAAGAAACTTCGGCGGCGGGGTACGGATCGGGCCCTCTCCCCTCCAAGCGCCTGACCCAGCTGGGCGAAAGGCGTGACCTCATCGGATTGGTCGGACGAGAGGCACCCGGGAGTAGGAGGAGGGGAAGGCGACTTGACGAGTGAGCTGGGGAAAGGCTGGGCAGTTAGTCGTGTACGAACTCAAGTGAAACGAGGTTGGCCCCCCCTGCTCGCCATAATCTCGAGAGGACGAGGCGAGGCAGGGGCGGGGCGGAACAACCTGTTTCGGGGCGGAACAACCGGAGCGGAACAACCCCAGCGAAACAACCTGTTTCGGGGCGGAACAACCGAAGCGGAACATCGATCAGTCGTGTACGAACTCAAGTGAAACGAGGTTGGCCCCCCCTGCTTGCCATAATCTCGAGAGGACGAGGCGAGGCAGGGGCGGGGCGGAACAACCTGTTTCGGGGCGGAACAACCTGTTTCGGGGCGGAACAACCTGTTTTGAAGCGAAACACCGAAGCGAAACAACCGACGCGAAGCAAATCAACCCCTTGTGAAGCCGGTGTTGTGAACGTGACCTGAGGGAACAAGTGTATCGTGGTTCCTTCAGGGTGAGAATTCGGGAATTGGGAGATCAGCCAATTCCTCTCCCGTAACAGTGGGCCCTTATACGAACTGAAAATCCCCCGTCGGACCCGAGTGTTGATTCGTTCGCGCCCGATTCGACGGCCAATAGTCCAGGTTCCCCACGCACCGCCAGTCGTCGGACCTCCGTCGGAAAGAGCCTCGCCCCCTCCGGCCTGGACGGCGTTCCCCTGACCGAAGCCGAGCAGCGAAGAGAACATCACCCTGTTGTCTCCATCCGAAGAAGTTGGTACACGTAAGTGGCGAAATAACTCTGTCTCGTACCCTCGCAACGCGAAAGTCGAATCTCTAAATCTGGCCCAAGCCCTGACCTTTAGTCACCAGAAAGCTGATCATAGAGTGTACATTGTAGCCGTATTATTTAGTATTTTGTCTGTCGTGCGTTAGGAAAAGAGAAAGGAATTAGGGGAGGACGCTAACAAATCACTTTCATTTTACCGTTCCGTTAAATCAAACATTCCTGAGCCTTCAGCTATCCCGTAAATTCATTTGGCCCTCAGCCCTTCACTTTTGCCTACTCCATAATTAGGTTACCTACGTAATAGTCAATATCCTTCTCGGCCGAGACATTCCGTATTTTATATTTCTGTCAATTTGCGTTCATTATAAGTCAATAGTGAATCCTTGTCTTTTCAATCACGAAACCCCATTCCTCAGAGCTTGGTAAATTCAGGTGTACTTGGCGTCCATGACCAACCATTGCAGACATTCCGGACGGTAAGTGAAAGTCTTTAATCTCCCACTAATTATTCGCCTAGGTCTATTTTTGGATCCCTAGCCCGTTACGTGAAAACGACGGGTCACAGTTTCATGGTGCCTAGATCAAAAAAGGTCTATGTCCGTCCGCCGTACGTTGTACTCCGTTTTCGGTGGTAGAAAAATGTCTAAAAATTTAAAATTTGGGTCAGGGGTCTGTTCCCGGCCTGGGTCGGTCCTTGAAACTTTTCAGCCCGATCGGACCGAATTGGGGCGGGGTAGTGGTGTTTTTTGAATAATGGATTTTCGAGATTTTGGGCGAAATAGGTGAGTAGGGTATCATTTCCCACTAAATTTTAGACGTTGAATCCAATAAAATGGGTCCCAGAACGATTGGCACCCACCGGAAGAAGTTATGGGTCAAAATGGGTATTTATCTACCCATTTTGTATACGTGTTTTCGAGATTTCTGATACCTAGGCGTGTGGGGTATCATTTTCCACTAAATTTTGGACGCTGAATCGATTGGGTCCGGGACCCACCTCACCCACCGTTTCCACTTTCCCCTTGTTGATGAAATGAGTCTTCATGCGCCTGGTCCGAGGAATAAACAACCCGTGTGAAGGAATTTGCAGCGTTTTTTCTGAGGAACAAACTCTCCCTCCCAAACCACAGTGATCACACGACTTTTGAAATTCCAGGCCAAACTGCAGAGAGCGAACAAAGCGAGAGAAAGAACTATAATCAAGTATAAATAAATGCGAACAATCTTCGAGATGTATTATTTCAATAAGAATATAATATCTTGCAAGGTGTTACAGAAATATGAGGCCAAAATTGAAGAGCTGTTCAAATGTTAGTGTCCTCCCTTTCGCAAAATAAAAGCTCCAGTGCAAATATAAAATAAGCGAATAAATTATGAAAATAAAATACGAATGCAATGATGATCTAAAGAATTAGGTATCAGCAATCTTCACCCAATTTCACCTACTTGCAAGTGCCGATGAAAATATTTTCGAACGTTTCTTACAAACCATAAACTGTGTGTCACTGGGCGTTCATTTTATCAACTCCTCAACCTTCAGAATCCCCTCTTCGCGCCAATATTTCTACGACTCATTCTCCACCTCCGAGTTCTTTAAATTTAGAATGATTCACCGGTAGTTCAATCACCCATTGTTGATTTCTACAGTAGTGGAACGCGGCGGATAGATCAATGCAGTTATTGATGAGTTGAAACCGAGAGAACTCAGGATAAAAGTGTATTAATAACTATCTCGTATGTATTTGTTGAATATCTTTTTGATGTTTTCAAGGTATTTTGGATCAAAGAGAGAGCGGTATAGTCTCGCTTGTCATTTAGGGCTTAGAATCAAAGACAGGATGGATTACCGTACGTTCGGGGTGAAAAATTCAAGGACCAAGTAGATGAGAATTTGACTAAATGTTTTTGACGACTGTAAAATGCTCGTTGTACTCCCAGGTTTCACCGTTGCCTTGAAAGACCTTAAGGTCATATAGACCTTCTTTGCCAATATATTTGGCAACATTTGAAAAAAAAAAAAATAGGTCTAGCTAAACGAACATACGGATGTAAAAACTGGAGCTGGGAGATTCGTCACGCCCAACACACTGCGGGAGATTCTGGTTCACTGACTGACTAAAATAGTTCGGGGTGCCTAATAAGAGGCTTAAATTGAATGATAGCAGAGTATGCGTCCTTGAGAGAGAGTAATTTCATCATTCTTCTCGGCAAACCCAATTCGCAATAGAAATTTCCGTGAATACCCTCCAATGAGCTGACATGCACTCATTAGTCGCCCCTTCACATGCAGGCGGCCTTTTCTTAAAGTATACTTTCGTTTTTTCGAACCTTTTCTACGCGGGAAACTGTTTTTTTTTTTCTTTACTTGAGCGTACGATATAAGCACATGGAAAGGCAAATTTGCTGAACGGACATTCTCGAATTTTCCTGGTGAGTTCTTTGAAGGTTCAAATATTCAAGTTGACATTCTATTTGGGCTCCAAATGAAAAAGATACTATCCATTAATGACGCCTTGCGATAGAGGCACCTACCTTCTGCTGCACACAGTCAGAACACGATCTGAAGTGTACAGTGTACAAATCATAGAGGCGTTCATCAACCTCCAACAGCTAATAAAACATTTTCTCGGCTAAAAACTTTTTTTCGCTGTATGAAATGGGTACTCTCACCACCAAGCTAAATGACAATAATCTTCGTGTAGTATTTACTTCGTTACCTACCTCAAATGTTTGTCCATGATAGCGAAATATGTGTTAGTATCTATAATAGTACCTACCTCAGAATCTTTAAGCACATTGGTCTAGAATAAGTATTTCTTGTATTTGTCCAACTGTAGGAGGATTAATCATGAAACCAACTGTCATAGTGGCTCACACAAGAATCGAAAATTCCCGAGAAAGTACGAAAATCCTAAGTTTTCTTCTGTCAATTATCAGCATAAAACAGTTGATCACCGAGTTAATTGAATGCTATGCAAAGGGCACTTTAAGGAATTTATAGTAAGTTAGAAATCTGTGCTCCAGACAGGCCTGAATTTTCTTATATGATTGGTTATCAAACGGCTAGTTGGTCTAGGAGCGAGTGCAGAATAGTTCATTTTCATAAATATAAGGAAAAACCACCAAATTTCTAGATAAGTCAACTCGAGGAAGTACACTAATTTTTTAATCCAATTGAACTTTAAATTTTACGTTTTGCCAATCGAGAAAACAGTGCCCAGACTCACCTCAAAGTGACAAATTTACGCAAAAGTAAAACATTTATGAAGTCACGCAATATTTGAAACAATTTTTGTCGTCAATGGACTCAACGGTTCATGGAAGAGGGAGACTTCCATGGTCGGTTACACAAGTCGGACTATTTTTGTCTGTGATATCCCCAAACGTGTATTGAGAACACGAAGATGTCGGGGAGGGGGTCGCTATTTGTAGAGGGTAGTCAGTTCCGGAAATACTAATCAGTACTACCTCTCAATCTCCTTGGATTTGAGTCTTTCAGCGTAAAACTTTTTCCCGTATCGAAAATGGAACGCCATGTTCTATCAAAAATGTTAATTCTACCGGAGTTTTCATCTTCGGAAAATTTGTGACAAATTAAGTATTCCAATAAGGCGAGAAGACTCGCTGCTTTAACAAAACCAGTACAGGTACCTACTTATTGTTGTCAATCACAAGAAGTGCAACATCTGAAGTGAATTGGTAATTAGGAGGTGTGTTAAATAATTATTACAGGAGCTGAGATAACAAACGGAAATCAAACGCGCACTTTAAGTTAATAAAAACGCAGTACAATACATTCCATTCTGTGTAAAAAAATTAACCATAACTGCAAAAGGATCGGGAGGCAACAATATAGATGAATACTCGATTATGTTCGTCCGCCAGGGTTCGGGGGTTGGAACAGAACGAAATGATGACGGGACTGTGATAAATAATGTACATATTGTTGTAAAAAAAAAAAAAAAAAAATAATAATAATAAAAAAAATCTGCAAATTTTTACACACGGGTTGGTTATTCCTCGAATGGGGGAAACAGTTGGTGTGGCGGGTCCCAGACCCATTCCAATCGATTCAGGGTCCAAAATTTAGTGGAATAAGATACCCCACACGCCTAGGCACCAGAAATCCTGATACATAAAAAATGGGTGGATACATACCCATTTTGACCCATAACTTCTTCCAGTGGGTGCCAATCGTTCTGGGACCCGTTTCATTGGATTCAGCGTCCAAAATTTAGTGGAAAACTATACCCCACACGCCTAGGTAGCAGAAATCCCGAAAACACATAATCAAATTGGGTAATAAATACCCAATTTGACCCATAACTTCTTCCAGTGGGTGCCAATTGTTCTGGGACCCATTTTATTGGATTCAGCGTCCAAAATTTAGTGGAATATGACACCCTACTCGCCTAGGTAGCAGAAATCCCGATAACACATATTCAAATCCCCCCCTTCCCCCCAAATTTGGTCCGATCGGGCTGAAAAGTTTTGAGGACCCGTCTCGGCCGGGAACAGACTCCTGACCCAAATTTCAGATTTTTAGAAAATGTTCTACTACCAAAAACGGCGCGGACGATGGACGGCGTACGGCGTATGGCGGACGGACATCGACCTTTTTGATCAGGACATCATGAAACGTCCAGAAAAAAAAATTTGAGCCGAATCGGAGAGGTTGACCATTATTATGAAAACATAGGTTGATTATTCAAGGAATAACTAACCAAAATGATATTGTAAGAGACATAATGTTTTTAATTAAATTTGTTCGGCTTTGGTACCTCTTATGTCAGCCCTTTTTCTGTATTCAGAAGATAGGAACTGAATAAGGAAGTGAAATACCCGCAATATGGAATACAATAAACTTAGAATTCACCGACATCCTAGGAGCAACATGGGTTTAGACATAATATTGAAGAACTTGGTACCTATTTTACGAGTATCTTAATATTAAAAACCCTGCAAATTATTACACACGGGTTGGTTATTCCTCGAATGGGGGAAACAGTGGATGTGGCGGGTCCCAGACCCATTCCAATCGATTCAGGGTCCAAAATTTAGTGGAAAATGATATCCCACACGCCATTCATACCAGCCTAGATCAAACCGTGGCGCAAGTAGCTAGCGCGTTCGGCAGAAATCGAAAGGTTGTCAGTTCGTGCCCAAGTGGTGGTAGCGAATACCTATTTTTGTTTTCTAATTTAGTTTTTTTTAACAATAAATTGACCAATTACTTCTTCCAGTGGGTGCCAATCGTTCTGGGACCAATTTCATTAGATTCAGCGTCCAAAATTTAGTGGAAAATGACACCCTACTCGCCTAGATCGCCCAAAATCTCGAAAAATCCATTTTTCAAAAAAAACATTTTGACCCCTACCCCGCCCAAATTCGGCCCGATCGGGCTGAAAAGTTTCGAGGACCCGTCTCGGCCGGGAACAGACCCCTGACCCAAATTTCAGATGTTTAGAAAATTTTCTACTACCAAAAACGGCGCGGACAATGGACGGCGGACGGACATTGATTTTTTTTTATCTAGACACCATGAAACGTCCAGAAAAAAATTTTGAGCCGAATCGGAGAGGTTGACCTTTTGCATGAAAACATAGGTTGATTATTCAAGGAATAACCAACCAAAAAATGGGCTTTTCAATGGTAGCAATCGGCTCCTCACCCATTTTAGGATTGTATAGGGTTTTCAAAGTTTTTTGACTTATCTTTGCAGGCTATCACTCTAATCATTTGGACTAAACTATATTATTTTGTAGTTAGCGAGTTAATAGACAGAATCAGCTGCCCTAGATTATTTTGATTTCGTCAGCATAATTTTTCCAGGCTAATACAAGTCAATGCATCTTAAGTATAGTACTCCTTATCCCGATTAGATTTATTGAAGCCGTTTAAAATTTGGATACTTCGTAATAACTCTTACAGTTTGTATAAGTTACATTATTTAAGATGTCAGTAACGGGCCTCAAAACAACCGCATATTTTACGAATTTTGACTGTAACTACAGTAGAAATTTGAAGAAAGAGCAAGGGCAATGTGTACTAGATACAAATCACCATGTTTACTTTTAGGTTCAAGCTGGGGAATCGCCTACATCAGTGATCAGTTGTCTTTGCCTGTCATTTCTACTAAAAGGCCACCAACCTAATGTACGCACTGAAAATTGAAGTGTGTAAGCCTGGCTGGTTCTTTTCATCATTAGCATACAGGAATCTTCAGTCTTAGGGAGGAACAAATCATTTTGTCCACAATACTGGTCAAAAATGTAATCTGGCAAATGAAGAAGTACTTGAGCAGCGTATAAAAGGACGGAATAATTCACAAAGTGCGCACCACTCGCGATTAAAATTTAGCTAATGAGACTAGGTGCTTTGGAGCTAGTCGATGCTACTTTGGTTTTTATCTGCTCTTTCAGTTTTAGTAATTCCATTTGATCACGGCGCATTTCATCAACCTCATCAGTAATTCCCTGGACGAGGCTGCAACACATTTTAAAATTTCAACAGTTCAAATAATTTTAGAATCAGATCTTTAAAAAGAGCCAAACAAGCCTATTTAACAAATTGATCGAACCTAATTAATTATAAGGGAAACATCAACGTACCCAACTGATGCTAAATCGTCCTTGTTCTTCTGAATGTACCATTTCATGTCCTGCTGCTCTTGTTCCTTGACAATATGCAGATCGCGCAGTACTTTGGCCCACTGTTCTTTAAAAAATGCCTTTGACTGAAGAGCTTTGTGCAAATTTTGTTCCAATTGCCTCTGCAAAGTTGATAGGAAGACAAAAATAAGATCATAGACCATAAGGAAGGACAACGTAGGGTTTACATTAGAAGGAAAGGCCAGCGACAATGATGGCTACATCAATGTCTGACTGTAGTAGCGTCTTCACGAGGGTTGTATTCATTAAGTTTCACTTATAAACAAATGGTGTTCATACACTGAGTAAACAACAACCATGGATATTGGAGTCCGTCTACAATTAAGTATAATTAATTCGAATATTGACAAATCTTGAGCGATTGTTCCCTATTTTTCTTTTAAAGAACAGCAGACTAACAACAACGACGACAATAGTTGGACATCAATGAATGCTCACTAAAAATTCTGGGAATTTACGGGAAAATGCGAGGTTTAAAAAAGACTAGGGAGTCTAGGCTGACAGTGGAGGGCACAACAGCAGCATTTAGCCAATAAAACGGAGCCCATAAACTTGAAGGGCCAGAAATCCAACAGTATTAACCACTTTAACTTGCGACCCCTGTTGACTTTGACTGTTGGGTATCTTTTCCTTCTTGGTGTTTCCTCTTCCAATATATTTTTTGAATTGTACATTCCAAAGGAAAAAAAAAAAAAAAAAAAAAAAAAAACTCAGGCCGAACTATGGAATGGCAGTCTTAATAAATTGAAGAAGTAGACATTTATCCCAACTCAATTATACTGCTTCTACTTGTAATAAAGTTATCGTGAATTCTAAGAGATTATCTGAGAAAGCGCGAATGCTGCGTAAAACTATAATTTTGAATCCCTCGAGTCTATTTATACGTATCTATACCAGTCAAGTAAAAATAAATAACTATAGTTCTTCGGTTGGAGAGTGTATTTGGTCCTGAAATAGTCGAGAAGGATCACATTTCAGGGATTTCGATTAAAATGGTAGTTCTTGAGTACGGATATTACCATGTCTTCTATGAGGGCAGCCACTTGTTCTTTGGAAAGATCGCTTGAGTTTTTGGCCATTGTTTCTCTGAGCTGAGCAACTTCGCGGTCCCTCTCTTCCAGTTTGGCAACAAGACAGTTCTTCTCCATAGTGACAGCATGGACCTATAGGGTACATAGGCGCATTAGTATCGGAAGAATTTGGCTCCCACGTTACCGCATTACTACGTTGATACCAGTATATTAATTTGCAGACCATTGAATTATCACGAACCGCAGCTTGCTGGATGCAAAGCCAGACTGTGAACGGTGAGATCACAGATTTGACCAGAACCTACCAAGGATTATCAGGAGCACTCAATACAAGTATTTTCACAGGAAGGCAACTAGGAAAGAGCAAGTAGCTGTACTGAATCATGAACCTAAGAGTGTCCAATAATATTTGGGCAAAAGTAGGTACACCTTCGGAAATAGGGAGACAACGATCCCACGTGTGGCGATATTGAGTCGCTATTATAAGGAAGCCAATATAAAGAATAACAACTGGGATACTCTAACGAAACAGGATATGGTGTCAAAACCAGAACCCAAGGAAAAGCGATACAGGAGATGATCAAAGTGAACACGAATTAACGACAAAATAAAGGCGATAAAAAGAATCAGTCAGACAAGCGTATTTTGATTTCGATAGAACAGCTTGGTGGTAATTATTCGGTTGAAATTATGAGAGGGAGAAACAAAACTAGATATCTGCCTAATCTGCGTCCAACCGATTCTGTGCGCTCGCAAAGTTGCGCAACTCTAAAATTGTCAAATGGTCGATAATGGTGAATGTTCATTGTTTCTCAACCCTGATTCATACAATGCTATCCGTTTCTTGATTTGGATTTTTTTTCTTAAATTAAATTTTTAACTTTCTTGAATTACAGGAAACGAAAATGGAGTTGTTTGGGAAAAGAAGCTAAAAATTCCGCAAAAATTGAGTCGACTCAAGAAACGCATATTGTGAATCAGCGTTAAAAACAATGAACATTCAAGTGTCTTACTTCATTGAGTTCACAATCATCCATTATAATGATATCCATTATTTTTGTGGTTGCACAACTTTGCGTGCGCGCTGAAATGGTTGCACATACATGAGAATATAAAACAATAAAAAATTAGGGTTCTCATTTAAACTGAGAATGTTAGTGCCACTTGCGCATGGTTGCGCGGGGTGAGCAAATATGATATTTGAAATCCTAGCAAAAAAAATATGAAGATTAAAAAAAATGTTTGTTTTTGTTTACTCCCAATTTTAAGAGGACGCGAACAACTCGTGGGACACCCCTGCAAATGTATCAAGCGCCTGCCCTGTATTACAGTACATAGTAGGTATTACATATGGTATATGGTTGCCGTGCCTACCAATACTAACGCTACCTAACAGGCCTCGCAAAGAGTCTACCTCCCAGCTCTGAATTCACAAATTCATGAACGAGACCACGGGCCTCACTTTTTTGCTTTATTGGATGAGATATGGTCTATATTTAATGGCTCAGTACTCCTCAGTGGCCTTAGTAACGCACCGCCGCTACCAACAGGGGAGGTTAGCTACACATATGCTAAACTCTTACTTTCTTTTCCATATCATATTGATGGAGTTGAGACGCTTTCCTAAGCTCTTGAAATTTTGTTGAGTATTTTCTATCCAGTTCTTCCTTGGCTCGGTGGATCTGCAGTATAAAAACAAACATCAACGTGAGAGCAAAGGAAATGCCGAATACCAAAAATACTTAAACGGATCAGCTAACTTGCCTCTTCTTCACGAAGGGAAAGCCTTTCACTTCTGACCACGAGATCGCTAATAGCTTCTTCTAGTTTCCTGTACAGATTTTGGCAGCTATCAATTTTTTCCTTGAGGGTATTCTCCAGTTCTCTTTTTTGCTTGACCCATTCGTCGGACAGTTTTTTAATGTGTTTTTCAGTTTTAGCCTTCAGCTGTACGTAATTGAGAAACATGGACATTTTAAATTTAAACACCAACAGATAATTCTCGTAGGGCCTCAGCACAATCAACTACTTACTTCAAACTTGAAAATTTCCTGCTGCTGTTCCTTCCAATCTTCCAATTCTTCGCACGTCTTTTGAGCAGCTTCCCTGATATACTGACGAGGCAAAACATCGGCAGCACGGTAATTGGACCGCACATGGGCATGATTGTGTATTAAAGTATTCGGAGCGGGGAAAGCTGAAGAACTAACTCGTGACTCTCTCTTTCCACGAAGTTCCTTGACGTTACAATCTATTTCAGGAAGTTCTTGCTTGGAAAACAAATCATTGTGAAATATATATTCCTCTTCATTGGGGATTATTTCCCCGCTCAGCATATCCTGTTCGGCCTCACACTGTGGAAAGGGAGTTGCAGGAGGTTTAGAGATCAATGAAATCAATTGTGGGAACGTCCTACGCACGAATTAGTACAACTACGCACCAAATTAGCCACGATTCGATTGGGCGAAGATGGAGAGGCTATCTCTAAAGAAGTTTGTTGAGGACGTGGCTTGGAAGTGGTGAGACAAGGAGCATCACCTAGCGTGGTCAAAAACAAAATTTGATTAGAAATCATAATTTTCCGTATGTAGTTCATGGGAGACAGGTTACACATGATAACACTCTAGGCTGAGGTAATACCAGCGTCCATTCGCGGGGCTTCCAACATTTTCTTCACTTTGTCTTCGTAGAGATTGATATTTTTTGGAAGAAGTGACACCTCCACATTCAGATATGGATTGAGAGATTCCGCCTCAGTCACATCCTTTCCTTCGATCGTTTTTATGACGAGTTTACACTTTTTCACAAAAGGCTTCTCGTTCGTAAACTTGGAGAGTTCCTAAAAACAAAATTTAGTCATATAAGTGCCGGTTGATTCCAAAAAAAACGGACGGCACGCCACAATTTACTTATGGTTCAATGATTTTTGTAAGATGTTCAATAATTAAAAAGATAAGAAAATTAAATATGAATTGAATACAAATTTTCCAAATTATAAAGAAAAATGTATTCCTTCCAGCAATGTAGACTACCTGAAGATCCATTGAAGCGCTCCCGAGGATCATATCACCACAGAAGAGCTTGAAAGTGAGATTTGGGAAACCTTTGAAGTAAGAAGCTAAAAATGCAGCTTGCGATTTGACTTCGACAATAGACATCGCATTGGTGAGCGTGTCTTGCAGGCCGTTAAAGTCCTCTGATATGAATGACGAGCCCATTACAGAGTACTGAAATGTAATCGATGCTCCAATTTCAGAGGAGGGAATGACCTGAAAGAAAAACAAATGCAAATATATACAATTAATGACAAAAAAAAAAAAATCCTTTTTTGATCATATAGACAAATTTATTTTGAAAATAACGAATATTCGATTAACCAAAGTTATCAAACGTCTACGTCTCAAGGAAATGAATGTACTGGGACGAGCCCCCCCCCCCCCCTCCTTCTAGGATCGTCAATAATCATGAGCTACATTGTTTTTCGTACCTCCATGGTTGTTGTATGGATTTCAGAAATGACAATCTTTCAGAGCGCGATCAAAACCAGCATTCTGTTTCAAATCACTATTATCGTAATTACTTTCTCATTTGTATTGCGAATTTGATTTGTAGGGACAATTTTATGAAAATACACCCTCAAGCAGGCTGCTGCCGTGGTCTTGGGGTTGTCGCATAAGCCGCCAGTGCATTCAGCCAATGGTAACAAGACACCTTGCCTCAGCCTCCTGATCGGAAACGTTAAGATAGAGGTAGCAAGTCCTTCATTTTCCTGAACCATAAAAGCGGTAAGTAGTCATAATTCAAACAACTGAGGTTAGATGAAGAGACAGAAGGTGCTCGTTCTTATCTCCTTTAAGCAGCTTCCGAAAATGGTTGCATATGGGAGGTTTGACACCTTGTGCGGCTCGTGTCAATGCGATTCATGCTTCGTTTTCCTACCGTCAAAGTGATGAGTTTGATTTAAGTCTATAATGATACAATTTTATTTGATACGTAACTTTTGGATGTAATAAACATTACACATTTTTAAAAGTATTTTGTACCCTAGCGTGGAGACCTCAAGTCGACCAACCGTAATTCTCTACGATATGCTTTTTCTCCCCAATTTTACTTCGATATCATCGCAAAAAACAGTTTTGCACTACCTGCTGGTACCCAAGCTACATGAAATAGAAGAAACTTCAAGAGCGGATTACTTGGGCGCAAAGAGCCAATGTTAAAATGAAGCAACGGTTGCGGTCATCACAAGAAAAGAAGAACTTGTACACATGATGATTTTATCTAAAATCAATGCTATTAAAGATTCAATCACGGGTTATCTCAATAGAAGAGAGTCTCTAATTTCTAAGTATGCTAGTCAACTGTTGAAGTTGGAGAAAGTAAATGCGAACGGTTTTGTCACAAATTTTACTAAGCCTTCATGAGCGTACGTAATATTTAGATATATTGGCGGTTTGGCTGTTGAAACTCACTGTGCCATTAAAACAAAAGATAACCAAACCAATGTCAACAAGAAACATACCGAGTAAAGATTTCCAGCTTCCTGAATGTTGACGACCAGCTCGTACAACTCATTTGATTCTGGAGGTCCAATTTGTATGAAATGGGGTTCACGTTGCTGAATCGGAGCGTCGCCCATCCCTTTGGAGTGTTGAGGGCGCCGGATAGAAGTAAATCTGTTGCCCTGAGGAAGAGAACGAGAGTAAGTAACTCAAGTTAACTTTCCTTAGTCGTTGAGCGAATTCAAATACGAACTATTACCTTCGAATTCGTCGTGTCCTCACTCGCTTCCTCGATTTTGAACCGCAATAGAAGTTCGGGAGCATGCGATTTGGCTTCACTTCTAAGTCCGAGAAGTTTATGCCAGGTTTCAAGAGCCTGTCGATACGATTATGTGAGCATTCAACATGGCTATGTAGAGAAAATTCGGATATTTTCCGGAAATGCAAAAAAAAAAAAAAAAAAAAAACTCACAGTACATACTTGAAAAATAAAGTGAAGATAAATCGGCGTTAATAGTACACCTTAGATAATCTCTAAGAGCATCTCAATTCGGTTTCGACAGTTCAAAAATCATTAATATTATGAAAATCCCAAGCTCGAAAGTTAGAGCAGAAAATATATAAAATAATCGAACTTCAAATGGTCGTTTGAGATAGTCAACACTCAGAATTCCCAAAGTGAAATAACGTGCTCCAAAGTTTGAATGTACTA
Source organism: Cyrtorhinus lividipennis (assembly GCA_019603395.1). NCBI lineage: Eukaryota > Metazoa > Arthropoda > Insecta > Hemiptera > Miridae > Cyrtorhinus > Cyrtorhinus lividipennis. The sequence goes on along the minus strand of CM033998.1, from coordinate 50,258,113 downwards.
AGAACATCTGAAATTCTGGTGTTTTCATACTTTAAACCTTATTCTTTCTAATGACATCAGGAACTGTTATGAAGGGATTAAAAGTCAATTGGAATGCAATTTTTAATAAAATAAAGACACAAATGTAAACGACGTGGCACAACAAGCACGACTCGCAAGGGCGGTAATGAAATCGGCAGTCTCTACAGTGACACACAAGTAAATACATAGGTTGATTATTCAAGGAATAAACTGCAAGTTGAACTTTAAAACTGCAACTATCCAAATAGTTGTCCTACATCAGGGTAATGAAGTAGAGAATCGGTACCATCCCTTATTGTGTCATTGGTGAGTGATCAAATTGATTACACTAACTTCCCTGAAACTGCACATATTCATTGACCTTGTGTGCACGCCTAAAACCTACAGTCCATCCAGGAGAATTCACTCCAGTTTTCAATGCCACTTTCTCATAAGCCCACTTGCCTCGGTTACAGAATAGCATGAGGGGGACTGTTTTCTATGAATAAATAATATTTAATAAAAAGACAACACGAGCTTAACTCTATTAGGTAGTTTTACATTCGTACTATTCTGTATTATTAGACGAATCTAGGTAATCGAATTCGGAAAATAGTTTAACAAAGGGCCTCTGTTGTGCGCTGCGTGATGCGAATCAATTTAAAACTTCAATGTAACCGTACGGATTTTCGGTAAACTTTTCGGCAAATAAAACTGAGCCTAGTATAGAGAAATGGGGCAAAAAAGATACAGTAAAAGTTAGCAGCGCACAATATCCTAGCTATCTAATTATATAATATTTAATAATCTTCGTCGTAGTCGTAATAGTCGTCACCATCGTTGGTGTCATTGTGTCGGTTCAACATTTGAGCCATCGACATGACGTCGTCCCCCCCGACTTCTTCAACGTCGTCGTCTTCGTCAAGATCGTCGTCTACCGGCAGCGGTTCCTGGACTTGAGGAGCTGGAGTTGACGGAGCGGAGGCCTTTTTCGAAGTCGAAGGTCGAGCAGGTTTGGGAGCGGCTTTGGATGATGAATCTGATCCCTTTGAAGCTGCTTGAGCGGACAGTTCCTCCTTCAAGGCACTTATTACCTCCTCTTTCAATACAACTTCCGCTTTGAAACCTTCCAACTTAGCCACAGCAGTAGGTGTTTCGCCGATGGAGTCGTTTTTTACACCAGTTAAACTTTTCAAGACATCATAATTTATTTTTGTCGAAATCTTTTTTTCTTGGAGCATTTTTTCTATAGCCTCGCCGGCAGTATTAGCTGGGTTGCTTTGCTTTTTCCTTGAAAGCTTACGCTTCTTCTTGTCGGACGGAGTTTTACCTTCGGCAAGCTCTTTCTGCAGTCGTTCCTCCTTCTGTTTCAGGTATTCGGCGTTCAAACGATTCCACAGTGCACCCTTCCCTTCAGCATCCTTTTCACTCATTATATAACCGTCGATTTCTTCATCGTCAATGCCATCCAATTCCAGTTCTCCACTTTCCGTTTCGTAATGAAAAACGAAAGGCACGTCTGCTTTAGAGCTGGATCCATCAGGCTCAGCAATGCCTATAGACTGTAAATTGGGTCCTAAGCCTACGGTTTCTTCTGCCTCTCGAAGCGCATCATCTTCTTCAATGTCCTTCAAGTATGTCGAGAGTGGCTTCGTTGACAAAATTCTTAAAATCTTCTTCTTCGTCATCGGCTTTCCGCTCCGTTCCCCCGAAATCATCCGTATTCTTTCTTTTTCTTTTATCGAATATATGCCTCTCAATCTCCTGTTTGAGTTGATTGAATTGTTTCAATGAAGCTTTATCCTCGACCAATTCTTGCAGTCTGTGGCGGTCGCGAGCTCTGGCGGCTTTATAAGACGGAGGATCTTGTTCTTCTTCCTAAGTCCACGGTCATGAACTCGGATAGAGACAACGAGCTTGATGGAGTCTCCCCAAATTCGACCAACCGTTTTCTAAGAGTGGCTTCGTGCACTTGAACCACCTTCACAATGTCACCGACACTCCTGCTGAAATTATGAAGTCTCGCAGCCATCAACAAAGCAGCCCCGCACACACCGGACGGCCGCCGTCCGTAGTGGATATTATCGCGTTTCATGCGCTGAACAAGACGAAGAGCAGTCATAGAGACTTCGTGAGTTTTTTCTCCAAGATCCAGTTTATTTGCAAACCGTAGCACGTACAAGCAAGGGTCAGCTGATGGTATATTGATACAAAGAGCCTGAGCAACTTTCACGTAGGTACGACCGAGTTCGAAGGCATCAATCTGCAGAACATCACTGAAATCGATGAGCAAATGCGGTGTTGCCTCAATTCTACAAGTAATGTAAACGCAAGCTGCTACAACATGAGTCTGCCTCCGTCCTCGAGTTAGATGGCGATTGAGAGCCATCTTGTAGAAATTGAAGGCAGTTTCCAAACAATGCTGGTTGAGGCGGAGATTTTGGCAGAGATTGCCAATGGCCTTCTTGGCTTTTTGTAATGTGATTTCCCGCGATTCTCGCGCAACCCCTGTATGAAATCCATTACCAAAACCTTGACAACCACCGGTTGATTCAGAGGAGACAAACTGACCAATCGCAGAACTGATCCCATGGGAGTTTTCTTCAAACTGCACTTCTGAGACGATAACGGAATCTTCCAGGACAGTACCACACGTTACACACACAGTGTCTCCCCTCGCTGGATCAACTTCCAACGTGGAAGAACCACACGCTTTGCATTTGCCTGCTGGCGGCATTCTTTTATACGATCGGTTATCTGACTTTCAGTAAGAAGAAACTTCGAACGTTTTCTTTGTTATAATCCCTAAGAAATGATTGTGTGCATGACACAACACAACTGAACGGGAACTCGATAAAATACTTGCCGAAATGGTACTATCTTTGGGTATTATTTGAGCTTCTTTTAAATTTAGGAGGATGTACCCAAGGCGATCCCGTTTGTGCTCATTGATGACGGCAAAACATTCAATTTTTAGGGCGGTGTTTCCAGTTCGCAACCTGTAAACAATAATAATTTCATATAATTTCAACTATGACGCCAAATCTCCAGGTAAACGGTTATTTGACAAGGCTTCAAATTATGGTTACATACATCAAGGCCTAAGGAAAGTTGGTTATATAAAAATAGATCTCTACCAATCGGAGATCTGCAGATTGAGTCAATAAAACGGTCTAAACATGAGGTTAAAAGAAAAACAAGATACTTTCAGGCGAACAAAATGCAATAATGAGCAGAAAGTATTCAGAGAGAACAAACCTTCTCTTCCACCCTTTATTTGGCCACGGCAGATAAAATCTACCATTATCATGTTACTCGAAAGGTGGTTTGAAAATAAAAACGGTGAAAAGGACACGATAGCATTCCACAAACAGCGAATTTGCGATTTGAGTGGAAACTTGGAAAGCGTAATGAAGGATCAAACGACGAAGAAAACGTTGCAGGCTATAGACAGGGAAGGTTAGGATGTACAATGCAATTATCTTGCATCGATGTTTGATACAATCTCTACATCGATGTTCATTTATTAAGTTCGATTGTATACCGTTGATGTTTAGAGATGGGCGAAGTTCATTGAACGGAACTATCTCTTCTTAGTTCGTTCACTAGTTTAAGGAACTAGTTCAATTGAACTATCTAGTTCACTGACTATTTTACTGGTGACGAACGCCTGCTAGTTCAGACATACAAATCAATTAGGACCAAAGGAACTATTAAACTATAAGGAAGGTGAACTCATAGTTACTATGAGTGTATGCGCCTGGCCTGCGTAGTACGTATAGCCATGCCAAGCCGAACTGAACTGTAGTTCGCCTGAACGACCGACTGATGTGAATAGTTCACACTCTGGAGCAGTTCCTTTGAACTAGTTCGTTCGATTGATGTTACTTGCCCTTGGTTTTGCCACTCTAAAAAAATATCTCTGGAATATTTTCCTGTTCAACGCGATGAAAACATAAATGACAGATGTCGAGAAAACATTTTTTAGTAGTCGAATAAATGAAATTTTAGAACATTTGGAAAGAATGGTCATTGTCAATAGGAATGTGATGATCATTGAAAGGAATGTGATACAGACTCCTTATCACATGAAGAATAATCCTAAAAGCTGCACATCGTAATAATCATTTTTGGTTGGTTATTCCTTGAATAATCAACCTACGTTTTCATGCAAAAAGTCAATCTCTCCGATTCGGCCCAAGAATTTTTTCTGAACGTTTCAAGGTGTCTAGATCAAAATTAGCAAATGTTTGTCCGCCGTCCACGTCGACTTTGATAGTATAAATTACTCTAAAAATCTGAAATTTGGGTCAGGGGTCCGTTCATGGCTCTAGTTGGTCCTCGAAACTTTTCAACCCGATCGGACCAAATTTGGGTGGGGTAGGGGTCAAAGTATGAAAAATGGATTTTTGAGACATTTTTGCCAATCTAGGCTGTGTGGGGTATCATTTTCCATTAAATTCTGGACGCTGAATCCAATGTAAAGGGTCCCGGAACGATTGGTGCCCTCTGGATGAGGCTATGGGTCAAAATGGGTGCCTATTTACCCATTGTGAATGTGTGTTTTGAGATTCCTGGTACCTAGGCGTGTGGGATATCATTTTCCACTAAATTTTGTCCCCTGAATCAATTGGAATTGGTCGGGGACCCGCCACACCCATTGTTTTCCCCATGTTGAAGAAATGAATCTCCATGCACCTGGTTCGAGGAATAACCAACCCGTGTGTAAGAATTTGCAGCGTTTTGTAGTTGGCTGAGCGATTACTGTCCGTTCAGTTGTCTAAAGGGCTGTTCAACTGAACAAAAATTCGTCAATTCAACTTCCGGTGCATATTACGCCCCGTGTGGAATCTAATGCTGAACTCCTATGCATGTTACAAATTCATGGACGAATAGTTGAATGGTTCTCAAATCAATATTTCGGAAAAATCGATAACCTAAATTCAATGTTTGGAGAGAATCGATTACTCTTATCGATGGTACCTACGATCGTGTTCCTATGTTTACATGGCGCAGTAACGCTATATCTCAAATTTGGTGTTAGCCGCAGCTCGACCCACCAGGAGATTAGCTTCGCACGTTTCCGAACTATTATTTATATCCTATTACCGAGATGACATCTTTATTTGAGCCTCCTTTGAGATTACCAGTTTAGAATGCGGTAAAACCCAAGAATAGGGACCGTTGTCACTGATAAGTGATAAGCGGTCCCTATACTTGGGTTTAGCCTAGAATGCTTCTTCAAGACAAGATGATGTAAGAAGTTATGGATATATATCAATATATATTGATATATCAATTGAGAGAATCTAAGAGTAAAAGTTACTAATGTATGAATGTATCGTCCTCTTAAACGACTGAGCTATGACATTCCATGAAACTCAATGTCTGAAATCTGCCAAGAGAGGGAAAGATTTAGATAAAATCCTTAAAGCTTCAAGTCAAAATTCAGAGCTCTTGACAAATTCAAGGAAATTCCAAACCTTGTCTTGCAACAGTATTAAAGGTTAATACCTCCTCAAATACTTCTTGTCGGTTAGCCAGAGTAGTTGAGTGTCGAACAAAGGGCAGTTAGCTGGCCTGATTTCGGCACTTTCTAATTTGCTTCCATTTAATGCTGCGACAACAATCAGAGGATTCGTAAGAAATGAGAATCCGGCTCCTATAATATAAAAAATACGGTTTCATCGGTTCATTGTCGAATGAAATGATTAAGCGTGTATTGATCAACAGAATAATGTACAACCATTATATTGTTTCCTACCTTCCTTGATCTCCAAAACAACTTGTAGAGATGAACCGGTTAAATTTTCCATTTCCTGGGCTGTAGAATGATTCAAAAAGGATTATTCACTGCGAGCCCGGTAGTAGTCGGTAGGTATTTGATAGAAACTCAATGCTTGGAAAGGCGGATTGAGGATTGATCATGATACATTTTGGTAGCCTGAAACGAATTTACAACCAAATCGAGCCAAAATGGGATAACAATTAATAGATTAGTGGGCAAGGCAGTCGTAGACAACGTTAAGAACCAAACAAAACACTGAAGATGAGCAACGGCAAATTTTGAAAACAAATGATAACGTTCGTCTGTTATCACTGTGGCGGTAGTGATTCAATTTTACTGTTCCTGGCTTCATCGCAAGAATTTTCAAAACGGATGCGATGATTTCTGGAGATTAACAATTTTCTCTTCAGAAAATTCCGAAAGTAAAATAATTTTGAAGGGAACCTTAATTCACTGGAAAACCTGGAGAATACGAACCCTTCAAATTGATTACAATTTACTGTAAGTGCTCTCCCTTACATCAGTCAGCTGATGGACCGTTAGATCTCCATATGACTGGGAATGAGATCTAGAAGGCATACATCAACATACTCAGAACTAGATTAGCCAACAAATTCCAAAACATTTTTTTCGAATGTAAAAATTATAGTTTTTGGATACGTAGTTAACTAAGGTGTTATACAAAACCAACCCTAATTTTTTCACAGTTGTTGTTTATAAGTGAAAAAATGATGAACCTCACCGGTCACGCCCTTTCTGCTGTAAGTCAAAACGAGCCCACGAGGGACTCCTGATACCTATCTACACTGTTTTGTACTATAATTGTTTTATTGATAAATATTTCATCCCAATTGTTCGAAGTTACGACGTGCAACATAAATATTGCCGAGTAATTCTGGTTAATTCAACAAAAATACGTGTATTTATTATACTAGAGAAGATGAATGTTTGATAGTTCCGGGAGATCCCTACTCGTGGTGCCCGTGAGTCAGTGCTCAGCTGTTCGAGAGCACTGAAAGTAGTGCTGTGGGAACTGTAACTTTTTACTTGAATGATTGCATTGTTTATGATCAAACAAGAATTGATGGAGTAGTTCCAATCACTGAAGGATATTGCATGTCAATTGTGGTTGGTTTTTGAATTTTTTGTTGCTCTTTTTTTGTATCCATCCGCGTGGTGGGGAGGGCGACTTGGGAACTTGAAGGTAGCAGTAGCAGTACTTTGTCTTCTATCTTGAATGGAGGAGCCCTATTTGTGTGTTATGAGCTGTAACTTTGTGATTCAATGTGATGTGAAGATTAAATTTTCTTGCCGTAATGTGCGTGAGTGGTGATAGTGACCAGTTCGCGGCTGACGGGGTTGAGAATGCGCTGGTTTCCCGCGAGTAGCCAGAGGGCCTGGGCGAATCCTACCTGTACTGTTAGCAGCCATTTTCCCTTACATCTGATTTCAAAATAAAACTCGTTTTTATTTCCATTGTGTCTACACAGTACAATGCAGAAAAGGGAAGGCCAGGCCCGTGAAAAAGATAACGCTGAATCCAAGAGAAGTTCGAAGGCCGATGGTTTTAAGCCGCATTTCACTATGCATTCATCAAGAGGACACAATATGACCGGTAGTGCTGGAGTTCTGATGGTCGGACCCAATTTCCGAGTCGGGAAGAAAATCGGCTGCGGAAACTTCGGGGAACTCCGCCTTGGTGAGTAGTACAAAAAGAAATTCTTATAATTTAACCTTGTTTTCAAAGCATGAGGCGTTTCTTATGCGAATGAAAGGACGGTCGTGGTGCCATAGTTGGTTGGGAGGACATTTTTAGCTCCTAGATTTTCCAAACTTTTCCAGTAAGAATTTGTTTAGTTTGTATTGAACGTCGCACTGTCGTTTTTTATTCATTGTGACCGTAAAACAAGTTGAGTTTTGGGTCGTGGTCATCTAATTTTTGAATGATTTGATTTTGTCCATGTCGGTGATCTCGGGAATCTTGTTTGGTTATCTTGTCCGGCTATTGACTCGGCTGACAGTAGATACGTCATCATGCACTGCTTGCTGGCTTGTACGATGACGTTGACCGCTTTTCACCTTTCACTTCCTTAATCATGAATACCGAGTATTTTCATTTGCTTGCTGACAAATTTGGCATAAATTCGTAGTGCAGGAGATTGTCTTCGTCAGCAGTGACCTCAATCATTTACCGTTGCACATTTTATTCAGCATTTCGATGGTTAGATCCAATACAGATCAACCGATGTACATTTTATTCAGCATTTCGATGGTTAGACCCAATATAGATCAATTGGACCTTACAAAGGCAACCAATGTTCCGTCAGCATATTGCTTCTCTCTAGGCACAATATCCTTTAGCTCACGGTACTTCCTCCTTCCTGATGTTTGAAAGGGTCTCCGAAATGTGTCCTTTTTACTACCTATCACCTGCCAGTCCTATTTATTTGTATACAATCGAATCTGATTAATTTAACTAAAATTTGGAGTAATGTGCCTTACTAACTGGCTGACAATTCAGAAATCTTTTTTTTTTTTTTTTTTTTTTAATTTGTTTCGAAACCATGTTTCCTGTTGTTCCCGATTTTCCTAGAATCCAGACGGTCGTTGTTCGTTATTGAGCTATCATTCACTTGTTGACACTTGTTTTGTTTATCTGGGCCTCGTTCCGAAGGACTTCTTCGCCTACAATGGAGATCAATAAGGAGGGTTTGGAGATAGCAACGAGAAAGATTAGGTTTTCAGAAAAATCTGGGTACGGATTTGGGTTGTAGGATGTGCAGATCGATGCGGTTTGGCGGATTAGGGCCGATTTTACGAAGAATCCATTACAGGGCCGTGGAACGTTTTTATATGAATGAGTGAGCCGTGTTTTGGGGCCTAATGTGAACTTGTACGATTTAATTCTTTCAGTAGTTTTTCATCACCAAACTGACCAGAATTCAGCTCACCCATACCAATAGGATGATTACTTATCATAATCTGATATCTGACACGTTCCTATAACTTGGAGAGCCGATCTACAAGGGTCCGTAATGGTTACCCTCGTATAAGTAGGCAATTTGAAATGCAGGGTTATTGGGTTTTTGTTTGAACCTGTTTCAACTCATCAATTCAATTCAATCAATTCAAAAGACCTTTATTTGTCAAAATGACATAAGGCTGAGTTGACAGCGAATATTGCATCTTAAGTACTTATCTAAATTATTTACAATTTCATCGTGAGGCTTACTTTTTGCATAAGAAGTGAGAATACTTAAGGAATGATATTGGAAGATAATTTTACTCTTCATAAATTGGAAAAATAATAATAAAACAGAAAATCATACATGACTAGAGAAATTCAGGGTCCAAAACTTAGTGGAATATGATACCCCACACGCCTAGGCACCAGAAATCCTGACACGTACAAAATGGGTGGATACATAACCCATTTTGACCTATAACTTCTTCCAGTGGGTGCCAATCGTTCTGAGACCCATTTTATTGGATTCAGCGTCCAAACTTTAGTGGAAAACTATACCCCACACGCCTAGGTAGCAGAAATCCCAAAAACACATATTCAAAATGGGTAATAAATACCCAATTTGACCCATAACTTCTTCCAGTGGGTGCCAATCGTTCTAGGACCCGTTTCATTGGATTCAGCGTCCAAAATTTAGTGGAAAACTATACCCCACACGCCTAGGTAGCAGAAATCCCGAAAATCCATTTTTCAAAAAACACATTTTGACCCCTACCCCCTCCAAATTTGGTCCGATCGGGCTGAAAAGTTTCGAGGATTGTCTCGGCCGAGAACAGACCCCTGACCCAAATTTCAGATGTTTAGAAAATTTTTTACTACCAAAAACGGCGCGGACAATGGACGGCGGACGGCGTATGGCGGACGGACATCGACCTTTTTTGATAAGGACATCATGAAACGTCCAGAAAAAAATTTTGCCCCGAATCGGAGAGGTTGACCATTATCATGAAAACATAGGTTGATTATTCAAGGAATAACCAACCAAAAGGAACAAGTTACTTGCTAGTCGAAAAGGCGTAAGTTTCTGGTATTTAGGACAGCATTCACAAAATTAATAAGTCTTCAAGTCGAGTTCGTTTGGTGTGCGAATGATTAAAATGGCATATTTGGGGTGGAGGAGATATGGGCAAACTCATGGGTTTCAACTCATCCAAAAAGCAAAATTATATTTTCTAAATAGGTCTCATGAGTTTGGTGTTGACATGATTCGACACCTCGAAGCTCCCTTGGTTGAATAGGCCTCGTGAGTTGAACGGTTGTTTCGGTTTATCATTTGTAAAAACTCGGGTTCTTGATGAGCATTGTGCCGAATTAGAGGATAATACCTACGGGCTGTTGAATAACGGCGGGAGGGTAATCACCTTATCCGACTGTTCCGAGTTCGCGGATGAGTTGTAATGATACGAGCGAGCTGGAGGTCCTTGCCCCTCGAGTTGCATTTATTATTTACCCCCAAGTTCATGCAAAGTTTATGAAACGTCCTCGTTTCGCAGTTGCCAATTATATTTTATTGTTTTCCTCGCTATAAGGAACAATATAATATAATTGGTGTCTTTTCTTTTTGAAATGATTAGTACGCTGGATTCAATTCCAACTTATACAGGCGAAAAACATGAATCGGGGTGCTTTCTTGTTGTATTACATGGGTAGTAGAGATCTGACCTACATGACCTATTCCTCTCCTAATAATATAAATGAATGGCGGCAATTTTGAGCCGATTCGGAGAGATTGACCTTTTTCATGAAAACATAGATTCAAGGAATAACCAACCAAAACGGGGAATTGGATATTTTACCTCAAGTAGGTTCAATACTGAATCGATGTCTTGAGTTTCACTTTACAGGACTTCTATGGACTGGTCAGCAGAGAGTCTGTGGGCTGTATTCACTCCCAAAAATTGGTATCACTGGGGAAAAAAAAATGCTTGAATGGAGTTATGGTTGTGGATATGTCTCGACATGTTGACTAGTGTTCTTCCTCTACCTCTACCTTTTATGGACGTGTTTATGTTTCTCTACTGGTTGAAGTCAAAAGCTGACGCCATTCAGGTGGCATGCAGTAAGCCCCGGATACCTGAATCGTTTTTTTTTCACAATGTCCGGATCGTGGCGCATGATCAGACCGGCATCATCTCAGGTCATCGGGCGCAGACAAACCTCCTTGGGGCTCTCGCGATCTTCCAACTAAACCGGTTTCTGTTAAACAAGAAACCTGCTTGATTCACCGGCCTGCAAAAAGAAAATTATAATGAATCAATCATCCGGTGTCCACGATGCAACGATGAATCTATTGTGAAGGGTTGTTCGTCAACTGTTTTGTCATGTAAGATTGGCCGAAAAACGCTGCAAATTCTTTCACGCGGGTTGGTTATTCCTTGGTCCAGGCGCATGGAGACTCATTTCTTCAACATGGGGAAAATGAGGAAAACAGTGGGTGTGGTGGGTTTAGGACCCATTTCATTGGATTCAACGTCCAATATTTGGTGGAAAATGATACCCCACACGCCTAGATTGCCAAAAATCTCGAAAATCCATTTTTCAAAAAACACATTTTGACCCCTACTTCTCCCAAATTTGGTCCGATCGGGCCATATAATAAATTGTATGAATTTATACGAATATAAATTGAGTTTACTTAATTGCCACGGGTTCCCGTTGTATTTAATTAATTTGTATTAAATTCAAACTACTTCGATTTTCGTCATTTTCGGGACGTTTTTGAGCCTGGGGTTGCTTTTGCCGAAAATGAGTCTGTAGTTCATAATTATCTAGAAGTGGTTTTTCGAGTTTTTGGGTGTCGTACACCCGCTCGATAACAATATGTAATACCTATGTTGTGAGCACTAATTGAAATAATATCTTCGAGGGGCTGGAGTCGTAAACGGAGGTAGGTTATGGTAAAAATGGGCACTTCAAGATTGAGATGTAGAGTTTTTGGGGGGATCCAGGCATGAGCGCAATCATTTTCCACGAAGTTTTGTCCAGTTTGACTCTGGAACGATTTCTGCGCTCCGGGAGAATAAAATTCGAAAAATCTTAATTTTTCTTCTGGAAGAACGTGTTGTTCTATTTTTCTTTCTTAAAATAATAAAGAACTTACTTTGGAAGAAGTTACTCTAAGTTATCTTTTCCACACGATTAAGAACTACCAAGAATGATGAATTACTGGATTGGAATGTTTGCGATTCTCATGAGCCTTGCTCAATATTCGGGAACTCAGGGGACTGTAATAGCAATTTAGCGATTCTTAGAAATCGGTTTCGGTCTAACAGACTCAATTTATATTGAAAAAGCATCTTGGAAGGAGTTCCCGGATGAGGAGCATCGGTCCGTGAAGCTGAAAAAGGGTCGATTCATCATATGAAGAGCAAATAGGAACACGAAGATCGAAGGGTCTGAATTATTGCTCAACAGGACGCGCATATTGGACAAGGGAAGCCATCCTGATAATAGTGATCGTGCTTTGGCACTGGAAAGAGAACTTTGAAAATATGATTGAGATCGCAAAAATGCTACGAGACTCGATGTAATGGAATATCAGATGATATCGCGCTTCGTATTCGCCACCTGGAGCTTCAACGTTAGTTCAGTCGGTTTCCTTCGGGAATCAATGTTTTTCAACTTTTCTAGTTTTCTGCCTGTTTTTCTGAGCTAACGTAGATCTAAAGCCGTACAACCATTGGAGAGCCACAAAACTCCCTACATTGCTTCATTTTCAATAACTGCTCACCGGTGAACATTTCTAATGTTTTTTTATTGTTGAGGTTAGACTCGAAAGTTCTGGAAACACTAGCTTATGACCCCCTTTTGGGAAGATAACAGCTCCCACTTTGTATACGAGGTTCATATTATTTTATACCCAACTTTGATTTAATAACCTTTTATAATGAATTTATAACCTTTTGATTTAATACCGGAGTTGATATAATGTGTTATCATGAAACCAATTTTGACCATCGTTCACATGAGTGTACACACAAATTATTTCCTCACCTAACACATCTTCGCACCAAGGCATTATCGGTCTATTTTTAGCAACTCTGGAATAGAATACGTGTTCGCAGTTTGAAGTTTCTTCAATAGGATTTCACATTATTAAAACATGTCTTGTCTCCAGTGTCTATTAAAGCGGTTTTACGTGGGTTAAGTGCGGACCAGCTTTTAGCCTAGAGATATTTGAAGATTCGAGATAAGATATAATCAAAGAAATTATCTTGTACCCACGTTCGATATGCCTTTGACACGGTTGAGAAAAGAGGACAAACCCCACAAAATGGGAGCGGTGAACGTTCCTAGGTTTACTATCGATTGTTAACTACCAAAATGGACCCAAATGAAAATACACGTACAGATTGTTGTGATGAAAAAGTCGTTGTACATTACAAGTGCGTAAACTGTTATCATAGGATTGCAAGGAAGTTCAAATTAATTGATGAAACTAAGGAATAAATGAATTAAGTTGAGTCACCAACCTAATTTTTTGATCGATTGGAAAAAGAGTGACTCTATGGCCTTACATTTTGTAGAAGAGATTCTAAAGCCCAGAATTTTTTCCTTGGTTCTTATTCCTGAATAAATAACCTGTTTTCAGGCCACAGATTAATATCTCAAATTTGCCCAAAATTTGATAGATTGCATTTCATGATGACTTCATCAAAACGGAAAAATTTTCCGTTTTCGTTTTCATTTAATGATACCTCACTCACTCGAGTCTCTAAAAATGTTGGAACCCACCCACTTTCAAAATACCCCCGTGCGCAAACGCACCCATGGTTTTTTAGACTCTTCGGAATTTTTTGGGAACTAAGCGTGGATTTTTGGGACTTGAGCGTGTGAGGTATCATTTTTCACACACTTTTGAACGCTTGAACAGTTGAATGAGCCCTGAACACTCACTGTTTTCTCCATGCTCATGCTCTAAGATATTAATATTGCGGGGTGTTGCCTTGTAGGCGTCGATATGGAATGACCAATAGATAATCTACGGTTCAGTTCACCAAAAAGAGATATATATGCATTATATATAAACTCCTTCTCATGAAAAGTTTTCTCATCTGTGTATTTCACTGTCTATTAGTCGGGTACTACCAGGAATGCTGTTAGTAACCCTTGCATGAACCTCGAAAACGACACATCACGCTATCGATCATATAATGAATGAGTAGGCTGGTTAGTTGGATGGAGGGTGATTCCCCTGATAGAGAGGGTAGGTCATCGTCCCCTGTACTGACCGCCCTCTCAGAAGGAAATTACGTGGAAATTGTCTTTTCAATTGGATGTATCCGAAATTCCTCAAATTCTCTAATTGTTCGAGGTTTATGGTGGATGAAGGCTAGGCATCTTACTCATCGTCGTCGAGTAAACCTAGCATGCCTTTGAAAAGCTGAACTCCATTAATATGCTGCAGTTGCGTCACTTCGATCATCAGCCATATTAGTTTTTGGTTGGTTATTCCTTGAATAATCAACCTATGTTTTCATGCAAATGGTCAACCTCTCCGATTCGGCTCAAATTTTTTTTCTGGACGTTTCATGGTGTCGATCAAAAAAGGTCAATGTCCGTCCGCCGTACGCCGTCCGCCGTCCACGCCGTTTTTGGTAGTAGAAAATTTTCTAAAAATCTGAAATTTGGGTCAGGGGTCTGTTCCTAGGACGGTCCTCCAAGCTTTTCAGCCCAATCGGACCAAATTTGGGCGGGGTAGGGGTCAAAATGTGTTTTTTGAAAAATGGATTTTCGAGATTCTGGGCGATCTAGGCGAGTGGGGTATCATTTTCCACTAAATTTTGGACGCTGAATCAAATGAAATGGGTCCCAAAACGATCGGCGCCCACTGGAAGAAGTTATGGGTCAAATTGTGTATATATTACTCATTTTAAATATGTGTTTTCGAGATTTCTGGAACCTGGGCGTGTGGGGTATCATTTTCCACTAAATTTTGGATCCGGAATCGATTGGAATGGGTCTGGGACCCGCCGCACCCACTTTTTTCCCCATTTCCCCCATGTTGAAGAGTCTCCATGCGCCTGGTCCAAAGAATAACCAACCCCTGTGTAAGAATTTGCAGCGTTTTTTCGTAGAGTTTCGTTGAGTCTATAAGGGCACCGCAATAAAGATGTGGTCTAACCTATTTCTTGTGTCTCGTGTGCAGCTTTCGACAGAAATAGATGAAGTGCGAGTTCGTAGCTCTTCAAAACCAGCTGCTAGGTTGAGCTACGGGTGGAGGGGACCCGCTACAGGAATTTAAAGGTTATTAGGTACGGCATGGCATGTCCGTCTCTCATTTGAAGGGTGTATGCGATGGTTGGCGTGCTTCAAGTTCGAAGCCCTTCTTTTCCACCTTATCGCGAGTATTCCCACCGATTTTGCTTTTAGCCCCAGCCCTTTGAAGACTCGCCAACCCGTGTTCGTTGCATCCATAACTCCTGTTATGAGATCCCTTCGTAACGCCTTCCTGTGTTATCCATTCTCTTTGTCTGTCTGTCTTGTTCTGTTGATGTTATCCCGTTGCTTATGTATTTCTTTTGATCCATGTCAGACGCTCCACCCTACATTTCTGTGGGGTAAATATTCTCTCCTTCTCATACTTTACTTTTTTTTTTTTCATACAACTGCCGTATAGTATTTTAGTATTTAGTATTTAGAGGATTTTATTATGTTGTATACAGTATTTTTTCATTATAACAAGAACAGTGTGAACAGGTACCTAAATTTGTGAGAATAACTTGAAAGAAACAATAAGATATATTTACTTCTCCTTAACAGAATTCTGGAACGGCGAGAAAAAAAAGTTGAAGGCAATATGAGTGTTAGCCTTTTTTTTTCGATTTTTCGGACCATTTTGACGGGACTCAAAAAAGCTCTTCAAAATATCCTGAATAATATTTGAAATTTCGCTCATGAACTCTATTCGCCCCAATGAAGTTTCCCAACTCATTTATGATTTTACCTTGTAGTTTATCACCCTCAATTTATATAGCTCTTTGTAGCTATAAGGTACTTGATTACTAATAGTATAATATTATGAGTTAAAAATTACGTTCAATGAAACGTATAGGTGAGACTCAAGGAACCGCACCACCCTCAAACTGCTAAGATGTTATTAGATCTTTTACCTTATTTTACCCCCAACTTTTTTTGGATGTCCTCTCGTTGTATCTCTCTCCTCCTTTTTTTTCTGCTCTTCCCTCTATATTGAGCTCCTCTCGACTCTGATTTCCTCTCTACGAGAGATTGTGGACATGGTGAGAGCCCAAACAGATATAGCTTACTGTTTCTCGACATCGTTTAAATTATGTTTTTTACGGTAGTCTTCCTAGTAACCTTAGGGTTTCGTAGAGTTAGCTCTTTTTAAAGTAATTTTAGCACCTAACCCTAAGAATTCTTCCTGATCCATTGTGTCGATTTAGTACCATTCTTTCCTTCTCAGTTAGGGAAATAAATTATTTTTGATTCGCTCCAAATTGATCCTAGATGTGAGTGGGTCAACCACGAAGACACCAAGACAAACATAGGGTCATCCACGGTATTAAGTTCAAAATTGAAGAATTGGAGGGCTGAAGGTCGAAGCTCGGAGGGTGAACCATAACGTCATGCTGCTCAATGTGAACGAAGGGCTTCCAGGGCTTCACAATCAACTAACAGCCTTACCTTCTTCGTATTCCACACGTTCGTCGATCAGACACGTGCTCCTTTGATTTCTGAACTCGAGGAATCAATCGGAAACCCTAGTTTTCTGTTGTAATCAAAGAGGTATAAAACGGCGATATCGTCAATGTTCGAGTTGTGACTGCCGCGTTGAAGACCTAAATTTTCACGATGATTATTTTAATTTCTGACTGATTCGAACCTTCATTGGAAATGAAAACACGCTCATGTACGAGTATTATATTTGATTCTTCCAACAACACTATTTTTTAAATTCGAGATACTCTAAGGTGACGTCGAAGACCCGTCCAATAGTCGTCTATCTTTGTTGAGGTAACCGTACAATTCATTACGATCGCATTTAGACCAGTACATCTTTATACTTTAACTCGGACAATTCTTAATTAAATTAACAATTGGCGCAGTCAGATTATTTTGTCTGTGGAATGGTTGACGCCTGCTATGGTCATTTGCATATCGAAAAATATTAAAATTCCAATCGATTTTCATTAGTGTTCTTGTGCTCCGTGATTTCACAGATCATGTTTTATCGTTGGTTTCATTGCCTTCGGATTCGCCCTATCGAATTTTCATGTCAACTTTGGGTTGAGGAATTATGTGATTTTTATGTGAAAGAACACATCGTCTCCTTTTTGGTTGGTTATTCCTTGAATAATCAACCTATGTTTTCATGATAATGGTCAACATCTCCGATTCGGCTCAAAATTTTTTTCTGGACGTTTCATGATGTCCTGATCAAAAAAGGTCAATGTCCGTCCGCCGTACGCCGTCCATTGTCCACGCCGTTTTTGGTAGTAGAAAATGTTCTAAAAATCTGAAATTTGGGTCAGGGGTCTGTTCCCAGCCGAGATGGGTCCTCGAAACTTTTCAGCCCGATCGGACCAAATTTGGAGGGGGTAGGGGTCAAAATGTGTTTTTTGAAAAATGGATTTTCGAGATTTTGGGTGATTTAGGCGAGTGGGGTGTCATTTTCCACTAAATTTCGGACGCTGAATCCAATAAAATGGGTCCCAGAACAATTGGCACCCACTGGAAGAAGTAATGGGTCAAATTGGGAATTTATTACCCATGTGGGTGACTTCAGCCGAATAGACAAACAAAACACATCGTCATATCCTGTTGTTTATAACCAGCTGTTAAACTTAGCAACCAATTTTGAGCAGTTGCCTACAATTCTTTTTACTGTCCGATCTTTTTATTCGTACCATTCAATTCAATTTAATACAATTATTATAGCCTTCTAAATTACCTACGTTTCTCAATATTATATTAGTAAATTAGTGTCGTAGTGCCCCATAGATACACCCATCTTGAATATGTGTTTTCGGGATTTCTGCTACCTAGGCGTGTGGGGTATCATTTTCCACTAAATTTTGGACGCTGAATCGATTGGAATGGGTCTGAGACCCGCCACACCCACTGTTTCCCCCATTCGAGGAATAACCAACCCGTGTGTAAGAATTTGCAGCGTTTTTTAACGTAATGATTAGACGGAAGTACTTGAAAAACGTGTTTTTTCTTCATATACGAGTACATTTTCTTTGTCGTGAGTGAATACATTTGTGGTGCAACCAAAACACGCATCTGTGCATAACGTCGGATTTTCATGATTGGTTTTAAGATTACCTCCGCTTCGGAACTGACTGGAAATAAAATTCACCATTTTTCAATATTTTTGGATTTGTACATATTATCCAATGTACATTCCGATTCGGTAGCACAAATAATATTCAATTCTCGAAGACCGCATTTCAGGGAATTGCTTTATCTTTCATTAATATGAAATTATCTTGAAATTCCGGCACATTCTTGAAACAACATGCCCGTCAGTTGACTTTTCTGCTGATTCTTCCCTCCTCTTTCTATTGATACTGAACGGATCCACGGTAAGATGCCAACGTTCGATATGAGCATGATTGGTTGACGATCTTGGGGCAGCGGATGTTCAACTACCGGCCAACGACCTGCCACATCAGCCGAGAAAACTTGTTGTTGAGGCTACGGGCGGGTAGTTCTAATACTTGAGACTGTCGGTCTCTGAGTTCCGTTTACCTCATCAAAATAGACGATGACTCAACCTCGTCCGAATGGAGGGATTCACCTGGGACCACGTAACGTCTTCCACCCACCACTTTTCGGGCTGAGGACGAGGACACCGAAGAAAGGCCGAAGGAGGGTGTTCTGAGACCGACAGGTTCTCACATGTTCGAGGCATTCATAGCCCATCTGGCCTTCTTCCTCTCCCGCCGTGAAGACGTGGCGAAGGAATCCACCTGGGATGCGGTTTGCATGACAAATAATCAGTCTGGACGACCGACCGGAGAGAAGGAGACAATTATTTATTTATCCACTTGCTTGCTCTTCTGTGAGTCATTATATTGTAGGTTCCATCATTAGAGTCCGTCATGATGCAAAAAAAAAAAAAAAAAAAAAAAAAATCTAATCGGACTAATTTACCTGGCAGACGACAGTCGATTTGTTCACTAGACTTTTTCAATGATAGGTAGTTTTATTTTGAAGAATTTTTGAACACGAAAGCAAGCGAGTTGATTGCCCCACACTCAGTATTAGATACGGAGAGGTCGAAATGTTATTTTCAAGGTTGTTATACATAGGCGACTTCAAATACAAGTTATGTTGGTTCTACACTGGTGTCTTGATAGGCAAAGTCGTCCGTTATCAAAAGCCTCAAGTTTTTGCGTAAATTATATTCGCCTCTCAAGTCTCGTCTTTTTTTTCTGTGGCCAGTGCTCGAGACCAAGGACATCCGTAATGAAACTGCTTCGGTTTGATTCGGTTAGCTGTGAAGGTTTTTTCCGGTATCGTAATGGAGTAGCAATAAAGCTTGGTCTATTGGGGTCACTGTCGTCTGTGATCAGTCTCTCGTTCCTCACAAATGGTCGGAGCAGTGAAATCAGTTTACCCCTGCCTTCGAAATCTACTACTGTTTCAATATTTTGGCCCAAATGTTAGGCAATCTTTCTAGAACCCATCTGAATCAAATGAACAGGACCCGAAAATCCACAGCGAAATCACTTTTTTTCCCTTTTGTATTGTATGGTAAAAAACCGTATTGAAAACGCTGCGAATTCTTACAAACGGGTTGGTTAATCCTCGGACCAGGCGCATGGAGATTCATTTCTTCAACATGTGGAAAATAGTGGAAACAGTGGATTTGGTGGGTCCCGGACCCATTCCAATCAATTCAGGGTCCAAAATTTAGTGGAAAATGATACCCCACTCGCCTAAGCACCAGAAATCTGGAAAACACATTTGAAATGGGTAAATAGGCACCCATTTTGACCCATAACATCTTCCTGTAGGTGCCAATCGTTCTAGGACCCACTTCATTGAATTCAGCGTCCAAGATTTAGTGGAAAATTATACCCCACACGCCTAGGTACCAGAAATCCCGAAAACACGTATTCAAAATGGGTAATAAATACCCAATTTGACCCATAACTTCTTCCAGTGGGTGCCAATCTTTCCGGGATTCATTTAATTGGATTCAGCGTCCAAAATTTAGTGGAAAATGATACCTCACACGTCTAGGTACCAGAAATCTCGAAAACACATTCAAAATTGGTAATAGATACCCATTTTGACCCATAACCTCTTCCAGTGGGTGCCAATCGTTCTGAGACCCTATTCATTGGATTCATCGTCCATAATTAGATCGAAAATGATACCCCACACACCTAGATTGCAAAAAATCTCGAAATTCCATCTTTCAAAATACACATTTTGACCCCTACCCGACCCGAATTTGGTCCGATCGGGTTGAAAAGTCGCGAAGACCAAATGGAGCCATGAACGGACGCCTGACCAAAATTTCAGATTTTTAGAAAATTTTCTTCTATTTAAATCGGCGTGGACGGCGGACGGACATTTGCTAATTTTGATCTAGACACCTTAAAACGCCCAGAATTTTTTTTGGGCAAATCGGAGTGATTGACTTTTTGCATGAAAACATATGTTGATTATCCAAGGAATAACCAACCAAAAATACATTTTAGAAGTCTACACTCTTCATGTGTTGTCAGTAAATAAACGCTTAGGCGAATATATTAAAAATCCGAAACGTTAGGACCCCAATGCCGTTCCAACTTTTTGATAGTCTACTGACCGAAAACGTAATCAGTGCCTGAAAAAATGAATGGATAAAATATTAGTGTTTCAGTCATCCTTCAAATTTTCTGTGGGGTCTTGCCTTGTGGCGCAACGTTTTCCCTATTGTTCTATTAGCTGATTTGGAAATGAATCTTGACAAAGCTCCCACACATGGTTATCCACATACTTTGATCGTTATTAATCTAGGAATAATGGACGCGCTTGTTTCCCAGTTTCAGCTGTGATGTTATTCAAATATTAGTTCTTTCCTACTTGAAAGTTTTTATGAGTTGAGTTCTCTATCGAGTCTTCAAAACATGCGAGTCTTTTTCAATGCGGGTTGGCCCCATCGTCGCCAGGAAGTCGCGATCGATTCGAGTAGTAGGATGTTGAAAAATTATACGCCACCTGCTTACGGCGACGGTAGAAAATGCATTTTGAACCGATATTCGTTAATGCGATCCTAACTGCCGTCGAAATTGAATAACTCCTGTTCCTATTTCTGACGTTGATTGCCGATTCGAGGTACTCGTACGAGGTATTTTGATCCGTAACCTTCAGGTATGGTTGTAGAGACCTTGCAAAAAGGCATCTGTCTGTTATCCTTTAGTACGTTAATTCCATGGCTCTGTTTTCTATTGAGTGAGTCGTGACTGACTAGTCCAGTAAATTTTAAAGCGAGGCTTCAGTCATTCGAAATAACACTTCGCATTTTCAATTTAATGAATCCTGAGTCAGTGGGTGAGTAAGATGGAGTTGAACGTGAAATTATTCGAATGTGAACGAAACGATTGCTTTATAAAACGTATATCCTGAACAGTATATCAATTCCCGGGGTTCGATAACCTCAGCTGTCGCCAGGTGGTCAAGTACCGACACCGACACTGTCAATTTATGCGGGGAAAGAATGAGGTTCTGATACGTTTTCCACAGGGCCGTTTCCATTAACTCCATATGTAGTAATTCTCATATAGACAGACCGTTGTTTTTCTTGTTACTTTCAATAATTGTTATATTAGTTATTGTTCACAAATGTATATTTTATGTATATCTCCAACGTATCAACGTCGTTACACCGGTGTTGCACCCGTTGTTGAAAAGAATCCGGAAGTCATATTGGTCGGTGTCTGCTGGTGATTATTTTAGGCAGAGTTAACTGAAATAGGTGAATCTTCAATTACAGTGAGCATCCAGAATCCAGGTTACACGACTAGCTCTGTTCTAAAATGGAATGTACGAGATTACGGTTAAACTAATTGTCGACTGTGGTATGGAAAACGTTCAGTTGGATTATAGCTGGCCATGTGTGAGTGAGGTATTTTGTAATTTGGTTCTAAGTTTCAAATTATGCGGTACATCACAGTATAAACTCTATCTCTCCTTGATAACAACGTGTACACGCAAAAAACGCGTTTTTTCGTGGATATTTCTTGAATAATCAACCTATGTTTTCATGCAGAAAGTTAACATCCCCAAAACATTTTTTCCGGGAGGACCAAGGACCAAATTGGTGAGGGGGGTCAAAACGTGTATTTCGAAAAATGGAGTTTCGAGATTTTTGGTGACCTAGACGTGTTGGGTATCATTTTCCACTAAATGTTGGACGCTGAATCGATTGGAATGAGTCCTGAGACACTTAACTCTCATTGTTATTCCATATTTTCTCCATGCTCTTGGTCCTAGGAATAACCAACTCCCTTGAATGAATTTGCAGCGTTTTAGTTCGAAATTAGGACCGTTCAGGAGCTACTACCTGATAATCCGTTCGCGGTAAGTCATGGCAGAAGGGATGTGTGGGTCGAATAAGTGCATCAGAGACTGTGTAAATTTGAAGTTTGTTTCAACCACTCGAGAAAGGAAAAACCCGAAAAAGTACCATCCAATTTTCATTTTCTTACCCATGGGTACCCACTTGCTTATACGGCAATCGGTTCGGGTCGCAACTGAATCGATGCTGCTTCAGAATTTTTGCAAAAAATCACCCGCATCCGTTATCCAAAATATAGGAAACCCATTTTCACCCACACCATGCCTCCGTGTTTGGCAATCTGTCCAGAACCAATCGATTCAGCGTCCTAAATTTAGTGATAATTGATACCTCATTGTAATAGTTCCTCCAAATAACTGTCATCTGAATAAAATTTAACTATCTCACAACTTGTTCTACTGGTGGTTTAGAAGAATTATGTCATGAGAAGGAATCCAGATTTACTGTTGATTACGAATTTCCATGATTAGAAGGGAAAAAATCCCAAAGGTGCGTGCTTAAGTTTGGAATGAATAGCAACAATCGGTTCAGACGAGGGCAACTCAGTCATTAAAGTTGTCCAGAATTGACAGTTAGTGGTCGTCGCCCACTGCCTTCAGACACTTGTGTTTGTCGTGATTCCGCAGTTTCTACAGTTTCAATCTCAAAATTTGACCTTCTTAACCGATGGTACTGTCTGTCCAAATCTAAACGTTACTCTTCTCCCATTTTACGCTCTACTTCTCTCATAAGCTCGGGCCCTGGCCGACGAGGGAGTAGAGCGAGTTGTGTGTAAAGTGAGTTGGTTGAATGAGTTGTCACCTCTTCTGTTATCACTCTGGGAGTGCTTGGTAGGTCTACAGTTCCAGACCGCTGTAGGGGGCCGCTCCTACCAAGACAAGTCCCACCCACGTGGCCCAAGTGCGAACTACCGCCGTAGCTTCTCGTGATCCTTGGCCCACATCTTCTGGTCATTATTTATCATTTCCTTTTCAAGTCGAGAAGACGAAAATTGAAAATAAAGGAGACCACCTAGTCATACCACTTCCTCAAAATTGCATATAATGTAAGACTAAGCTCTAAAACAAGAATGATCTTCTGCCATTGAAAGCCTGATACTTTAACAATTCTTATCACGACGAAGCTAATTACAGAAAATTAGTTTGTCTCATCGGTATGTTTGTGAGCTTAGTCGTTGCAAAACATTTTGTCATCACAAGTTCGCGGAACAAACGACTCTTTCACCTGGTAAGGCAAAACTGAAAAAAACAACGCACGTTTCTGAGTAATGTGGATTGCGGATCCTTTACCAGTGAACTCTAAATAACATATAAAAGGTAAGAACTAACTGCGAATGTAGATTGCTAACCAGCCCAAGGATATGATGAAGGGAGGATTTAACAACATGAAACGATTTATCTGATAGAAAATATATGTACGTCGGATTTGCGGGGTAAAAGTGAGTTTTGGTTGGTTATTCCAGTGAGTCCAATGTCCGTCCGCCGTACGCTTCACGTGCCGTTTTTGGTAGTAGATAATATTCTAAAAGTCTGAAATTTTGGGGGATAATTTGGGACGGGTCCCGGAATGATTGGCGCCTTCTGGATGAGTATATGGGTCAAGGTGGGTGCCTATCTCTCCATTTCGAATATGTGTTTTCGATATTTCTGGAACCTTGGCGTGTGGAGCATTATTTTCCACTAAATTTTGGACCCTGAATCGATTGGAATTGGTCCGGGACCCGCCACACCCACTGGTTCCCCCATTTTCCCCAT
This sequence comes from Cyrtorhinus lividipennis, assembly GCA_019603395.1. NCBI lineage: Eukaryota > Metazoa > Arthropoda > Insecta > Hemiptera > Miridae > Cyrtorhinus > Cyrtorhinus lividipennis. Next base: position 50,234,003 of record CM033998.1, on the reverse strand, counting down.
GTTGAAGAAATGAGTCTCCATGGGCCTGGTCCGAGGAATAACCAACCCGTGTGTAAGCGTTTGCAGCGTTTTTCCGCTATATGGTCTGATTTTCCATGGGAAAATCGACTGATGAATAATATACATAACGGAACACACTTCGAAAATCTTTTCCGAGGATGATTTTTTTGTTCATAATCCAACTAATAATAACATTATAACCCTGCAAATTATTACACACGGGTTGGTTATTCCTCGAATGGAGGAAACAGTGGATGTGGCGGGTCCCAGATCCATTCCAATCGGTTCAGGGTCCAAAATTTAGTGGAAAATGATATCCCACACGCCATTCGTCCTAGTCTAGATCAAACCGTGGCGCAAGTGGCTAGCGCGTTCGGCAGAAACCGGAAGGTTCTCGGTTCGAGCCCCCCAGGTGGGAGCGAATATTTTTGTTTTCTGATTTAGTTTTTTTTTTTTTACCCATAAATTGAACAATAAATTGACCAATGACTTCTTCCAGTGGGTGCCAATCGTTCTGGGACCAATTTCATTAGATTCAGCTTCCAAAATTTAGTGGAAAATGTCACCCTACTCGCCTAGATCGCCCAAAATCTCGAAAAATCCATTTTTAAAAAAACACAGTTTGAGCCCTACCCCCTCCCCCCAAATTTGGTCCGATCGGACTGAAAAGTTTCGAGGACCCGTCTCGGCCGGGAACAGACCCCTGACCCAAATTTCAGATGTTTAGAAAATTGTCTACTACCAAAAACGGCGCGGACAATGGACGGCGGACGGACATTGACCTTTTTTGATCTAGACACCATGAAACGTCCAGAAAAAAAATTTGAGCCGAATCGGTGAGGTTGACCTTTATCATGAAAACATAGGTTGATTATTCAAGGAATAACCAACCAAAAATCAGAATATACCTAATTTTGAGTAAACCTTGGTCGATCTTTGAAATGTCAGAATATTTGAGCAAAATACCCTAGCACCGCTATGTTATGTTTGAGCATAGTAATTATTGCATTTTTCCTGCTGAATTAAATTGTGACACTGCCGAACTGAGAAAAATCGTATCATGATATTGGTTGTTTCCTAAGATTTGAGAAAACTCAAAGAAGAATTGCCATTTTTTGGTGATGTGACCGAAATCACGGAAAAAGTCAAAACGTAGCCGGAAACGAAGCCTCCAAGAAAGAGCCCACGAGGCACTTTTTGTCTAAAATTAGCTGTTCAATCGATATTTCGCGAGTTGTCAGGTATTCTCGCCGTTCTCTTGCTAGTGTAGGATGAGAATGGCTTCGTATGCTAGTCAATCTCAATTCATAAATGGCTCGTTGAAATTTCACAAGCGGGCGATATTGGACAGCCTTTACTAGTTGAATGAAGGGATAAAATTCCATGTTGGGTTCTTGAATTATTCATCTTTTAGTCAACTGTCCAAAATCTCCTCCCTAATGTTTGAGGGCATGTTAAGAGTGTCCCATCCAATAAACTTTCTTCTTCAATTTATTGCTGGCCCTCAGGCTGTACTGTTCAATGACCCTCTAAAATTCTAAATACCATCTTAATAAAAAAATATTCAATGTAGGAACTTGATGATCGTTGAATGTAATGCAAATTTTATAAATCAACGGAGTGCAAATTGAACTTTCTACCCAGCTGAACCACTAGAATATTGGTCAGAATTTCGATCGTTCCGCGTCAGATATTTTGATTAATCTTTTGTCAGATCATGCCATAATTGTGTATGTGGTTCGGAGATTTTCTCTTCAATGTCGTAAAATCATGATGCAATTGTGTTGCGAGTTGTCCTCGACTCTCATCATTTGACCTCGAAATGGAAACCTTATTATTGGTTGTCAACGCTGGTGTTGAGTGGGTGGTCGACGGCCCGATCTGCTTCGATAACGTTGGAGTGGCATCAAGCGACCGCGGCTCTTCCACCGGGTCTAGTGAGTGATGTCGGCAGGTGGTTGTTGTTGTTGTCCGTTGTTGGTTGTTGTCTGTTGTTCACTGCTGCCGTTCGGCGCGACGGTTGTCTGCCTCCGCAGTTTTGATCATTTGGCAGTCGAATGTGCCTACTCCAGTTCTCAACGCGGAAAGTGGGTCAGAAAACTCGAGCCTGTCCGATGCCCTCGTCAACATTCCCGATCAGCCTCTCGGGTGGAACGTCGATAAATTTGACTTGGCACGCGTAACAAACGAAGCTCGGACGAGCTCTTGCTATGGCCTTCTTGAAACATTGCTGAAAAAATCAACGAAAGTAATCAGACAAGCAAGACTAGCTGCTTATCATTCCAAAGAGAAGAACTCCATGTGTGCGCTTGAAACCTTAGTGCACAAAACCAGACATTTTGTATTCTCTCCCAATTGACTCAAATGTCTAAAACTTGTAAAACTGCAAAATAGAAGACTTTTTGTGACATTCTCATAAAATTGAGGGAAACTGATTTAAATTTTTGGTAATTTGCACTCCTTTTTGCGCTCCATTGCTATGGTTTTTCAAGGAGGAGCTACTGCCGGTAGGGACATACGATACTTTCAAATTATCGATACCAGTACTCATATGAGTACTTAATTTTGATATTCGATACTACTCAAGTATCGAGTGAAAAGTATCGATACCATAGAGTACTCACAAGAATACTAACAATAAACGTTGCTAATTCATTCACAAGGTTGGTTATTCCTCAGAACAACAGGAGACCCATTGGGGAAAATAGGGGAAACAGTGGGTGTGGCGGGTCCCGGACCCATTCCAATCGATTCAAGGTCCAACATTTAGTGGAAAATGATACCCCACACGTCTAGATCCCCAAAAATCTCGAAATCCATTTTTCGAAATACACATTTTGACCCCTACCCCGCCCAAATTTGGTCCGATCGGGCTGAAAAGTTTGGAGGACCAACTAGTGTCGGGAACGGACCCCTGACCTAAATTTCAATTTTTTAGAAAAATTCCCTACTTCCGAAAACGGCACGGACGGCGGACGGACATTTGACTTTTGGTTGGTTATTCCTCGAATAATCAACCTATGTTTTCATGATAATGGTCAACCTCTCCGATTTGGCTCAAAATTTTTTTCTGGACGTTTCATGATGTCCTGATCAAAAAAGGTCAATGTCCGTCCGCCGTACGCCGTACGCCGTACGCCGTCCATGTTCCGCGCCGTTTTTGGTAGTAGACAATTTTCTAAAAATCTGAAATTTGGGTCAGGGGTCTGTTCCCAGTCGAGATGGGTCCTCGAAACTTTTCAGCCCGATCGGACCAAATTTGGGGGGGGTAGGGGTCAAAATGTGTTTTTTGAAAAATGGATTTTCGAGGTTTTGGGCGATCTAGGCGAGTAGGGTGTCATTTTCCACTAAATTTTGGACGCTGAATTCAATGAAACGGGTCCCAGAACGATTGGCACCCACTGGAGAAAGTTGATGGAATATCTTATACATTCCATGTAACATACGAACTACATATTGCTCTCCTTAGACTGTTAGTGGTCATGAGGGTTTGCAGCTCTGTTCATTTAAGTCTCAAGTCACTCCTTCTTCTAGAGTTGTAAGAAAGTGAGTACAAAAATATATTGTTCAAATTGTGATCCGCGAGTTATAATTCCCATTTTCTCACCAAGAAAGTTGAAGAGAAGTAATGGGTCAAATTGGGTATTTGTTACCCATTTTGAATATGTTTTTTCGGGATTTCTGCTACCTAGGCGTGTGGGGTATAGTTTTCCACTAAATTTTGTACCCTGAATTGATTGGAATGGGTCTGGGACCCGCCACACCCATTGTTTCCCCCATTCGAGGAATAACCAACCCGTGTGTAAGAATTTGCAGATTTTTTGATCTAGATACCTTGAAACGTCCAGAAAAAATTGTTGCGATGAACCGGAGAGGCTTATTCAAGGAATAACCAACAAAAAAAAAAAAAAAAAAAAAAAAAAAAAAAAAAAAAAAAAAAAAAAAAAAAAAAAAAAAAAAAAAAAATCCGAGAATATCACGTTAAGGTAGACTGGGAGTAAAATTTTGGAAGTATTGCCAAAAATGGCAAACTTTCCTTCACTTCGAAGATGCTGTTAATTCAAGAAAGTACTTAAAAATGGCAAAAACACAACAGTCCCATTCTTCCATCCCTACACCAGAAACATCACGAGGTTAGGAAGAACATACCTGTTGGTGGTAGATGTTCCTTGTTTTGATCAGAATATTCCCAGTTTTATAGAGGCCTGGACGGGCTATGATGGACAGCATGGATTTGAATTTGAGAATGATGAATCAGGTTTTGTTGGTGGTAGCGAAATTGAAGTTGTTGAAATATTTTTTTTTCTTGAAACAACAAGACAACATTTGTAATTTGACTCCATATTTGTAATTTTTTCTATACTGGCCAAAGTATCGGTACCAGTACTTATAAATCTGTGGTATCGATACCAAAAGGACCTGGTATCGAAAGAAATATTCGATACTTTACTCATATCGATCAATATCGTCTGTCCCTAACTGCCGGCAGACTAGTATATTGATTTACAAGCTTTTACGTTATTGTACAAGTGATTCCTGTCCTCCGCTTTGTTCTTTGAGTTACGTTTGGTATTATCCTCTAATTTTCTGTCTTTCTTTTTGTTTCAGGGAAAAATCTGTACAATAATGAACACGTCGCTATTAAAATGGTAAGTTATCAGTTGTGTTTCAGCTATATTTTTGAGGGGTAGCGAGACTGTAGGACGACGTCCTTTTCACTGTAAATATTTGGACCAAAAGCTTGATCGTTTAAAGAACGATCTTGTCGCGTCCCACTGTGCTTACGAAATGTGTCGCCTCCTCTTACACCTGCTCGCTCGATCGTTAAAGGTTGACTTCCATTCATTTACGTCGTCGCCAACCTACGCCCTCGGTATTTATGACCCCCCCCCCCCCCCCCAGTTTCATTCATTCTCACCTCTCGGAAGCTCGCTAGAAGGGAAAAAATGTGAAAGAATTTGCGTTAATCAAGTAGATCGTTCCAGCGTCAATCCACTTCGCAATCAAATTCCTCGGCTTCCTCTTCTCATTAACGTCATTATTGATCAATTGATTGTCGGTTTCAATGTGTGGGCATCGGAGGAGGAGATAGAAAAGCGGTGACCTTCGAGAGTAACCATTGCACATTTTATAATCCTTTCTGAAATTTCGGAGCCAGTAGTCCTCGACGAAATCAAAGATATAGCTCGTAAGGTTTGAGAGCACGTGGATTGTCATTTTCTAATATATTTTGGATGTTGAATCGATTGAGAAGGGTCCTAAACCGAATGCCAGAGAGGCACTGAATCAAAACAGAATTTCGAGATTTTTGGGGACTTTGGCGTTAGGGTATAGTTTTCAATTTGACGTAGGGCCTAGAATCGATTGAGATGAGCCCTTGGCAAATCGACTCCCATCGGAGGAGCGGGTAGGTTTTCTGAAAATGTGTATTTCGACATTTCGTATTGAACTCTCGCACATTCTGTTCACCTCGAAGATACCCCAGAAAGTAAGAATAGTACTACAATGTGGATGAATTCACAGCGTAGTTCCTTGTTGTTAATCACTCAGATGATGAAAATGAGGCAGGCACAATTTATCTACCTAAAAATTGCTGCAAATTATCCTCAACGGTGTATACTTCTAGAAGGGACCTCACGTAACTTAGTTGAATTTCTCAGAAATGGCCAATTCAAACAAACCAAAAATGAAAATAAAATAAAATTAGCTCACTAGTAACCGTTTATGGCGTGTGAGAAAACGATCGAAACCCACATCAATTTCAAACTCAAACCGTAATTCCACGGAAAATGTCCTTAAAATCTCGAAAACTCAGTTTTCAAATACCCCTTTTTGGCACGTACTCGGCCTCTGTTTCGGGATATCAAGTTGAAAATGAGGAAGGACAAAGTGCTATCCAAACTGAGTCAATGTGCGAAGGTTAACAATTATCGGAGGTCTTGAGAGGCATTTTGGACCCGGCATTTTATATTTTGAATCTATATTTTTTTGAAACATAAGAAGTCAAGGTTTCGAGAAAAAGAAAAGGGAAACTGTTTTGGTCGATACGGACACAGTTGTAATCGGTTCCTACGTAGAGTTATAAACCGAAATCCGTCGATTTCAAATGTTTTACTTATATTATGCTCTTTCCCTTGTTTTGCAGGAACCTATGAAATCGAAAGCGCCTCAGCTTCATTTAGAATATAGATTTTACAAACTCCTAGGTACCCACGGTGAGTTTTTTCTCATTATTATATTTCTAATGTTATTATTTCTGAAGTGCATTTAGCTCTACAAATTATTCAAGCACTAATCATTATTTTAATAACTCGCTTGATTATTCTCACTCGGTTTATTTCGATAATTCTCTGGGGTGCCCATTCTAATCTCCTCAATATTTCATGAAAGTAAAAAAATCTGCTAGGTACGAGTTGCAGGCCTTGAGGCGTTCTAAAAGGTTTTTATAATTTACTACCAACTTGTGTTTCAATTAATAAATTCACCCAGAAATTCCTCTTATTTACCTAATCAAAGGTTCATATTTGATCACAACTGGAAACCCAACATGAAGATTTAGGTGAATCGGTGGCTGTCTCCGACGTTTACCGCAAAGTACACAAGTTTTTTATGGACTACCTGAGATTGGGGAAAGGTTGGTTCATATTTTACGAATTTCGTTATTTCAACAACGAGAGCCAAGTGTGACCCAGAAATGTGTTTTATCGATTAGGTCAACCTTAATTCATGAAATTATTCAAACGTATTTGTTTGATCGAGGGGTGAGACATTATTTGTAATCTAGGGACTTACGAATTTGACCTTTATTACAGGCTTCGTATTTAATAGAGATAAAGATAATCCCGGATCTTATCAGTAAACTTTGGACCTGCCGGATTCTTCAGGCATGGCATCAAAACCAGCGTTCAATCAATATACATGCTGACGGAAGCTTCAGTTTGAAATAGAGGGTTTTGTTCTGAATATAATGGTGAAAGCAAAACGTCATTTAATTTGGAAGCCTAAGGACAAAAATTAGAGTAATAATAACAAATTTAAAAACACAGATAATGGAATAACAAAGAGAAAAGACAAACATAGAAACAAAACCATACGATCCTTTTCAATTAGAGCCTTGCGGTGAGCCTATTGGTAGTTAGTTGCTACATGTATATCATACATGTCGTTGTTTTGGTAAGGACAGATTCACTAAGCGGGAAAGTCGTCGTGCCGAATGAAGGATTTGTCACTATTCATTGCTTTGAACCTATTTATATCCTACACGAAGAGTATGACTGCATGGTTATGGACCTCATCGGTCCTAGTTTGGCAGACTTGTTGATCCTTTGCTGCGGGAAATTCTCCCTGAAGACCGTCATCCAAATAGCAGTGCAACTTGTAAGTTGTCAACGTGACTCACTCACCCAATGTTCCTCACTTGTGTTCAAAATTTGGGAACTTAGAGGTAGATCTGATCTCTACCTTCAATCTTGGTGGTCTACAGGTGGACTGACGACTTGTTTCATCCAAGCTGCGAGACTCCATACCTCTGCTACGTTCAATTCTGCGTAGTCTCAATTTCTTCTAGATATTGCCAATTCTTGCTTTTTCAAGTGACATTCATTTATACATTTTCCGTACAGTACAAGATTCAACCACCTCTGTGCCTGTAAAACGTCTGTTCGTGATCTTCGGTGGCAACCAAAAAATCTAGCTGCTTCCCGGCGATATAGTTTGAGTGATTCTATCCACAGAAAACAAGGCTGGTCCTATTGTTGAAAACCTGTCTGTGACCGTAAGATTAGGTCGTGCAGTCGCTCGGAACTGGCTTTTCGTGGTCTGGTTGGAAATGAACGTTCCCTCCCGTGCCTCTCGGTCCATTCATTTTGCTCGCCATTTCCATCTTTTTCCGTGGACCTGTGAAGAACGTTGTTCACGGCGCTCGATCCTCTTGTGGGAAATTCATCACTTTTCCTGTCATCGTTTGTTTCGATTAGTCCAACGATGGACAAACTTACCATTTGTTATCCCTATTCCCGCTTGACTGATAAGCAAATTATGGTAACAATCGATTCAATTCTTGTACTCCATGATAGTAAAATTCTCCTTCGTTGTTCACTTCTGGATTTGCTAGGGGGACTTCTACTATTAGGGTTACTTTGTATAATTATTCTGGTGCTTTAGAATATTGACCGGCATCGGCCTCAAAACTCTGCTATTACAAGGAATCAACAACGTCCATCTTTTTACAACGTCCATCTTTTTACGTCAGTCAATTCATCTGATTAGGATGTACAAAGAAGATGCAGTTAATTCTCTAATGCCTTCTTACGTCGTGTCCATCCGAGAGTAATCAAAACCTCAGTCTTGTCTATTGAAGATAATCAAGTATGGTTCTGTTCTCAGAGGATAATAATGGTTAGCTGGAATCCTAGTTCTTACGTGTGAATTGGCCTGGATCTGCACGAGTCCATGAACTGGTTCAAGTATCCGAGTCCTAGAAAAGACAGAGAAATATTAAATGCAGTTTTCCGCTCCCCTATCTTTTAGTATTGCTTATAAAAAAGGTAGTCCACATTACGTTATGTATGTTTTGCTAAGGCAGATCTCCGTTTGAATGGAGTAATACTCAGATTCATGAGTCACCTACCATTGATTTTTTCTTCGTTAGTGACTAATCCTGTCGTTTATCGCCTCTCCTCTCTCTCCTCTTTCCTCCATCCTTTCTTTTCGTTCCGCTTTAAAACACCCTTTTGCAGAGGGGATTCCGGAAGTCTACTATTTCGGCCCCTGCGGAAAATACAACGCCTTGGTGATGGAACTGTTAGGACCATCGCTAGAGGATCTATTTGATGCCTGTGGAAGAAGGTTTACGTTAAAGACTGTTCTAATGATCGCTACGCAACTAGTAAGTTTTGATTTTTACGTCTAGGGAGTGTGTTAGTTTCTTATTTTTTTGCCAAAATCGAATCCCCTACTTTTACCTCATTCCGGATATTATGTTAATACGATAGTGCGGCAAATTTTTTGTTCACGTTTACACCCAATCTATTCAATTTTCATGAATTCAAATCTACGTTCAAACCTCGGCTACTACCAAGTGAGGAGCAAAACTTCTCCGCACAATACCGTTTGTCTAGTAGCTGTTCTGTCTTGATTAATCTATTCATGACTTATTGCCTACACTTACTTATTTGATGTGTCTTTCATTGCAGCTTCATAGGATAGAATACGTTCATGGCCGCCATCTTATATATCGAGACGTTAAACCTGAAAACTTCTTAATTGGCAGGTCTGCCAATCGTAAGATAATTCACATCATAGGTGAGTGCACTCCATATCGTTTGAATTCATCCTTTGCTGCATTCAACTCCCTCAAGTTTGAATTGACGTTGTTGTCTTTCTATTTCAGATTTTGGCTTAGCAAAGGAATATATCGATTTAGAAACAAATAAGCACATACCATATCGAGAACACAAGAGCTTAACGGGTACTGCGAGATACATGAGCATCAATACTCATTTAGGAAAAGGTGAGAAACGTCTGTAATTAGTGTATTCATCATGATGCAGGAAATTGGTGCTGGTAAATTCCTAACTCCCTCTCTTACCACACACCTAACTGTTCTTATGGAATTGGTCATATTTTTCTTGAAATACTGAAAACATTTATCTTGATTAGCATCCGCCAAAGACAGTGGTGGATCAAATATAAACCATACTTTTAAAAAATGGACGGAGGAAATATGGTAGCTGAAGGGAAGTTCATCAATTCTGGATTGTGCTCATATTTTGGTGCAGGCATTCAAAGGAAGGCTGGGTTCCTGATGGCTAGTTACGTCATCAGTCATCTAGAAAGAGTGACTACAAACATAATTCTTCTAATTTTTTACGGTTTTGAATTAGAGCTTTATTGGGGCTTCGTACGTCTCGAGTGTGCTGGTTCCGCCTTTCGTTGTGATATTTATGCAGCTCTGAGTCAGTAGCTCATGAGACAGTTTATTTCTCTTGCATGAAAATTATTGAACAAAACATCGCGAGGACTTAGCTAGCTGATAGTCGTGGGGCTAACGATTGCGCTTTACTCGTTCGTTTCCATCCTACAATTCTTTGTGATAGGCAAACAGTCTGAGCGCGTTTCTAATCCGAACCAGTCCGTCAATCTATGCAACTTTTCTGATGGTTTGACTCTTTTGAAGAAAAAAAAAAAAAAAAAAAAAAAAAAAAAAACATTTAATAATAACGTGTTAGAAAGTGATACTGTTTCTTAGACACTGTAAATGCCGCTAGTGATCAGTCGTCTTCCCCTAAACTTGTCACGACCCCATAAAAAAGGCCAGGATGTAGCCACTTCCATTAACCGTTGCTGCTCAGAGACCGAAGTTCTGTTTATATTTGATCTACCCTTGCATGATTCCAAATCTCTTCGTCGGGCTACAAAAACTTAAATGATTGAGGCTTCAGGCATGTGTTCAACTCAGTCTTGGTTAAAAACTTGAATGTGATTCATTCCATTCACTGGACCTGTCCATTATATGAAATATATCGGGTTTTCGTCAACCCTCACTCCTCATCTTTTCTGGAATATCCAAATTTTATTATTTTTGCAGAACAAAGCCGAAGAGACGACTTGGAGGCGCTTGGTCACATGTTCATGTATTTCCTCCGCGGCTCCCTTCCTTGGCAGGGGCTGAAAGCAGACACTCTGAAGGAGAGGTACCAAAAGATCGGCGACACCAAACGCGCGACCCCCATCGATGTCCTCTGCGAGGGTCATCCAGGTACTAGGAATAGGCGACAATAATTTTTCCTTGGGTGTATTTAAACCGCATATATTTGGAAGATATTTCAATAGAACTTTATCAAACATCAACCAACCCCGCCTTGTCTCAACATTCTTTAGTTGAATCTGGCACTGTCTTATTACTCAGTGGACGCCGTACTTTATAACGCTCGTGCAGTGTCTTGCAAGTAATGTAAGGGGGGGGGGGGGAGGTTTTAAGTCTGAAACCCCCCATAATATGCTACAACGGTTGGAAGCTATTCGTTATCACGATTTATCATACTGAAGTAAAATTAAGTACAAAAATCGAAAAATAAGAAGATGAATTAATTTGGCTAGCATTCTTTCACCAAAGAATACAAAAAATGGAAAGATTTTTGGCTGTGTTCTCTTCGAAACACTTAGCTCGTAACCAAGGAGCGCGGAAGCTACAAACCATCTTCCGAACAGCCGGAGAAAAATACCTTTACAATAATCTGACCAATCGGGAAGTTCTGACACTGACTTAGGTTAAGCCTAACTCATTCTTACCTCTGTTTGTGTAGTCATGGTGTTTATGGTATTTTGAAATGCGCTTTTGAGGGACCTAATCTGATTAACTTCCGTATCATTTCGGTCACAGCCAGATGATTCCGCGCAGGATTCCCCTATTGTGGTGACCTCAAAAAGCAATTTCCTTTACAATCCAAACTTGATTGATGATGGTGTTTGATTATCTGCGGTAGGGGGGGTTTTCCGTTTTAACTCATTCGTGTTCTCAAAAATAATGGATTACAAAGAAGGCAAAAATCATAATCTGAAGCATTGCAAAAAATGTTAGTACCTTGTCGTTGATTGTGAAATGTATGTAATATCCCTTGAATTTGTAATTGGAAACATGTCATTTAGGAAAGAAAATTGTTCCCTCAAGAAATGTGGCTTGCGATTTTCATTTAAAGAGAATAAGAAAAAGAGAATAAATAGTGCGCGATAGGTCAGAGGATTCATTAGGTTTGCATTTAATGTATTTTAATTTTTTCGTTCAAAATGTGCAGATTCAAAATTCATAGTGTGCGTTTGTTGTCTGGACCGAATAAAACCTTTAAAATTGCTTTTAAATTTGCAACTCTATGTGACATGAGAGGGACCTAATCTGTCGTCAGTAGCCCATTTTCCCTAATCAAAACAAGGTAAAAATAATTTTTTGGCCAATAATAATTAAGAGAACTTGGTTGAGTCAAGCGTGTTGGCCGTTGTTAATGTAAACTATGCCAAGAGGTCACATTATTAACGATTCATATGTACTCTGCTATAATATGCAATCCACAATCAGGGCTTGTGGTTTAACCAAATTTGACCTCTGAGCCCAATTTTGTTTTGTGATGTCCTCGTTGAAGGCATAATATTTTCAAAATAGGCAATATAAGGCCAATTGAGGTCCCATTTGAATTCGTGTTGGTATAATCTATACTTTACACATATTATAAATTTGAAGCGATGTTCTTTACGCGAATTTCCCGAATATATGCTATAATATTTTATTATGACATTATATATACTAGACGAGTCACGTTCATTTCCCGTCTCACGTTGCAGAGGAAATGGCGACCTACCTTCGGTACGTGAGAAGGCTCGATTTCTTCGAAACCCCCGACTATGAATACCTTCGGAAGCTATTCATGGACCTCTACGAAAAGAAAGGCTACGCAGACGATACGGAATTTGACTGGTCGGACAAGACTATGGTGAGATGATCTGTGGACGGTTCACTTTGTTAAAGCTTGTTGAAAATGCATGGATCTTTGTTTTTTGTGCTGGAACCTTCATGCGTGCATGAGTCTGTGAGTTTCTTTCGAAATTAAAGTTCCTACAATGCTACCGCATCCGCATTTTTCAATCTATTAGAACTAGAGGTTAAAGGAAACGTTTGGAGAAGTGCGTAAGTATGACGTCAACTCTTGGTTGTGGTCTAGCGGAATTTAGAACAACCGAACCCATTGCATTTCGTGAATCCGCGAATACTAGTCTAGTACCTAAAAACTGTTACCGCTTTGACCGCAGCCGTCTCCAATATCGGCAGATTCAGAAGCTCGGACCGAAGCTCATTAAACAGTTGAAAAGATTGGGCCGCAGTAGACTCGAAAGGGATTTTGAAATGGCTTTGCGTGATTCGGACTGAATACGAAGAGAGTAACTTCTCGGAGATGAATTTGTTGTAAGTTCAACCAATCAGTAATGTTGTCTTAGAGAGCTAAGCGGGTTCCGAAACGCTAAACGAATTGAGTGAGGTTGATAATGGAGGGAACCATTCTGAGATGGATATGTGTTAGAAAATACACCGTTCTGACCAGCAAGTACGTACTTTCTTTGATGATCAAATAATAGACGATCTGAGTCAGAGTAATAAGATCAGAATCAATGTAGGACGAGATGAATAATACAGCGAGCCACTTACTTAAAACTTGATCTTTCGGGCTTTAAGTAGACTATAGGACAGCTATGAGGGGACTCGTAAAAAACACCCCCTTCAAAAAAAAAAAAAAAAAAAAAAAAAAAAAAAAAAAAAAAAAACTATGCTGTTTGTCGAATAATATTGAATCATTGGTATCTTTTTCAGACTCCTATGTGCATCATAACGGGCATTCAACCTGTTGATTTCCTCAGCATTATCCACATTCCCATTAAAACGACAGCAGAAAATACACAAGTGCTTTCATAATTTCGTTGATCATATTTTACGCTCAAGATATTGCGTTCGCTTGAAGTTCAAACCTGAGCGCCGCACATTTTTTTAAATTGGAATAAATCTATTGAATATTTATACAAAACTCCGTTTGGGCTTCAATATTCCAGTATTCGATTAGATGGGCCTGGGACCGATTGTCGCATCTTGGAGTAAATTGCCTAGGCGCCAAATTCTTGGCATTGAGAAAAATATGGTCCGCTTTGGTGCCTCTGGAGAACTCGTTGATACGCTTTCCCATATATGCAAGATTCCCTCTAGAATTTGTCCTCTAGAACCATTGTCGAATAATATCCACCGTTGCTCTTTACTGATTAACATTCTATTTATGAACCCGAAATAAGTAGGCCAGTCGGGTAAAGTGATGAAGCCATGTGGCCAAAAAATCGCCACTAACCGATTTTGTAAAATTATCCGAAAGGGAACATTTATCGAATTCAGAAAAGATTTCTCTGATTCAACAGAGGATCGGAGAAGAGGCTCATGAGTTTCGGTTCTCAGTCTAGATACGTGAAAGGAATATATTCCTCGCAGAACGGGTAAGGGTTGATTTTCTAGTGGTAATTTTCATATAAGGACATTTCTTACCTCGTAAACACCCCGCTGGAGTGGCGAATTCCTTGTCTCGTGTGGACCTGTATTCTGTGTGCATGCATGTAATGTTTCCATTTTAACGTTTGGTGCTGGTCGGTGTGTATTGGTTGGTTATTCTTTGAATAATCAACCTATGTTTTCATGATAATGGTCAACCTCTCCGATTCGGCTCAAAATTTTTTTCTGGACGTTTCATGATGTCCTGATCAAAAAAGGTCAATGTCCGTCCGCCGTACGCCGTCCGCCGTCCGCCGTCCATTGTCCACGCCGTTTTTGGTAGTAGAAAATTTTCTAAAAATCTGAAATTTGGGTCAGGGGTCTGTTCCCAGCCGAGATGGGTCCTCGAAACTTTACAGCCCGATCGGACCAAATTTGGAGGGGGTAGGGGTTTTTTGAAAAATGGATTTTCGAGATTTTGGGTGATTTAGGCGAGTGGGGTGTCATTTTCCACTAAATTTTGGACGCTGAATCCAATAAAATGGGTCCCACAACGATTGGCACCCACTGGAAGAAGTTATGGGTCAAATTGGGTATTTATTACCCAATTTGATTATGTGTTTTCGGGATTTCTGCTACCTAGGCGTGTGGGGTATCATTTTCCACTAAATTTTGGACGCTGAATTCAATGATGTGTGTCCCAGAACGATCGGCACCCACCGGAAGAAGTTATGGGTCAAAATGGGTATGTATGGATATGTATCCACCCATTTTGTATGTGTCAGGATTTCTGGTGCCTAGGCGTGTGGGGTATCATATTACACTAAATTTTGGACCCTGAATCGATTGGAATGGGTCTGGGACCCGCCACACCCACTGTTTCCCCCATTCGAGGAATAACCTACCCGTGTGTAAGAATTTGCAGATTTTTTTTGGACGTCTCGATGGGGAATTCGCGTTCATTTTTTTTGGATTTTCGCGATAGTATGTTATTAGAAATGAGAGAAATCTATTATATTTATTCATTTCTTACTAAACGGTTGGGTAAACTTGGAGCTGCCAATAACCGTAATTAATTAATATACAAACAGCAGATGCTATTGAAACGTAACAATATATTCTAAATGCATGATACAAGTGAATCCGGTTTGGGTCGGATGAGGAGATGAGATGTCCTCGAAATTTGTAAAGACGGCTCCATCTTAAAGCCTAGTGAGTGGAACGATATTCTACAACCTCGTAGCATCCCTGCATTGCATCGTGAAGACTTGAAATGATTGACATGACCGCGAAGCTTCTTGGACTCGTCATAGAATTATATTTATTAAAGGGTGACCGTGTTCCTCTTGAAATAGTCCTGAGGGTTGCATAATATAATCCTTATCTAGTGGCGATGGGATTCATAAGCGTTTCTGGAACCACCTACCTAACATAAAGGTAGGTTTGAAGGCTCATTCTGAATCGAGGATCGCTCATTTCTGGCGTTCCTTCGTGGTTCGATCGCTGTCAGAGTTTTGGTTAAACCAGCTCATCAGCCATGGAACCAGAAAAACGTACGTATTTCGTTTTGAAGCCCAGGCCGACCGGTCGGCCGCGGAACAGTTGGAGTTTGATCAGCCAGTTAGAGAACTGCTAACGTCTGCAAACAGCAGCACAATTCAAAAGGATTCATCAAAGGAATCTTAGGCAATGGACGTTGTGCAGCTTTTTGCAGTCGTTAGCTTTATTCGATTGGCTGATTCATGGCATTCATTCGTGCCGTGCTTCACGAGAAAAATCGTTCTTGTGATACGGGCATCGGCATGCTCCCATTCTGCCCAGGCAGTTGCACGCCTTGTTTACTATAGTCACCTCCTTGCTTTATGTGTAATGTGGTATCGAATTGCTGAAGCTCTGATTCCTAGTTTCCCAAATGTTTCTCGTTATGTCCAGGCGACTCCAAAATATGACCGAGTTCTTATATTCTTTCCTTGTTGGCTGGAACGTTGTAAAAATTGCTTAGCGGAGGAGTCGGGCGGCATGAACCTAGAACGAACATAAGTCCTTATAAATCTCCCCTAATGCGGGGAGTAATCCTTCCGAGACAGCAGAATGTGTTGTATTCGTCGCTCTTCGAGGTTTTTCTTTTGCATGACACTAATACACTTCTACTTATGCATGCTTAGCCTATAAACATTGAATCATTGCGACAACTAAGAAGAGCGCCTCCTTCGAATGTCGAGAGAACCAAATCTGAGAAAGTAAGTTTTTTTTTTAAATGTCGAGTGCACGATCCTGCTCCATGTAGCCCACCAAAATGTATTGAAAAGTAAATAAATTAGGTTGCCGTTGTGTCATTTTGAAAATTTGATTATAAAATTATTTGACGCAACCTCAACCCCGGTCAGGATGTTATTAGTAATATTGTATACAGATGAGAGTGCTTAGCCTGATTGTTTCTTAAAAACTGGTTTATTCTGCCTGCTATCTTGATTTGTATGCTATTCGACCAACTATTAACACCCCCCCCCCCCCCCCCCAAAAAAAAAAAAAAACTTGACACCACATCTTGAAAGTGCCTAGTAATACCTGTTTGTGAGTCAATTAGCCTGTCCTATTTCCAAAATAGGAGACTTTTTTCGGTCACTTACTAAACCTAGAGAGGACTTGTCCCCACTGGCGTTGTGATTCAACATGATCGTACCATTGGTATAATGTTGTTCTCTTTCTCGCTTTTACAGTCAACGCCCGTCAGCTCTGTGCCTACCGGCGAAATAGTCGTCTCTCCGAACCGTGACCGTAATAGAGTGAGTACCCTCCACGTTCTTTGACCTGGCATTAGATAATTTCAACACACACATTGAGAAATGGCAGATACGATGTTCCTGTTCTTTTTTTCGCACTATAGTACGAAGATCTTCTCTATGCTGACGACGATGAGCAGTTTTTTTCTAATGACGACACATTTTTGATGTCGGAGGTCAGAGATTCAAAGGTTTTTTGGTTGGATTAAGACATTTGCCGCTTTCATACATATTTAGGTAGTTTCCTGGAGCTGAAAAAATCCTTGTTTCAGTAGAATTAACTGAAACAACTGATTCAAGTTAACGTAGTCCTTGCCCCTCCGTAATCCTCTGTTTAATGCTTAATTATTTGTTCCCTCGTCATGTTTGAATTTCGAAATGACCATTCGCATTATTGAAACTCGTATATTACTCTGAGGTTTCTGTAGAGAGTTGCTGTGAAGTCCACT
Source organism: Cyrtorhinus lividipennis (assembly GCA_019603395.1). NCBI lineage: Eukaryota > Metazoa > Arthropoda > Insecta > Hemiptera > Miridae > Cyrtorhinus > Cyrtorhinus lividipennis. Next base: position 50,216,757 of record CM033998.1, on the reverse strand, counting down.
CATACAACAGTGTACGTAGTTGATTGAGTTTACGGAGAGTACGTAACTTGGGTAGCTTGGTGGTGTGATGTTGATCCAATAAACGAGATTGACTTGCGAGAAAGAATTGAGATGTTTCAAGGGTTGTTAGATGAGATTATAGAGAGGTGAGGTCAGCCACAATTGTTCGTGTCAAGTTTTCAGACATCCGAAAGACTTCATGGGCGCCTTACAGAGAACGTTGCGCATTACAGAGATAGTTTATATTATAGCAGGGGTCACCTAAAGGAGGCATGTTTGCTGAGACTTTACATGGCCCCCACAGCCAATAGCAAATGCTCGCCTTACCTTTGTGTATTGAGGAGCAATTTACTTATTGATTCACTCACACGGCTTGATCTTGGGTTTGAAATGTGTGCCTACTAGGACTAGGACTCGGGGGAAAAAAAAAAAAAAAAAACGATAAATCCTTTTCATTCATCGAAATTTCCGTCGTCTCCACTAAGTGCGCTCTGTTCTGAGCTGATTCCAAGAATTCCTCCGCATTATCTTGAATGTCGTTTTTCATGGGTAACGCCTAAATTCTTCTTGCAATTTTCTTTCAAATCCTCTTTTTGAAATGTTGCAAACACAAGTAATAGAAAAAACCCCGGCCTATCTGTAAGCTTAAATCTATTTCAACATAAAAAATGAAGAGAAAAATGTTATTGATAAAAATTGCCTCTTGTTGTGTTTGTTAATAAGTAAACTGTTAGATGTAAAAAAAACTAAATCATTAAATAAAATTAATTAAATAATGAAAATAAACATTTGCACCTATTGAAAATACTCCCTGCATGGAGTCAGTAATATAAACGACTAACTACCTACATTTTAGGCTCTCAACTCATATCCTCATTTTTGTGTAGCCTTAACGTCCTGTAAAGAAATATGATTTGTTCTGACGCCTCTCATTTTTGTGCAACCTCCCACTGAAATCTATTTCAACATAAAAAATGAAGAGAAAAATGTTATTGATAAAAATTGCCTCTTGTTGTGTTTGTTAATAAGTAAACTGTTAGATGTAAAAAAAAAAAACTAAATCATTAAATAAAATTAATTACATAAGGAAAATAAACATTTGCACCTATTGAAAATGCTCCCTGCATGGAGTCAGTAATATAAACGACTAACTACCTACATTTTAGGCTCTCAACTCATATCCTCATTTTTGTGTAGCCTTAACGTCCTGTAAAGAAATATGATTTGTTCTGACGCCTGTCATGTTTGTGCAACCTCCCACTGCCGAACAAACCCTTTCACTAAACAGAAAAGTTTGAAAAGGTGCCTATGTTGATACGATGAATGCTAATAGAGATTGGGGACTAAATGATATCTCGCCTCTTTGGGTTTCCAAGTTGCCACGCCTCCTGACCTACCTTTAGGTCCCCCTACCATGTTTTAAATCTTCAGTCTTTCTTAACTTTAAACATTTCCAACTTATCCTTTGATGTTAACGTAGATAACATCGAAGGAGAATATTCAATCACTGTTGGATTAGGTTCTGTATGAGTTAAAAGTTCTCTGTTTGAGTAAAGTTCTTTTAGTGTAACAACATCTGGGCCTGATATGCAGTTCTAGATTTGAATGTGAAGACTGAACTGCTAATTATTCATGTTCGTCTAGCGAATTCTTCAATGTTTGGGAATCCCAAAAGAAATCCATTCATTCATAAATGACCATTTGTACACGTTAGGAGCATCACACAGAATCACATTCCACTGGTTTCACACTTGAACAGTACGCCACTTCTCTGAGAACTGCTTATATTATAATCTGGTTGTCTTGCTTGCTCGATAGAGTTTTAAGCCGAGGCTTTGCTTCACTTTCATTTTCTTTCTATCAAATTCGTTTCTTGAATGGATATCGCATTATGTTAGGTTCAATTGCCACTATACTAATAAATTTACTAACAAGAATGAGATTGAGTTTTGGACATTTCTTCATTGTGCATGCGTGATACAGTAGCATTTTGATGTCTTCTTCCAAGACCCTATAATTCTATACTGTGGACCATCGTTGTAACGTAAGTATTTCACAATCATTTCTGGGCTTCTGTCTGGGCATCATCATTTATCTTGAATGGGCTGTAAGGAGCACATTACTTACTGTGTTAGGAGGTACCACTTCTGTTGCAATTGCAATCTACTACGTGAAGCCCTAAGGCACATCGGTGACCTGCAGAGAGCCCCTAATTAGACATGGGCGCATGGCGCACCTAATGCGGTGCAAGATATTATGGCTGGAGGGAGGGGGTTGAAGGTTGCCTGACTAGCATGGAAAATTCATGCTATTTAGTTAGTTACTGAGACACTAACGGCTGTTCTGGCATGCTGTTGTAAATCTTGTGTTGAAGAAAGGTAAATGGTTCTTTCTACACGTGTTATAGCGCCTGTCAGTTCCGACTGAAAATGGCGTCCGCGATCGAACGAAAGTACAATCGATCACGTCGTCAACCTAAACAATTTTTGGGTTGGCTGGCGCGATTGTAGAAGCTTCAGGCCTACGACTGTTGGGAGTCCTCACTAGGGGGCGCTTCTCTCGTAGAGTTACATCACTGAATATAAAATGAGCAAGACGATACCCTGTCACTTGGGAAACCCGTTCTTGAGAATATCTATTCTCGTTGCCACCCTTGTTTACGAACTAAGAAACAGAAATAAGGGAAGTCTGGGAATGTCCTCTCAAATGGGGGCCATGAACCTGTTAATCCCCTCATCTCAATTGGGCTCGAAATACAATTAGTATATTTATTATATTATTTTTATTATTTATTAATATAGCAGGATTCATTTCCTTAGAATGGGGTTCACTTCAGTAAAACTCACAGCAAAAAGGTTTGAATCAAAAGCATTGTATGCATTCTTTTCGTGTTGACATTCCTTTTTCTTAGACAAGAAGGATTACTAAGGATTACGACAAGAGGCATTACATACCTTGATTTTTCGTAAAGATGATTTATTCTGTGCCAACAGTTCCTTCATCATACAAAAAATTTAACCTTAAATTTAAATTTAACCTAGCTATCTCGGTCTTAATTTTTCCAATGTTATTAAAAAACATTGCAAAATTCCTGGTATATCTCAAGATTGATACACATGAAGAGAGAAAAAAAGGGGGGGGGGGGGAATTGAGACGTGTAGAGTTTGAAATAAAGGATAAAGGAATATTACTGGTGAAAATGTTCTGGGAGGCACATTTCTTCTGGGGAGACTAGCGCTCACAATTAACCACCGAAGTTGTTCCGTTTTCAAAAATTTGTTGTTGGTTAGATCGCTTGTAATAATAATAGTTATTATTATGTAGAATTAAATTAATTGTCCCGAAAATTTGCTTTATTTGTGATAAAGAAAGCCTATTTCTCCTTACCACTAACTACCAGTAGTTAACCCCTCACAATTTATTGATGAGTCGACAACTGCAAGTTTGATCTGCTCACACGTATTTTGGGATTGGTTACACCACTTAATTTACCCTCCTGTGCACAATCATGTTCCAATCGCATTTGGAAATTTTTTTTTTTTTTACCTTCTATCAAAATCTTACCCTTGAAATCTTCAATCCTTGGCCCTCAATTTTATTAGTGGTTGGGACAATTCGGTTAACACAGAGTGTTTTAAACAAACAGGCTGGAAGTAAAGGTGTCGCGGCTTGGCCAGATGTTTCCAAACAGCCCAGCCACACTCTTGGCAACCTCACCCCCGCTGACAGACATGGTTCTGTTCAGGTAATTATCACTGAAATACTAATTTGAAGCAAATCTTAATCGCTTTTCGTTTTCTTTTTAGTTCCTTTCTGGCGATTTTCCATAGTTTGTTTACAGTGTGAACCGTGTGATTCTGTATTCCGCAATTTTTTTCGTTTTAACACAGTTTCATCTTCTCATTTTCCTTCTCGCAAATTATCTTCTAAGCTAGACTCCTAAGGGCTGTTAGTGTGATGAGGCGAGCTATATCAGCTAAATGTGAATTTGTACGATTTGAATGAGATTACTTTCCGTGTGTCAGTGTCACCCTGTTATACTAACAAAAAAGTTTTGATCTGGTTCCGTCTATAAGAAGCTTTTTCTCGTACCTGTGATTTCTTTCAAGAACTCGTGGAGGAGAACTAATATACTAACATTCAACGCTAACGATGTAAAGTTTCGCCTAAGAACTCGTAGAAAACACGGGTACCGGTGGTTGGTTCTTCATCCAAGGCAAGAAGGATCAACTCGATGGTTAATGGAACACCAAGTTTCTCATTGCCGATGTACGCTAAGGGGGGAACGGGCTCTTGCTTCAGGCTAGATGTTCTGTGAGTAGTGTCGGACTGTAGTATTTACTAACTCGTCATTAGAAACTAAGAGGTGGCGTTGTTACGGCGTATTTACGTCATCTATAGCATTTCCAAAGTTTTCCGAACCAAATTCATCATTTGAACAATACAAAGTGAACATTCCAAGGATTTTCAACGAAATCTAGTACTAAAAGTAAAGTTGTCTTTCTGCTGCCGTTAGTAAATGAAGCAAAGCGTTCATAACATGATTCGAGCAGTTGCATGGAGTTATAGCCGCTACTTCTTGTTCAATAGCGAGTAGTAAGACATGGTCTAGTTCTTGCTGAGAATCACTGTGGCCTAAATTCTAGAAAATCAGCTTGTTGGTCTCAGCTGGATTCAACATCAGGGAATTAGGTGGAAGAAACACTTCTTCTATTCTATTCTATCGAATGTTTTTGAATCTACCAGTTGTCAAATTTCTGTATTTACTAGCCAACATACACGCCTAGATCGCCGAAAGTCTCGAAAATTCATTTTTTGAAGTGCACATTTTGATTCCTATTCCACAATATTGGTCTGATCAGTTTGCAAAGTTTTGAAGACCAACTAGAGCAGGAAATGGATCCCAAACCATAATGTCAGGAAAATGTCTACTACCAAAAACGGCGTATGGCGGACGGACATTTGCTTATTTTGATCTAGACATCTTGAAACGCCCAGAAAATTTTTTTTGGGGGCTAATCGGAGAGGTTGACAGTTTGCATGAATACATAGATGATTATTCAAGGAATAACCAACCAAAATCAGAGATATTCGTCTCAGGCAAGGAATCAGGATAATTATTTATGGAATAATGAAACACTAGATTCTTTTGATGATTTTTAGTTGGGCAAATTGTCAATTTGGTTTGGAAAAGTCTCAGATCCCCAATTGCCAATGTCAATTTCTGGCGTATGATAGAATGATGGCGGGGGTTGGCAGGCGAAGAGAGATTGACCTGAATGAGTGAACCATTGTGGAAACATTGCGGGTTTGTCATTTAAGTGTTAACAACCTTTTGGTCAACCAAATGTTTCAATTTGGCTTGATTAGCTCATTTCAGATTTTTGGGCCGCGAGAGGTAGAACATGAACATTTCAAATTTACCGTACGATTTAGGCCCAAATTGTCTGTAAGTTATTTATGTAGCTTGAAGTTGTTGCTTGAAAACTCGACATTATTTCCTCGCCAATTACAAAGTAACACCTCTCATCCACGTAAACACAATTCACTGCTTTTGTCGAATTGATTTGTGACGCAGTTGAGCTTTTTGAACACAAGCGCTGATGTATGCTACCAATTATATTTATACGCGATGTAGATAACTTGTCCAATCACTGTGGGTTTGTTGGGGACTGCATTCTTTCGTCTGAACGTTCATCAGGCGCCTTGAAACCTTTTTAACTTCAAATCTAGTAGCAATCATTCAGATTTGAGAAATTGAAAAAAAAAAACCCCTTTCGTTTTTTGCGCCGCATAAGGTTTTGAAGAGGATTTATTCTACTTCATGCGACAATGTATTTTTTTTTTTTCAGGTTTCGAACGGCGAGCCAGCGGCTGACGACCCAACTGCTGGTCATTCAAACACACCTATTACCGCTCAACCTGAAGTCGAAATTGTGGACGAAACGAAGTAAGTTGAAATGTCCTTCTAGGTACGGGGTGAAGCTGAAAGAAAGGAAATTTTTTCAAAATGCATACTTTTGTTTTTAGCAGAAGGCATTTAAAAAAATCTGCAAATTCTTACACACGGGTTGGTTATTCCTCGAATGAGGGAAACAGTGGGTGTGGCGGGTCCGGGACCCATTCCAATCGATTCAGGGTCCAAAATTTAGTGGAATATGATACCCCACACGCCTAGGTAGCAGAAATCCCGAAAACACATATTCAAAATGGGTGATAAATACCCGTTTTGACCCATAACTTCTTCCAGTGGGTGCCGATCGTTCTGGGACCCATTTAATTGGATTCAGCGTCCAAAATTTAATGGAAAACCATACCGCACACGCCTAGGTAGCAGAAATCCCGAAAACACATATTCAAAATGAGTAATAAATACCCAATTTGACCCATTACTTCTTCCAATGGGTGCCAATCGTTCTGGGACCCGTTTCATTGGATTCAGCGTCCAAAATTTAGTGGAAAACCATATCCCACACGCCTAGGTAGCAGAAATCCCGAAAACACATATTCAAAATGGGTAATAAATACCCAATTTGACCCATAACTTCTTCCAGTGGGTGCCGATCGTTCTGGGACCCGTTTCATTGGATTCAGCGTCCAAAATTTAGTGGAAAATGACACCCTACTTGCCTAGATCGCCCAAAATCTCGAAAATCCATTTTTCAAAAAACACATTTTGACCCCTACCCCGCCCAAATTTGGTCCGATCGGGCTGAAAAGTTTCGAGGACCCGTCTCGGCCGGGAACAGACCCCTGACCCAAATTTCAGATTTTTAGAAAATTTTCTACTACCAAAAACGGCGCGGGCAATGGACGGCGTACGGGGTACGGCGTACGGCGGACGGACATCGACCTTTTTTGATCAGGACATCATGAAACGTCCAGAAACAAATTTTGAGCCGAATCGGAGAGGTTGACCATTATCATGAAAACATAGGTTGATTATTCAAAGAAAAACCAACCGAAATGTTGCGCTCACGACAGTCTGAGTATTGGATGTAGAATATGAAGTCACGAATGTGATGAGCCTGTTTGGCTGATCTGAAATCGTCCCACCCATTTGACGATTGCTCTCTCGAATGTATTAAACTGGCCGGTTCTAGCCGTTCCGAGACTTGTGAGTGTGTGGCCAGTTAATTTCCAAAATGCCAATGGGGCTGCTTTCACCATTTACCCTAGACGCTATGTCGATGTGATCAATAACTTCTTGCCTCAGTTACGGTGGAACGGTATACTGATCCTTTGCCCAGTTTCGCGAACCACCGCCTCTCGGGTCGATAGAGTTTCCCGATTTGGGGACATCAAGTCTTTTACCCACCTCGGTCTCCTAATCTGTTCAATTCGTGTACACTCAAATGCCTCGGATCGGCCCGAGGGCCCAAGTCGGTCGGTTTATTATGTTCGAGAGAATTGACGCTTGCTTGGTGGACCGATTTCACTACAACTTTTGAACATGGCATCAAATGCATAGCGTCGAATTCGTGCTGATCCGCACTCTACGACACTGATCCTCAAGATCCTAATATTTAACCAGGAGCATGTAGACTCATTCCAATTGATTCAGCGTCCAAAAATTAGTGGAAAATGATACCCCACACGCCTAGGTACCAGAAATCTCGAAAATCCACCTTCAAAGTGGGAAGATAGATACCCATTTTGACCCATAACTTTTTCCAGTGGGCGCCAATTGTTCCTGTGCCCGTCTCATTGGATTCACCGTCCAAAATTTACTCGAATTGGAGAGGTTGACTTTTTGCTTGAAAACATAAGTTCATTCAATTGTATAACAAACCAAAATTCGGTCAAATCGAAAACGTTTTGGTTGGTTGGTTATTCCTTGAATAATCAACCTATGTTTTCATGCAAATGGTCAACCTCTCCGATTCGGCTCAAAATTTTTTTCTGGACGTTTTATGGTGTCTGGATCAAAAAAGGTCCGTCCGCCGTCCACGCTGTTTTTGGTAGTAGAAAATTTTCTAAAGATCTGAAATTTGGGTCAGGGGTCTGTTCCCGTCCTCAAGCTTTTCAGCCCGATCGGACCAAATTTGGGCGGGGTAGGGGTCAAAATGTGTTTTTTGAAGAATGAATTTTCGAGATTTTGGGCGATCTAGGCGAGTGAGATATTATTTTCCACTAAATTTTGGACGCTGAATCCAATGAAATGGTTCCCAGAACGATTGGTACCCACTGGAAGAAGTTATGGGTCAAATTGGGTATATATTACCCATTTTGAATATGTGGTTTTGAGATTTCTGGAACCTAGGCGTGTGGGGTATCATTTCCCGCTAAATCTTGGAAGCTGAATCCAATGAAGTGGGTCCCAGGACGACTGGCATTCACTGGAAGAAGTTATGGGTCAAATTGTGTATATATTACTCATTTTAAATATGTGTTTATGAGATTTCTGGTACCTGGGCGTGTGGGGTATCATTTTCCACTAAATAATGGACACTGAATCGATTGGAATGGGTCTGGGATCCGCAGCACCCACCGTTTTCCCCATTTCCCCCATGTTTTTAAATAAGTTTCCATGCGCCTGGTCTGACGAATAACCAACCCCTGTGTTTTGTTTCTTGAACTCAGATTCTCTACAACCTTCTAATTCTAATAAAATCCTTTTAACAAAAAAGAAAAATATGAACTTTTTTGGGATTGGTGAAGAAGCACCTATTTATAGAATCTGGATTAATTTTATTTTGATAGTTAACACTCATTCATAGTGACTCTAGTTGTTGTAAGTCTGACAGTTATTGAGGTATAGGCCAAAAAGATTGAGGTTTCAGACTGCTATCAGTTTCGCTGCTGGAAATTTTGTTTGTAATATCTCCCGCTCTTGTTATTGGGACCCTAATATATATTTCAATAGCTACGAGTAATAATCGCTACTGGTTGTCGGTGACTTATTTCAGTCCGATCGCCGCATGCTAGAAGAGGGTGTGGGCCACGATGAGAGTTGTTACTAAATTTCAACTCAAATTTGGACGCGATAAGCCCTTGACTAATTGACGCATACCAAATGAGCAGATGGCTTCTTCTTCGATCAATAATACGTACCTAAGAATTACAAATCGTGGGAAAATGTATTGCATTGTCGACCCAGGCTGGTGCTCTACTTTTCAATCATATCAACAGTAATTTCGTTTTGCTGATAGTATCCTGTATACCACCCGGATTTATCACCTGAATGTTGGAGGATGAAGTCAATTCGTTGTGCCACATTACCCGTATATCGGACTTCAAAATTCTTGACCGTGTTTCTCCTATTGTGTAGTACTTACTGTACGTTACTATTTCCTCGCTTCCTAGCTTCCATACTTATTGACCCGAAGATGCTCTTTGTTCTGTTTGTCCAGGTGTTGCTGTTTTTTTAAACGAAAGAAAAAGAAGAGCGGCCGAGGAAAGTGACTAGCAGTCGTTCAATGCAGTCCTGAGCGCGAGGCCGTCACCCTTCTTCACGCCACTTCCCAGTCCAATTCCAGGGATAGCGTCCTTAACCCCGCCATTACATGAAAATCCGATTCCATTGGAAACGTTCGTTTGCCACTGTCGCGTTATCTTCTACCTTCGATCATCGTCTTTAACTTCAGCTCCTGTTCCTGTCCATTCACGAGCTGCCTAGGACTCAACGTTAGGCTCCCGATTGATCATTGTTTCGGGCCGCCCTCCTTTTATTGTGTTGTTAAATTACTACTTTTACTGTTATCCTGTATCCTACTCTTTTGCAGTATTTTGCGTTCGCGCTATGCATTCTTTACCCAGCTGTCTTCATTCGTCTGAAAATGAGCATTTAATTTCGAAAGCCTATGTGGAAAAAAAAAAGTTAAAAAGAAAAGAGGCAACTTGTTTTTCTTCAGCCACCCACAGCCCTGGAAAACCGATTGCGCGGAAGCAATTAGTTTAGTGTGTTCCTCCAATATTATAGGTACATACATAAGTACATAGCGTGCTCGCTCAAGCTGTACCTACTATTGTTCGTTAACAAACAAATTATTCCAAATCCTTTCTACGTCATCAAGCTCGTGAGTTGTGGGTTTGATTCTCGTTTTCGATGCATTTTGTACTGAACTTATTCACACTAACTGGATTTTGTTGTTGATAACTCTGTTCTATCGAGAAACAACCTTTGTGCTGATGTGTTTATTCATATTGAAACATTATCAAAGTAGTCTCATCCGGAATCGTTACGCATATATTCTACATTTGCATTTGAGTCACGTTTTGTTAGTATTATTCGTGGAAATACATTTAGACATTTTTTACTTAATTTATTTTTCAGACCGGTTGGCGGTCTCAATAATAGATGATGAAGTTATTTCGACTTGATTTTTGGTTGTAAATTAATGTAAATTTGTACTAGGTACGTACTTCATCTATCGTTGTGCTCGTGATTATAGTTTTTAAATTTCCACTTTCGTCACTATACTCCTATTTGTAATACAGGGTTTGTCATGATTGTTCCGATCATTTGTTACGTTTTCCAGATATGCTCTCAATCGACTGAAAAGTGATATGAATGTAACTGCGCGCGATGTCGTACGGAAAACGTGAACAAAACCCTAGGATAAATAATTGGAAGTAGTTAATAAAGCGGTACTTTAACATTTTTTCAAAAAACAAAAAAACAAAGACCAAATAATTCATTTGATGCTATTATGAATAAGTCGTTCTTCGACGAAGGGTGCGCATGTTCTTGCTGGTTCCTCGACGTTTCAAGGGAAAATTAAGTTGGGCGCGGATGACGAAAGTTCAACTATGGGTATTTTTGTTATATATTATGTATATTATTTGATTCTCTGATGACTCGAAACTCGAATAAAGGACACAATGTTGGCTTTCCGAAAGTGAAACACATCCAACCCCTCACGACGTGCACAGTCATAACCACAATTGGTCAACGGTGCGTCCTCATTGGAGTCATTGGTACCAATAGTGAAGAGTTTCCTTTCAATCCCTATAATTATTTCAAGTCATTACATTTTCTTGTCTCGCATTTTTAACGAATTTTCAAACATTATAATTATTATTATGTAGGCATATTATTTGATATTTTTAGATTTATCGTGTTTTGTATAAACTGGATTAAACATGTGAGAAATGAGAGGCTCCTCCCTGAGAGAATCGTGTATTTACATAACTTTTTTCTATGCCGACCCTGTTTTGAGGCCTATTTTATAATGAATTCGGGGGTCCCGACATCAATAATGAAGTGTTTTGTATTTTCATCTAACTCAAATCTAAAATGTCAGACTTTTATTTTGTAGCACTTTCGTTAGATGATTTGGAACCGTGATACCTTCCACCTACGGTACAAAGCAACTGTGCCCGTGTGCTCCACTTCAGCTTCTCACCGTGAAGATAAAAAATAACTCGAGTTTACAATGTACCTCAATACGGTTGAACAATGTTGTTAATACTCGTGTTTCATCCTCCAAGCAGATACGAACATAACTTCAATTTTTCGATTAATACAGTCCTGTACAGATGCCCCGCGTCGAAGCTCTCAGATAAATTCATTTCATGTGATCACACAACTTTTCGAAAACTCGAATGAGAACAAAATTAACGGAATTTAAGTGTCATTGTATAGAATATTCGAATAAGACTTTCGAGAAAATATTGATATTGCTTTTCAAGCGAGTTAATTATAAATTTTGTGATCAAAGAATTAGGCTAAAAAAAACTGCTGTTATTATTATATTGTAATGTGTACGCGTATTACCATTCATTGTTAAACATGCTTTATTTTTTATCATTTAAGGAGAAGATAAAGAGGAAACTTTCTAATTTATACTATTCATTGTTAGACAACGAGGCACTTGTGTTGTCAAGGTGCCTCAATCGCGCCATCTTCGACAACTTGTTAAATACTGTAAATTATTGTACATCTGAACTAATATCTAGGTAATTTATATACATAATGATGGATTTGTACAGGAAAATGATGAATTACACGACAGATGAAAATTTTAATTTATGATCATGATCATGGAAAAAGCTCGGAAAACTTTCTTATCATTTAATTTTGTTTTTTATTTATTTAGTTTTATTTTCAAGTCGAGTTGAGACAATGATGAGAAGATTTCTTTACGCTTCTACCATGTCTGTATTTTTCCAAAGTGAATAAAAGTATATGCTAATCACCTGGATCTGTATTGCATTCTTATGACGCATCCTTGTTCCATTCAGACGGGTTTTCTGAGTCCTCCGAGACGTGACTGCGTCGTCCATTGTCCCTCCTTGGTCGATTTCTTACAAAAATTTGTTTTCTGGGCCGATGAAGGGGATTTAAAGATAACACCTTTTAACAAGGGTAAATGACAAGAGAGCAAATTGGCTGAATATCTTATCTCAAGTGCCCGAGGGATGAGAGGTAAAGTAAAGACCGACAGTACTCATTAATATTCAAAGCCAACTTGCCGCATGGTATATTTCAACGGACATGCACACGACCCTCGATGCCGTAGGCCTATGGTAGGGTGAATGTCGTGTCAGGATCTTGCAGCCCTGTGGAACAATCGTTTCTCGATATGACTACTAGTTAGAGGCATTCGAATTCCGCTCACAGGAAATCAGCTTTCCCTAAAACAAGCTTAATTGAAGCAACTGTTACTGCGTTCGGTCTGATAGAATATAGGATTTATCACGGCTCAAAATTAATCATTCGGTAGTGCCTCAAAATTAAATTTGGGCGTTATAAAATCTTGAGTAGTTTGGAACTGGTTTTGAGATCTCGAATTGATGGTAAAAGATGTCTCCGTAAACGTGGATTTTGCAGTTTTTGCCGATCTCTAGCCTTTGACGCATAAAAAACGGTTAAATTCTAGATACATTGTTAAACGTTTTCGTCGAAAACGCTGTTTCGTATGTCTGCATGGAACTTAATCGTGACTTTGATATTACCCCAAGCAGTCCGGAAGAGTTTTCATTTTGTTGAATCCAGTCAGTGAGGGGTGGGTGACCAGATATTTGTCGGTTACTAACTTATTTTTGTAAAGAGTAGTTGCAGACTAAAGAGACCTAAAGGTTCTTCCATTTGCACAAATTGAATTTGAAATCATGACTTGACTCAGAGCTTTGCTGCTGTCAGGTACGAAACTATTTGTTAGATTCGAAATGCTAATTCGTTTACTCATCTAAATTCTGGTCACGCTCCGGTATGACCTGAATTTCCACTTGAGATCCGACTCCTTGGATTTCGCAATTTAAGCTCAAAAAATTATTATGTAAGTGTAACTATACAGGCATCAGGAAAAACTCCGCTCGTTAGATACAGATGTCGTAGCAGACCGTGCGTTGCTATTCACTCGTTCGCCAGAATAGTTATATTATACGTCGCTGAAAAGATACATTCAATCCTGTTGCAATCTTTCTCTTTCCTTTCGCGTGCTAGACACTGATGTAGCATCGGTGAAAGTTGGAATAATGGAAAGCTCTTGGTTAGATGAGAAAAGGGAGAAAGGGAAGGACCAATTTTCAGTTCCTTAGAGGACAGATGGTAAATTAGGGAACCGAAGTAAATTTTTGTGAAAACATATTCCTGCATAGACCATTCCTCTTTCTTGCCTGTTATGACTGAATCTGCCGAATGTTATCGACAAGTGCTCAAAAATAAACTTCTGGGCTAACAAAGAACCCAAAGTAAGATTATGAACATCGGAAAGCAGAAACCTGTTTGGTGTTCTGCTTACAAGGGTACCTACAGAAAAGAGCAGCTGAATACGCACATAACATCTGTAATTGTCTGTTCGCTTGGAGCGATTTTTTAACAGGGTCAACATCTAACACAAATAATAGACAAAATTGATCACAATTTTATCTTTTTAACAGATTGTACATCCTACTAAAATGGTAATTATTCAGCACATTTTATGATCAGTCCCTATACTCTTCTACGAGGTAAAAATAAAAGGAACTAGTTATACAAAGAAGAATACATCGTCAATTTCCATTACAAGTTTAAGAACGCCAGCACGTCAATGTACGTAGGTCAATAAATCTGAACATGAACATCTGAAAACTTTGTAGCTCAAGTAATACAGTTCGTGCGGTGACAGGAGTACAGGTACCGGTTGGTACCTTTGAAAGGAAGGAGGGTGACACACATGCTTTATGACAGATAAATGGGTAATAGTACATTGAGCACACAGTTACACGATATATGGTTTTTTTAATTTTTTTATTAATGATGGTTCAGTTCAAGCACAAGAAGGAGAGGAGAGGAATAGATTCTTCAAAATGCTGCTACAGTATATCTATGTACATACACCTACACACGTATACCTATTCGGTATTTCTACGAATTTCTGCAAGTAATTCGGTTGGCTGCCTATACTTCATCTGAACATCCGTTTTTCTAATCGATTTTTACAGTCGTAAAATCTTGAGGAGAGTAAAACAAATTACAATAATACTTCAAAGTTGGTCCGAAATATCCGTCCCCCACGCGCTGTCCGAGACCTGAGTTTTCGTTGATAGATTTCATTAATGCTTTAGTTAGTTTACAGTTAGTTTTCATTCGTCCCTTCACAGTCTGTTTACAAAATGGTCACTTATAATAAATGTTTGACAGTAATGGCGAGTGAGATGTTCTTTTCTATGTAGCTTTGGGCAATGAACCAATTCAGTTAGGTTTTAGGCCAATTATTTCCGGCAGCCTTGTACTCGGTTGAACCACTGGACACTATTTCTACCTAGATCGAGATCCGCCCAGAAAAATGATTTTCTGATTAGTAATTTACACTTTGCGCCAGAAGCTATGGTTTTATTAAGTAGGTACCTACTTCTAAAATTCCCTCGTTACTTGTGTTCTTTCATCTGTCTGCTTAATCTATTCATGAGCGGGCTTGACGGGAGGTGAAGACGTTGGCAACAGCGGCAACCGTACGAGCAAACATAATTTCCGTCAGATTTCTCGACACGGTCGTGAACGTACGGAATTGCCTGTCAAACTCGAGATATTGGCGAAACAATATTGGATTGGTAGAGCCGACGGAATCCCTAAAAGGCTGAAAGGCGGTTGGAAGCGGAGACGGATTAGAAAATGGAACGGCTTGCCCTGACTAGGTGCTCGCTGAACAGAACGTCTTAGTTTTCATTTACAGAGCCTAATTATAATCCACTATACGAAGTGATGTAGTTGCCTTTGGTTGCATATTCGTCTCGTTGCTTGTAAGCAACCGTTGCAGAATTCCCTGAACCTATGTTTTCAGAATGCTAAAAGAGAGCCTCTGCATCATTATTAATTTTTCCTTGCATTTTGATTTCTAGTTAACTTTGTATTCTAAAAAAAAAGTAAAACGTTTCGTGGGTATCATGGCCGTAAATTGAGCCCGGCAAAAATCGTTTTTTAGCAGGCTCAGCTCTACAATGCCAGAACAATATAAAATCTTCCTAAGCTTCAGTAAGTCGTCAAGGCAGGCAATTTTTGAAAGAAAGCCCATCCTTGGATGTATGTTTGGCATTGTACTTACGAAGAAATGTTTTCACGCATTCCTGTAATTTCACTACCAAGACCTGTTAGAACGTCTGTAATTTCCAAACCCATCAATTACCATCTACCTACCCACCTACCTTGTTTATCCATCGATTTATCTTTGCTTTCAAATGACACTCTTCGGGAACGAGCTCAATGTTAAGACCATTTGCGTCATTTATCACCGCTTGAAGGGTTAACCTATTATTATGAGCACGATCAACAATAAGCAACAGACAGGAGAAATAAATGAAATAGGGCTGCGGTTCCCGTGAATTTTCACAAACAAGGTATTCACTTAGGGTTGGTGCACTTGGTGCATTCATTTTCGGTCTATGTCTTAGTAGACGAACAAATATAATTTGTTTGGCTGAGTCTAACGGGAATCGCTCTTGTATTTTAAAAAAATGATGCTAATGGTGCTCGTATTATTAGGAAAATAAATATTAAAAAATAATGAAGCTAGGCAATTCTTTGAAATCCTTATTATATAATACATATATAATACATACATGAATTATGATACAACGACCTTTTTGATATTCATTTAGATCAAAACGTCGATCTGGTTTTACTTATAATCAATCGGCCCACAAACTGGAAGTTGAATGCGGTACATAAATCATAATAGTGACTTCATACTCATATTCTAATACTTATTCTCGAAACAATTTCAATATATACATCCTTGTAATAAGCATTTTAACTACGAATTAGCAATGTTTGTCAAGACTTGTAATGAATATTTGCACCAATGTGATTTCTAAAACGAGTGAGTTGAAGAATCATACGATTAATGAAACAAACCAGATGAAATGACAAGCATTACATGATATCTGCGAAAAACGGTAACAACTGCTATTTAACTAAGTCACAGCCATCTCTGATGAATAGTACATTTTTATGATAACAGCACTGAATCTCAATTCAACGATCAGGTATAGGTAGGTAGTATATTCGAGGAAGGGATTCCATTTAACCGTCGATAAAATCTATAAAGGTATTAGAACGAGATCATTACAGTATTTTAAACATTGGTCAAATTGAACAATGATGAAATTCGATTAGTGAGAACGTGAAACGTATGTTTTTTGCATTGGTTGAGGGTAGTTTGACCGATTCTACCAGAATTATTCTTTGTTGAGAAATGTTGCCACAAGAGCAAGCTTGTTATTTGTTGTTGAGAAAAAAACCCGTGTGTAGTAGTAATGACAAGAAAAAGTGCAGTTATTATTTTTAGTTTGATCGCTTTTCTCCTACAAACATGTCACTGGATCATGGAGAACAAATGTCTAAAATTCCAACCTTTCTGGTTTAGAATTAGGATAGTGAAAACAAATAGCCCGATGGTGTGTTCTCGAACCATTGGGAAAGTCCAAATAAGTCCTCGATGGAGGGAGAAAACCATTATCTCCGTTTTGAAGCAAGTTTTTTTTGTACGTATTTTCCTGAAACTTGAAACAAAAAATTGAGTTGGCTTGTTTTTTCTGTTAAGCCTTTCAAATTACCATCAGCGTTTGAGAGGATTCTAATAAACTACGGGGAGAAGAAGAAATAATAACATTTGATGGGAGTACTTTGGTCGTCAGTGGAAATGGAAAGGAAGGGGAGTTACTTCCAACTTACTAACCACTCATGTGTCAAATGCCAGTTGACGTCCTCTGACAAACCATTAATATTCTATCAACTGGTAGTGCGTGTGGGCAAAAGCGGAATAAACGGGACTGGGAAATACGAGTGAATCATGAAATTCTTTTTATTTGTACTCCAATAACTGTGTAGAGTTTGACTCAATGTGTATCCTATCCCGCTCTCTTAAAACTGCGGCATGAATTCGCGAGAAGAGGCTAGGACGGAAATCCGGTTGGAAGAGGAAGCCCTTGGAGGAAGCTTGACTTCTTGTGGTCGGATATTTTTCACAGTAGGAGGAAACGTAAACAAAAGGGGAAAAGGAAGCCCCGGTGCCAACTAAGCAACCCATACATTTTGATACCGCTTTCGCGCGACTGATAGCTCCTTGCGATGAGTCAGGCGGAAAGAGAGGAAGCTTTTCAGAACGACGAAATGGAACTTGATGACAATATTGTTGGATTTATTGCCTCATTTAGCCCATAGGGTCTCTTCGAGCATCACGCGATTCTTCGCTTTCTTACGTTTTCACTTCATGCCGTCAATCGATTGCGTTTCTTCCTGCCCAGAGAAAATGGATCCACTCTCACTTTGGTCTTTTGGGGTTGCACGAATGACTCCGCTGACGAGTTGTCTAACCCCAATTTACATACCCTTCTGAAACCGGAGTGATGTGACTTTATCATCTCCTCGGGTTTGAGTGCCTGACCCGAAGTGTGCGAAGTGTCGGAAGCTTTGCTTTTACCTTCAAAGTGGAAGAAATTTCATTTACTCTAAAACTAAAACTCCCTTTCATTTTGTAATTCAGTACCTTCTGAGCAGGCTTCTAAATTTAGTTTTTATACCATTGCCCTAATTTCTTTCCATGAACTGAAATCCCAAAAATACGCCTCCTTACTAAAGTTCAAAAAGCACCCACCTAGCCCGGCCTACATCATGGAAGTATTAGTAGGGAGGTCGTTGGTGGTTCACGATGAAACCGTGATTGCTGTATTCTAGCAACTAACCACAATAATCGGCGGATTCAGTCGCCGTCGTAATTGTAAACAAAGACCGACACAATTTTGTTTAAAACTGTAGGCTTTAACTTCTAGCCAAATTTCATTCAACGGTCAAACAAAAAAATATATAAATATATTCATGTATTTTATGATATGATTTATATTATAAAATGTACGGGAACATTCCATAAATTCCAGATATGATGTCAAGGTCACAAAGAAGCTTCTGCTTCCGTAGACCTAGACAGTTTGTTATTATGTTAAATTTTTCTCCGTAGGGTCGTTGATTATAATATTGTAATGATGGGTTACCTCACTGATTATATTTTGATGTATTTTGAGGAGCCGTTGTAACGGGGCGGCAGATTCCAAGCGCCCCGTCAAGAAACTTCGGCGGCGGGGTACGGATCGACCCCCTCTCCTCTCCAAGCGCCTGACCCAGCTGGGCGAAAGGCGTGTCCTCATTGGATTGGTTGGGCGATGGGCGGCGCGAGACACCCAGGGAGGAGTAGGAGGGGAAGGCGACTTGACGAGCGGACTGGGGAAAGGAACATCAGGCAGTCGTGTACGAACTCAAGTGAAACGAGGTTGGCCTGAAACGAGGTTGGCCCCCCCTGCTCGCCATAATCTCGAGAGGACGAGGCGAGGCAGGGGCGGGGCGGAACAACCTGTTTCGGGGCGGAACAACCGGAGCGGAACAACCCCAGCGAAACAACCTGTTTCGGGGCGGAACAACTGAAGCGGAACATCGAAGCGAAACAACCGACGCGAAGCAAATCAACCCCTTGTGAAGCTGGTGTTGTGAACGTGACCTGAGGGAACAAGTGTATCGCGGTTCCTTCAGGGTGAGAACTCGGGAATTGGGAGATCAGCCAATTCCTCTCCCGAAACAGTGGGCCCTTATACGAACTGAAAATCCCCCGTCGGACCCGAGTGTTGATCCGTTCGCGCCCGATTCGACGGCCAATAGTCCAGGTTCCCCACGCACCGCCAGTCGTCGGACCTCCGTCGGAAAGAGCCTCGCCTCCTCCGGCCTGGACGGCGTTCCCCTGACCGAAGCCGAGCAGCGAAGAGAACATCACCCTGTTGTCTCCATCCGAAGGAGTTGGTACACGTAAGTGGCGAAATACCTCTATCTCGTGAAGAGAACATCACCCTGTGGTCTCCATCCCAAGAAGTTGGTACACGTAAGTGGCGAAATAACTCTGTCTCGTACCCTCGCAACGCGAAAGTCGAACTATCTAAATCTGGCCCAAGCCCTGACGTTTAGTCACCAGAAAGCTGATCATAGAGTTGTAGATTGTGACCGTATTATGTAGCATTTCGTCTGCCGTGCGTTAGGAAAAGAGAAAGGAATTAGGGGAGGACGCTAACAAATCACTTTCATTTTACCGTTCTGTTAACTCAAACATTCCTGAGCCTTCAGCTATCCCGTAAATTCATTTGGCCCTCAGCCCTTCACTTTTGCCTACTCAATAATTAGGTTACGTAATAGTCAATATCCTTCTCGGCCGAGACATTCCGTATTCTATATTTCTGTCAATTGCGTTCATTATAAGTTTATAAGCTTGGTAAATTCAGGTGTACTTGGCGTCTATGACCGACCATTGCAGACATTCCGGACGGTAAGTGAAAGTCTTTAGTTTCCCACTAATTATTCGCCTAGGTCTATTTTTGGATCCCTAGCCCGTTACGTGAAAACGACGGGTTACATCTTTTGGTGGCAAGCGGTGGGATTTTTCAGAAATCTCGATTTCTGTCGTATCCACAACAAGTGATCTTGACCAGGTGAATATTGGTGAGAAAAAGCTCTGAAGGAATTGGGTCGCGTTCCATAATCTTGAAATTCAAACTGTGCTAGTTGTAGATTCCGAAATTTAAAATTGTAAGAAACAAACAAATCGGCCCGAGTGTGAGGAAGCGAGTGAGGAGCCAATTGACTTCAAATCCGTGTCTAGGATTTTTTCTTTCCAAAAATCGAAATTTAGATACTGGCTCATTTATTTAGTAGCATCACTCTCACTGGGGCCCTCTGTTCCGGGACTGTTCCGGGGCTTGTTCCGGGGCCTTCTGTTCCGGGACTGTTCCGGGACTGTTCCGAGACTTGTCCCGGGGCCTTCTGTTCCGAGACTGTTCCGGGGCCCTCTGTTCCGGGACTGTTCCGAGACTTGTCCCGAGGCCTTCTGTTCCGGGACTGTTCCGGGGCCCTCTGTTCCGGGACTGTTCCGAGACTTGTCCCGAGGCCTTCTGTTCCGAGACTGTTCCGGGGCCCTCTGTTCCGGGACTGTTCCGAAACTTGTCCCGAGGCCTTCTGTTCCGAGACTGTTCCAGGGCCCTCTGTTCCGGGACTGTTCCGAGACTTGTCCCGGGGCCTTCTGTTCCGAAACTGTTCCGGGGCCCTCTGTTCCGGGACTGTTCCGGGACTTGTCCCGGGGCCTTCTGTTCCGAGACTGTTCCGGGGCCTTCTGTTCCGGAACTGTTCCGGGACTGTTCCGGGACTTGTCCCGAGGCCTTCTGTTCCGAGACTGTTCCGGGGCCTTCTGTTCCGGAACTGTTCCGGGACTGTTCCGGGACTTGTCCCGAGGCCTTCTGTTCCGGGACTGTTCCGGGGCCCTCTGTTCCGGAACTGTTCCGGAGCCTTCAGCTCCAATTGACATCCCGATTCCAGACCCGTCATAGCTCTTACCAACTGGGAGGTCCTTTCTCGATTTGTGGGGAAATTATCGGTCCTTGGTGCGCAAGAAAGTGATCTATCGGTTCTATAATTTTTTTTTACTTATTTTCTTCTTTTTTTTTTTTTTTATTTAACAAGTGAATTCGCGACCATGCACCAAAACAGCAGCCCATCAGACGAGGGCGAAGCCATGATGAACCCCGATCTGGAAATAAAATGCACAACACAAGTACTTACCTTGTTTTACTAATGACCGTGCCTCATGAGTCGTGACAGGACTCCCTGGGTCCCCCCCCCCCCTTTTTTTTTTTTCTTTTTCCCTTTGTAATGGCAGCGAAATCTAGGGTTCGTTGTTCAGTTTCTGGCTTTGTGAAAGAGGTTGTCTGCATGACGAATGAACCGTCGATTGATGGAAACTGTGTGAGTTTGAGTGTGAGAGGAGACTAAAGAAAGGGCCGGTTTGTATGTTTCACAGCATAGTAGGGAAGTAGAAGGTAAGACCAGCGGAAGACACATCTCGCCCATCGCACACCCACCGACCACGAGAAGGACCACCCACCTACCTGTACCGCTTGTAAGCGATGGCGGTACGAACAAGCATGGATAGCGGCCAAACGACCTGACGCAATGCCCATCGCACCAGTCACCCCCACCGGAAGGAAAATTGCCGAGGTAGACCTCGGCCTCCAAAGATCGGAGGAGTGTAACGGGGCGGCAGATTCCAAGCGCCCCGTCAAGAAACTTCGGCGGCGGGGTACGGATCGACCCCCTCTCCTCTCCAAGCGCCTGACCCAGCTGGGCGAAAGGCGTGTCCTCATTGGATTGGTTGGGCGATGGGCGGCGCGAGACACCCAGGGAGGAGTAGGAGGGGAAGGCGACTTGACGAGCGGACTGGGGAAAGGAACATCAGGCAGTCGTGTACGAACTCAAGTGAAACGAGGTTGGCCTGAAACGAGGTTGGCCCCCCCTGCTCGCCATAATCTCGAGAGGACGAGGCGAGGCAGGGGCGGGGCGGAACAACCTGTTTCGGGGCGGAACAACCGGAGCGGAACAACCCCAGCGAAACAACCTGTTTCGGGGCGGAACAACTGAAGCGGAACATCGAAGCGAAACAACCGACGCGAAGCAAATCAACCCCTTGTGAAGCTGGTGTTGTGAACGTGACCTGAGGGAACAAGTGTATCGCGGTTCCTTCAGGGTGAGAACTCGGGAATTGGGAGATCAGCCAATTCCTCTCCCGAAACAGTGGGCCCTTATACGAACTGAAAATCCCCCGTCGGACCCGAGTGTTGATCCGTTCGCGCCCGATTCGACGGCCAATAGTCCAGGTTCCCCACGCACCGCCAGTCGTCGGACCTCCGTCGGAAAGAGCCTCGCCTCCTCCGGCCTGGACGGCGTTCCCCTGACCGAAGCCGAGCAGCGAAGAGAACATCACCCTGTTGTCTCCATCCAAAGGAGTTGGTACACGTAAGTGGCGAAATACCTCTATCTCGTGAAGAGAACATCACCCTGTGGTCTCCATCCCAAGAAGTTGGTACACGTAAGTGGCGAAATAACTCTGTCTCGTACCCTCGCAACGCGAAAGTCGAACTATCTAAATCTGGCCCAAGCCCTGACGTTTAGTCACCAGAAAGCTGATCATAGAGTTGTAGATTGTGACCGTATTATGTAGCATTTCGTCTGCCGTGCGTTAGGAAAAGAGAAAGGAATTAGGGGAGGACGCTAACAAATCACTTTCATTTTACCGTTCTGTTAACTCAAACATTCCTGAGCCTTCAGCTATCCCGTAAATTCATTTGGCCCTCAGCCCTTCACTTTTGCCTACTCAATAATTAGGTTACGTAATAGTCAATATCCTTCTCGGCCGAGACATTCCGTATTCTATATTTCTGTCAATTGCGTTCATTATAAGTCAATATTGAATCCTTGTCTTTTCAATCACGAAACCCCATTCCTCAGAGCTTGGTAAATTCAGGTGTACTTGGCGTCTATGACCGACCATTGCAGACATTCCGGACGGTAAGTGAAAGTCTTTAGTTTCCCACTAATTATTCGCCTAGGTCTATTTTTGGATCCCTAGCCCGTTACGTGAAAACGACGGGTTACACCGTCTCCTATTGTTCCATCAGTGATTGGCTCAACACAAGCAGTGGGCGTGGGATGAGGTTGGTTGGGGATGAAGAGCAATAAATTGTGTTGAATTGATGTGGTGATCGTTTTCTCATGAAATCGTATTGTGGCGAGTTTCATAAAACTCATGGAGTAATTTTTTAACAGAATAGATTACACTGCAGACAGGTTATTGACTATACATGTACATAATTATAACACGAATGGTACATAGGTAAGTTAATCTGTTTTATTTATCAAAATCAAAGAGGCCAGAGAGAGCTTATCAAAAAGGAGCAATGCTGTGAGTGTACACTCCGTGAAGTCAACGTAACATGTTGGCTTTACCGTAGGGGTGACGTCCATATCTACGCCCGCATGACAGGGACGTCAACAATTTAATAGTCTTGACAAACTTGGATTTTTACCTCACTTCTCGCCCAGGCCTGCCCTCAGATAGCAAACACCTCTTGAGTGTGCTTTGGAAAAGGAGGAATCACTGAGAATCTCAGGGGACCTTATACAACAGACTCACAAAAATGTTAGGCTGCATTCAAATTTTCTATTACTTGAACACAGCAATCCCTCCTTTGGTTATAGGACGTGGTCCCTTGTTTTCCAGGAAGGGCAGTGTCGCTATTTTCTGTGTAGTTATATACATTTGCAATAGGTATTCAGCATCCATCACAGGTTCTGCCCACGCGAGCTTTTGGCGATCATTATTTAACGTGAAGATTATTAGTTTCCTCTCGGTTGAATATCCAAGACAAATATTATTGCTCATCAGTCATCAACGAGTGAAAATTATCTTGTTTCTTCTTATGAAGAATTGGTTTACACCCTTAAAATAACATCATAGGAATATTGACGTGAACAATATAACAATATGTGGTAAATGTTTTACCGCCAATAAATCGGGGGGCATTACCCCCGAAGATTTCCGAAGATTAACTTATAGAGAATGTAACTGACATTGATTTTTAGTACAGGTTCATCCTTAGATCTGCTGCTCAAAATAGCTACTTTTGCTTCTGTGCTTGGCCCGATGCATGCTGATGTAAGTTGTGCAAGTGTTGGTTCGGTGGAGAAGCTGGTCCTGAGGTGGTTTCCTCTTGCAACTGAGCTTTTTCAGAGCGACGCAGAAAGCCGAGCGAAACCTCGCGTTTAACCAGCAGTAAATGAGTGGATTGTAGCACGAGTGGGACATTGCCAACCAGTGGAGAGCGAAGTAGAGATAAACCAGCCCTCCCCAAGTACTTAACCCTTCGTAGGCTTCTGTGACAAGCTGAAACACATTCGTTATCCTTTTAGTACGTGGTTACATTTCCAAACCCAATCTTATCATTTGTGGCCTTGGTTTTGATTGATTATGATGATTATGAGGATACTTTGGTCAATGAAATGAGAGTGTACACCTACACCTACTTCATGATGAGGACTACTTCTTGGAAAGTAATTTATTTCGAGGTATCTCAAAATTATTTACACCCTAACTTATTACCCGAACATATTTGTATTCACTGATTTCCTTCCTATCCAATTGAACCTTCTCCTAAAAAGTGGTATAAAATCTAAGGAAACGTTGGGTTCTCGTGGCAGTTACGAATGATTATTTACAAAATTATTTATGACCCCCTTAATGTGAAACAAAATACGGAACGTAGTTTATGGGGTGACTCACCAAAAGGAAATTGTAGGGCAGCCAACAAATGGTGAAAACCACGACGACCGTGACCATCATAATGATCATCTGAAATCAAACAACCATAAGAATTAACCTACTGGGAATAAAGTTTAGGGCTATCAGTAGTTCCAAAAAAACCCATGGTATACAATTAACAGTACTGGGAGCTCGGTAGTCTAGTGTTATAAACGAAGGATTTGTTTGGGTATCCGAGTAGCCAGGATTTGAATACTGGATAGAGCAACTTAATTGGTTGTCATGACCCTCATATTCGTCCTTTTCACTTAAAGGGGTGAGGTAATAAGTAGACATGAGCGAAATCGTCAGATCAATTCATGATCCTCTTTGGAGGACGGCTGACGACGTCCGCGACACCTGATCACGGTAGTCGGACGAAAACCCATGGTGAAAATCCTTGCATACTTCACTTTAACTTTACTTTATACAGTTAACAGTACTTATGTTTTAATGTTTTCCAGTGGATTTTATCTCTCTCTCTACTTTCACTTTCATTTTCTTCAATTCCTTCTAATTTCATTTAATATTTCCATCTCAAATATTTGGGCATTTTAGGAATTGCACCTGTGGTTTCACTACATGGTTTAAATATTTTATTAAACATTATTATGGTATATATTATTTTGGTTTTTATTGCCAAGAATGAACGCAGTTGTCACTAAACTGAAGGAGAGGAACTGATGGAAAGGACGACTTGAGAGAGAAGCAGTTGGAAGTATTCGCCGCCCCATCTTGATGTAATTTTGTTCGAAACCGAGTGGAGGGAGACTCAGAGCAAAATGTTGACTTCCTTAATTTGACTAACGGTGTTATGCCAAGCAGTTTACAGTGTAACCTAATCCTCCTTGCCGCACGATGCCCTATCCGAAATGCAAATCCCAAATGCAAAGGATCTTCAGAAATGAAACGGGGCTCTGTCCTTCTGCCGCCGCAAGGTCCAATCTGCTCCCTCAGCTATTTGTTTGAGTTAATCTCAGTAATTGATTAAACTTCTAATTGAGTTTGCACTTTAAACAACATTATTGAAGACCAAAAACTGTACCTACCTTGATGCACCGCTAACGGATATTAAATTCATCGTCCTCCGAGCGGTTAAGGAACCTAAAACTTGGGGTTTCTACCCACCTTCTTTACCTTTCCCGTCTGGAGGGCCAATAAATTAATATAATCGAAATAAGTGGATCCCTGATGGTAATCCCGTGATTGAAAAAGGATAAATTTGTCACTAAATGGTTCACTGTTGAAGAAGCTAGCAACATTCCCATGGTTCAGAATTCGAGCAAGAGAGAGTCAATCGTGCGTCAATGATGCAGACATGGAGTTGAAAGTTGAGAGAGTTGTGCGTGATGAATTGCTGCCGACATTATGAAGTTTTGGGTGTTGTTTTTTGATTTAAATTTGTTAGGGTCTTTCACCTATAACATGCCGGTGACCAGATGAACATCCAAATTGGCGATATGATACTTATATGTTTCCATGCTGTCCTTTTCTGTATCAAAGCCACATGTCCTATATCCGAGATTTTTAGAGAGAGAGATAAGGTTGAACACGGCGGGAAATGATTTATCCCATGGAAAGGGAAGAAGATTTAACGAACTTAATGATTCTCATCTCTTTCGCTTGCCTCATCCTCATTTGCTTTCATCTTCTACACCACTGCTAATACTTTCCTTGTGTGCCGAGATAATTTATTCTGAGTTGCGGGTAAAGAGTCCCTGAGGAGTTGATTCATTTACCAGGACGCGAATCTATCCCCAGGATCCAGGGACATCGTATAATAACCTAAGTATTCTTCGTTGAGCTAGGATCGTCGAGAATATATGAAAAATGGACAGATCATATTTTCTGAGAACGATTTATCTCAAATCCTCGAACAAAAGTAGTTTCCTCTGGCTTCCACGTCGCCTCGTACATCGATAAAGGCCATCACTGCCTTGGAATTCCAAGTGGCCTTTGAAGGCTTTTCTAGCACTCTAGCAATCCAGGACTTCCCCAGTTGGGAAAATTTAGGGCTTCGTTTCTGTCACAACAGTCGTATTCAATGAAGGAGAACCTGGATTTTGTAAAAATGGCCCTGTCGTTCATAAATGTGCATGGCATTTGAACTTTGGTTGAGACCAGCATCAGCCGTTTAAAACATTCTTCAGCAATTATGGACGTCACTCATTCCAACCCGTTTTAGAGGGTGAAATAGAACCTCTCATCAAATACATACAGGAATACACGGGTTCAGGTTTTTAAGGGGATAATATATAAGGTTGACGCGAAAGGTGAGCATTTCGGTGCTCAAACTAGGCCCGTTAATGTCTATTATAGCGAGCAACTTCGATTCGGAAAGAACTAGAGTGACGGGAAATCCTATCAAAACACTTTGTGTACATACACTTTTGCCCTGAAATATTCTCTGTACGCATAAATGAGGGTTTAAAGCACCTTTGGTGTGATTTTCTTTTTTTAAAAGAGGTGCAATAGAGCTTGGTGGTAGGTCCTTTTCTGTCATTGTGTGTAGGTGGTGTTACACATTCGAAAGGTCCTTCAATACCGGCCCATGTTTTTCCAGGCTCGGGAGGGGGGGGGGGGGGGAGGTTCTACGGGGCCGTCCGTGATAAACGCTCTGTAATCTCTTGACATTCTTTGCCACATCGATGAAATTCACAATAATAATTCAATTGCAACCAATTTTTTCAGGGATTGGTTTAGCTCTGGATGGTCCCCGATCAGTGTCAATATAATCGAACCAGCAGGACGTTAGCGCATTCACGATTCTCACTCATATTGGCCAATACTTCGGATGGATTCCAGTAGAAGATTTTCAGGGTTTATGCGGATTTTCTTGGGATTTCATGCGATATTCATCGGCGGAAATCTTCCCATTACTTGCCACAGTGATGATTTCATCCATTATAGTCCAATTTCAATCAAACCAATGAGGAATTGTTCAGGTTTGGCTCAAGATGGTCCCCTCCCAGTGTCAATGGGTTCAAATTAGCGGCACTCTCCGCGCTAACGTGATTGTCTCATTATAGTCATGTACTAATTACACACCTATTGAGCTCGATTTTACAGAGTAAATAGAATTCGCTGCAATAGATATTAGTTTCCTGATGAGTATTCTGAAGGTTAAATTTGTCACATTCACGAAGAAGCTCATGCGCCACGATCCTAGCAGTGAAATTAATGTATTCCTTCCTATAAAAGCTAATATTATCATGGTCTTGTGTAAGCCCCCAGGCTTGCTGCCTCCAGAAGGCCAGAAGGGAGGGAGCATGCGCCAGGATGTGCGCGCAGCTCCTGCCCAGACATCGCATTTTGGAGGGAGGCCCAGTGCTCACTCATTGCAAAGGCGTCCAACCAGGCGGTTGTCGTCAAAGCGCCCCTCGGGGCCAAGGCGCCCAACATGTTGGAGTCATATATTTTTGTAACCCTGTCGTGCAAGTGAATCTCACTCAGTCCATCCTGGCTTTGTCCTGTGCTCGCTCTGAAGTGAACTCTTCTACCGTGCTGAAGTCGACCGAAGCTGTAGTATTGTGTTACCCACGCCATAAGATGATAAAGGGCTCAAGTTAATAAGCCTCACTGTGTACCTGCGGGACAGCGTGCCCCCTCCTGTTTTTCCTTCGACGTCGACGCCGTTTTCGTCAGCCAGTATCGTTGCACTTGCTCATTAAATTGTATTTCATGTATATCTTGTATTAATTGTATTTTATGCTCCACATGTTGTCTAATTTACTTTGTCGAATTACTTTGTCTTGTATCAATTCTAGCCTAGGTTGAGGCATATTCTCCTTTGCAACGAGCCCTTGTTTTCAATTATAATTCAGTTTGTATCAATGTATTTTATGTTCATCCTTGGTATCCCTAGTTCCTCAGTCGTAAGTCCTGGACTTACATCCTGTATCCTCTCGCTAGGTCCCTTCCAAATTCTCCGAAGAAACCCGAATTAAATTATAGTAAATTCAAACACATTTTAATTCGAGAGAGGCTTACTTTTGTTTTTGCATTGAGCCTATGAGAAGACATTCTGATGAGGACTGGTTCAACGGATATCGATGTTCCCTGCTTTTAACCTCGAGCGCTCTTCAACTTTCGTGATCGGTGCTTTCCCCTCTTGGCTGCCTGGAGGTTAATAGTTTGATGTCAAACAACCCAAGTTAGTGGCGTTATCGGATACATTAATCACACCCTCGCGCCCTTTACTCTGAGGGGTTTCAACGAGAGGCCACAAAGCAAACTGATAGAGCCGAGTACCCACCAGACCCCCAGTATCCATGAGTACTTTATCACTATTTCACATCAAAAGTCGAGATACTTACCATGCGCTGAAGCGATCAACGTCAAAGTGATACCAACCGATTTCATCATTGCTACATACTGTAGACGAAAATGATGGAGGTTCACGTTTTTTTTTCAAACCTAACTTAGCTACAATGTGACCGTTTGATCATGCCGAGCCATATGGGCATAACGGCATCAGCCATCGAAGGACGTTTTGGTCGCTGCCCAATACATTCCTTGCGCTACGTGAGCTTCTGTCATGAAAGGATTAAATCCTGAAAAAACCTGCGGTTCTGCCACTCTTTCTCTGGTACCGTATGGTCTTCGACTGGACGTCTCTCGCGCTCACCTTCCCTGAATTCGAATTGACGGATTCAGAAATTCGGATTCACTAGAAATTTCATGGGAAATGTGTAAAAGGTGTCATGGATGCTGTGAATAGGTATTTAGAAATAGTGTCTCAAAAAATACGAAACAGCGGTTTGGGCGGTCGGTCCTGCTCGTTGGAGATTTCGTCAGAATCTGCTTCGGTAGCCGTCATCCCTTTTGCGTTTAACAATTTCAGTATGCTCACGGGGCAGAAGAGTTTCGTAAGAAAAACAACCTAAACGAGTGCCTATCAGGGGCAAGTGAGAGGGTTCGTCTGTAATTGTTTGATGTAGAATGAATACCAGCCCCTTGAGAATCACCGCCTGTGCTGATAGGCTTGCATAGGACGTAAGCCGCTATTGTTGGCTACCGTTCTACGCCTGTTCCCCAGGCTCATTGTTGTTCGAACTCATTGTTGCGTAATCTGCGAGCTGCCTTTTCCATGTGAAACTCCCGCTGCTCTACAAACCCTTAGTTCTAGGAAGGTAAAATATGAGAAACAATAAACCTCAAACTATTGTCATACGAACGAATTTATTGCGACTTGGCGTCGTTCAATGATGTACTCGTATTCTGCTGCGAAAGCCCTCTTAAAGAACCATGTTTAAAGAAGCAAAGGCGTTAGGGAATGGTATTAAGTATATTGTGGTATTGTATTATGTGATACCATTAAGCTAATTTTTTTCCGCAATTGACCACTCCACTAGTGCATTATCCTACCATTCCAATAGGTTCTTGAACGTATCTCACCCATTTGCTTCAAAATAAGTAAAGTAGTACAATGTTTTGTTTTCATAAAGATAAAAGTAAATACTTGATCATTCTCTTTTGATGTTTCAAAGGGTCCATGTTCGGCCAACAGATTTGACCAAATCCAGGTCTAGTTGCGCCCCAACATTCAATGTAATAATATTTTGTGAATTTTAATGATACTTTAAAGGGTAGATTGAATTCTAATTGTGGAAATAGAATCTTCTGGTAGATTGAATTCTTGACGACAATGAACAGGAGTTGATTCAGATTAAATCCGAACCAATCTGGCATATTCCCACAGTATAACCAACATAAATGAATATTGTGTCTACGGGAATGATCTACCTAAGAACAACAAACCATAATGAAAGAGTTGTTACTTTTTCTTGTTTTTGTCCCACTTCAATTAAATTTATCGAGAACACTATGAAAAATCAACATTTCTGTCAAACTGAATTTGTACAAGTAGTATAAAAAACCTTAATGTTATGGGAACGGAATGGACTTCCAAACATAATTAGCTTTTGGTTGGTTATTCCTTGAATAATCAACCTATGTTTTCATGAAGAAGGTAAATTTCTCCGATTCGGTTCAAAAATTTTTTGTGGGCGTTTCAAGGTGTCTAGATCAAAAAGTCAAATGTCCGTCCGCCGAACGCCGTCCGCCGTACGCCGTCCGATCGGACCAAATTTGGGCGTGGTAGGGGTCAAAATGTGTTTTTTGAAAAATGGATTTTTCGAGATTTTGGGCGATCTAGGCGAGTAAGGTATAATTTTTCACTAAATTTTGGACGCTGAATCCAATGAAATGGGTCCCAGAACGATTGGCGCCCACTGGAAGAAGTTATAGGTCAAATTGGGTGTATATTACCCATTTTGAATATTTGTTTTCGGGATTTCTGGTACCTAGGCGTGAGGGGTATAGTTTTCCTCTAAATCTTGGACACTGAATTCAATGAAAAGGGTCCCAGAACGATTGGCACCCACCGGAAGAAGTTATGGGTATGTATCCACCCATTTTGTATGTTTCAAGATTTCTGGTGCCTAGGTTTTTTTTTTGTTACAGATTCCGCATCTCACGTTGTAAAGAGATATCGGCAATAGATTCAATGTCCTCCATTTAATGGACGAGTTTGACCTTGGAATTGGAGTCATTTATTATATGTGTCCAAAAGGACTGGTTCAACTTACTGATGATTGCATTTGCATCTCTTTCATCTGTACAAACAAAAACCACCTGGTAGGTTTGCACTTTTACGCATGGGTAGACTTCCTCATCAAGTGGATTTTGATGAACGTCTAGCAGAAAAAACTGATCATTCGCAGACATCAAACAAATTGATGTGACCTGGTGGTTTTATGAGTTCTTGCTAGTTGTCGTTGCCCAGGTGCCTCCAGTTCGTTATCATTTCGATTTCATTCTTTTAGAACCTCTTTTTAAAAATTGAGAATACATCAAAGGAGTGTCTAGAATAATTCATTATTATATTTCGCTCTGTCTGCCCGTTGCTGGAGCACAACGGACTTTGTTTGCTTATAGTTTTTATAGAAAACTATAGGGTATGTTAATGTTAAAATATTAATTATTGTTGTTTTCTTACACAAGAATAGCATAAAAGTGCAACGTCGTTTTCTTGCCCAGGATAAATGCAATTTCATTTATTATATGTTGATTTATATGTTTATATGTTTTGATGGAAAGTTATACGTTTTAGTTGTTTTGAATTTTCTTCATTTGGCCCCTCTGGTTTTTATTTGTGAAGAAATGCTTCTCTAAACATATTATATATATGGATCCTATGCAAAATTTCAGGGGGCCAATCATTTGAAGCACCAAAGCTTGGTAGGTTTTCCCGCTTCTGCTCTAGAACGGGGATGTTAGGTAATACATTATTAATATCATGGGCTTCACAAACCTGACATTGATTTATGGATGTGTGTACTTATCCTAACCCTTTGTTATTATCAAAGGGCGTGGTGGAGGATCCACTAGATACGCGGTAGTCCGACTCATAACTGTACGAAATACTCCCAATTTTGTTCTAGGTAGTTAGCTGTTGAAGCTGTAATTAATTTCAACATAAGAAAGCTCTTGCTTCAACTAAGGAGGGCCTGGACAGTGGTTTAGAAAATACAATGGGCGGTTGTACTCGTTAGCTGACCTCTTCTGACAAATCGTTGTTACAGCTCCGGATTTGCATTCTGATTAGATAAGCACCGCTTCACCGCAAAGCGCCGCTTCCAAATCTCAAACAAAATGTGAGCTCTTCACCGGCTTGGCCTGAAAGCTTGTATGACTCCGAGTTTAGAGCTCACAACACCAGACTATTTACAGTGGGATATAGTTGTCAAAACGGTGAGATCATGTTGAAGCCCTATATGAATCGGAGACGTTTATCCGTACCATTGGTCATTCATTTTATTGAGAGATAATCGAGTATTGCTATGTTTTTATTGAGGTGATATGTAAAGGCTTATCCATTTGTAGATAAGGTTGTCTTGGAACTGTCCTTATAGAAAATGTTGAATGAAGCCGTCATACGATGCTTCCACAATCCTGTGAATTTCGTATGGCGGAACACAATCTTCGCTGTTGTTGATAGGGAGGCGAAATATTTTGGTAGGAGTGTCATCACGTAATTGGTTTATTAATAATAGAAAATAAGCGTTCGTTTCCGTGTAAGCAAAGATTGTTTGCCGTCCGGGCCCTGCAGTCTTTTACTTACAGTAGATCGATAACTGTAATGTTTTGCTCACATATTCCACTAGGCCTTGTTGATCCAAAGATACAAAGATTGATACAAAGATTCAGCCCAATCGCCGCTCCCTAAGGGAAGTCTAGCCAAACATAAAAAAAGGGGTAATATATTTTTGTAATTACACATAAAACGACGTTGAGGAAGACTCAACACCGATTTCCCAACGGACTCAAAATGTTCGTATTATTTGCAGTCAGGGCTCACATTGCTCAGAATGGATTTCTAACACAATCCAACTGTATAATTTTGTCGCCATTAAAAGCGTTTCTCTTGTCCTCTAGGGTTTTATGAGAAAAAAAATATGAAGAGCTGTGTCACATAGAAGAAGATAAACCTCCTTTTAAACCTCCCCTGCGGGCATCCGTTGTAGACTTTATCCCTTTCGTACTCCTTTCACGAACCGCTGCTTTTATGTGCTTCCACACTCCCATTTTTTCTTCAAATTCTGATGGTTTGACTGGAGTCTCTTGAGAAGAGCAAGTTCCTTCCATTTTAACTCATTTCATCATCCTGTTCTCGGCCCATGCAGAGGAAGCGAAACATTATAGAGGTAAAATACTCATATCATTTGGCTCTTCTTGCTTATCTGCCAATGTCTTATTATCAATATGGAAGTGATGGTCTTATGGAATACGAAAATCAATAGAGTATTCTCATAAAATATTATCGTTCTCTCGATAAATGATTCCTTGATTAACTAATGTAATAGGTATCTTAGAAAAAAATTCCTCCTCTAATAAACGTTTTATCTAAATGTCCGGTTCACCAAAGACGATTAATTAATTTGAAAATTTGAAGCTTTCAGGCTTACTCCCCCTTTTTCAGTATGCCAACATATAAAAGTCCTCCTTGAAACCTTAGAATGATTAGTAGATGTTTCTCATAACATTACCCAATGATCGACAAACAGACAGGCACACGCTCCACCGTCGCTTTCGAGAAAACTAGTGCACAAACCCAAGAACTGTTTATAACATTTCATATAACACGTAGTAAATGACTATCAATGGGTTACGAATGAAAGCGGATCATACTCTTTACGAGAACCATTGATCCTTCAAGAAAACAAAATCAGTGAAACTCTCCCTAAAATACTTCCTGCAACAATTGATTGAACGAAGAGCAATCTAAACCTGCCATAGCAATATACTTCAGAAAGCCTTGAGGTTGGGTAAGGGTGGCAAGGGGTTCTGTGAGATCTCGTCAGCTGGTGTGCATGGGGTTATCTATCTCACGAAAAGGATCGCGGGAGAGTTTCAATCTAGCTTTAAACGTTAGTTCCGAGCAATCAATTAAATTCCGGAGGTAATCTAATGCGAACATGATTTTCATTGATATGGTTGTAGTTATGCCTGTTGTTTATCATTTCGAAATTTGTGTTATCTGAAGAAAATCTGCGAGATAGTCACTAAACGAAAATTTGTATACGCAAAAGCAGAAATTACTAAATTTATAAGGGATTTACTCCTCTTTTCAACAAGTTGGTCTTGGAAGAAAGAAGTAGGAAAGAGAAGAAATTATATTATACTGTATTATTTTAAAGAGAGATTGTAAATCCTCCAGGGATTTTGTTGGTCTCAAAGACCAGTTCTGGTTGGACCTTCCCTCGTAGTGAGCTGTGCACTGATATGTCTTCATTTAAAAAAGAAAATTACTTAGAAAAGGCTGATCCCTTACTTTTTTCGTCCGAAGACAACGCGGTTTTTCCACCCGATTTATTCTTACAATACAGCAACGCGAGTTGCTTGCGTAAATTGGTAATAAGGAGTTCAGGGATGCCACGTTAATAGTGTTCCCAAAAAGGTAAAAAAGAAAGACGTTTATTTAGCGGTTGAGAGGAACGATAAAGAGAAACTCGGCGAGGAGGAAAGAGATAGGAAAAAGTCGAGGTCTTAGATCGTTTTCTCGGCCTTTCCTTTGCTGTATCAAATCAATCGGAAGGTCCTCGATACTTCCGAAGAGAAAAATGGGAATAAAAGCTCAGCCCATCATGTATATTCATCCTATCTGACTTTGCCACACTATCAGCGGGACCAGTTCCTGAAATTTATGGATGATTTATGCTTTAGGCTTGCCAATGACGCCCCAAACTTGCCGTTACAGCGGGGTTCCCTCTTGAACTCACACCACCCTGACTCTTTAGTAGCCGTGTCAGTGAAGGAGAGTAATATTCTGGATACATACCCATCACACTCGTATAATGGTTAACCGTAGGCTATGGGGAGCCACGGGGGATATATGGAGATGGGTGTTATTACCTCGATCTTCGCAGTTCATGTCAATCGATTTGTAATCTCAAGGCTGAAGTTGTTCACAAGTTGATTGCGAACTTTCCGACGAACTTGACTATACATTTGAATTGGTAATTTTGTTTTCCGCTCGTTGAAGTTACTTCACGCCGCAATCTCCTAAACTCTTCCAATTATTACCGAATTGAAGAGAGCACTCCATTCTTCTACCGAGTGTGAGCGAATACGTTTGGACAAGACTGCATTAATTGCATAATATAATACCCCCATGAATGTGCCTAAAGCACTGCCAAGAAGCGAGGATGGATGATTGTACCTATTTGCTTTACATCTAATAACACACTGAATAACCCTCCTTCGCTAGAACAGAAGTCTCAACCAAAAACAAAATACCAACCCTTTTGGAACCGTGTGATGCAATTTGGAGGAATCCCACAGTGAGTAACTCACTTGGAAATGTAAAGTTTAAAATTAGATGATTTTCTTGAACTTGGAAGCGATTATGATCTCACCAACAGCTTACGTTACAATAGTACATTGTAGTACAACCGAACATTTTTCATCAAATATAAAATATTTGGTTTATGAAACTATAAAAATGTCAGCGAGGACACGTGCAGCATTATCTTTAGGAGGCTATTGATCATCGGTGGTTACGCAGGTACAAATCCTACTTTCCTCGCGACAAGGTCGCTTCTCGTGAAATATTACATCTCCATCTCAGGAAGCAGCCAGGGCAGCTTATCGTACGCTTTGAATTCCCTTAGAAGAGATATTCTCCACCATCAATTTCCTTTTAGGCTGATGGGCTCTAGTCAGCTGGTCGGCTCTAAGGATCCCCAAATTCATTCGATTTTCACTGTTTTCGACACTCCAAAATACAAGCCATCATAAATTAATGGAATTGTGTTTTCATTTCCTGAGCTCGTCAAATTATAAGAAATTTGTATTTGATCGATGTATCTAATGCTTGGGAACATGATGCCGACCTTCTTTTCTCAAGTTGGAGCAAATCTTTCATTTGAAACATTGAATTTGAAGTAGGCGCACCAACATGGACCCATTCCCTCTCAAAGATATTTATAACAGTTAATTATGTGTTCCGTTAGGCGCTTTCGTATCCTATCTTCGGAACTCATTCGATGTATAGTGTCCGTTTCAATTTTAAAACATTTGCAGGTTCACATTTCAACAAACCACCTGAATCTTCTATAAGGTACATGCAGATTATTTATTCTTTGCCTGAGAAAGTAACTAATAAACATCCTTTGTCCCCATTTCTCTCGTTGAGTAAGTTGGCTGCTAAGCTCAGTTCACAAAGTTGTTTTCGAAGTTGGGTGCGAAGTTATGATACTCACAGTGTTTCCAAATCTTCAGCAAGAACGTTTTCAGCTCAGCTTTGGCAATCCTTCTTAATTAGGAAAACTCCAATAATTATTGAATGTTTCTCACCGCCCTGTTTCATTTAGAAGAGAGGCATTGACGGATCAGTCTTAGCCTTCTTTGTTGAGTGCACTGATTCTGAGTTTGTCAGGACTCTCAGCTGAAGACTTTCTTGGTTTATTGTAACATCTTCTTCTCCGTCATCTTCATAATAATTATTAAGAACATTGGATTCGTTGTGTGTTCCCCGGTAACCTCTTCTAACTAGGACATTGTCCTGGATTACTAATCCTGAACTTCAAGTCCTCATAACACCCGTTGGGAGGGAATTTCAGTATTATCATTTTGATTTTGTCAATTGTTAGAAGTCTGCATCAAGTTCTACCAGGTTATCAAACTTTTCTTTTGGGTTCATCAAGTAGAAAAATGCTATCTCTTCGACCAGATGTTGATACAGTAACGTTTGATACCTCCAGATCTGTACTATGTTTTGGTGTCAATAGAGTGGATACACTACACGATTTGGCAGCTGCTTGGATTGCTTAAGAGAGTGGTACGTCTCTTCATGTTAATCAACAGCCCTCGCTAATTTTCTCATTCGTTCTTGAAATGGTAGCACGAGGAGAAGTCACATGTTCGACATGAGGGGCTAATCAATCTCAGTTCATTCAGGTCAGGAGGGCTTTGTTCACCGAGTCGTATATTATCTCTTGTTCCTTTCTACCTCTCCCCGGCTAGATCTCTTTTTAAATTAAATTCGAGTCTTTCAGACACGTAATCAAGGTTCGTCTTAATTTAATTGAACTCACTTTCATCACGGTGAAACGTGAGTCGAGAATTACGTTCGCTCTTTCAATGATTATTGAACACCGATTTTAGCTATATGTTTAAGACCGGCGACTTTGCAGGGGTTTAGCTCTTATCATGACGCTTGAATGGAAGGAAACTTGATTATCAAAAGAGTTTTTTAAAATATTTTTTGAGAAGAAAGCACCTGACGCAACGATCGCCGTAATAGGCTTATCTACGTAAAAAAGTACTTAATCGTATTTCTGCTTGTGCACTGTCCCTATGAGCATTTTACTGCCCAAAAATACCACCCAGGAAGAATCAACCTGCAGAAAGTTTGCCGAAAATGGTCAATGTGTCAAAGAAAAAGTGTCATATCTACATTTTTACACTGTTCAACGGGTCTACGTGTTCTAAGAAATGAAGTAAGTATTCTGCCACAAGGGAAAACAGGGCAGAGTTTATTTTTTACGAATATCGTTGTGTCGGATATGTTGAAAAAGGCGATGAGAGCCTATTTACCAAGCTCGGGATGAGGCAGGGCCTCTCGGGTGATTGCTCTTGATGGAACGAACACCGCTCTATACGCTCAGCTCGCCTGGGGATCGCCCTCAACCCTTTTCAAATGCATCGGGCAGTTGAACACTTTTTTGCGATTTCTTCCACCGCGGAACGGAAAAGTAGATCGGGGAAGTCTAGATTACCGTCACAAGGGGCTTTTCCTCTCAACAGCCACACTTAAAAAAAGTAAATTGAATCACATTGATGTATTATTTTTGTCATAATGCGGCGCCTTATCTGTGATACGCACCTAAAAATTTTAACCTGATACACGCTATGTGTACCCCCCTCCGGAAGTAAGTGATCAGGTTTCAAACTTGAATTGGTTCAAAACAGAGTTGATAAGTAAAAAATGTATTTACCTTAGTGAAGTTGTTTTAATGATCTTTTCATGCTAGGGGGCTCTCGTAAAGGAGTTGCCCAGATGAAAAGTTTGCCAGCGAACCTTTGATTATTCTTTTCTTTGTTAAAGAGTCCCGTATTACAAACATTTCAACGATGCAATACCAGAATTTGTTTATATTATGAGTAAATACGAGCGCGAACAATTCCTTTCAATTATCTGTAGTAACTAGGTTGCCCCTAAGAAAGTTGTCCCGTTTTGCATGCTAACAGCAAAGATCTGTTATTAGACATCACCCTGGTCGCATGGCTCATGTTAAAACTGAGTTATTAATGTTTTTAAATCGTTCATCTGGATCAGAAACCTAGAATTTAGAAACTTGGAAAGATAGATCTTGTCCTTTATCTTATACAGATTTCGGCCCGCTATCAGCTCAAAGCATGAGAACCTTGAGATGATTGTAATCGAACCGCATGCCATTCATAACTTATTCCAGTATCGGGTATTTATGAAGGTTTTAGTGGTGAGCCGCGCTTGCTGGTTCCTTGTCCAATATTAACCTTGACCCCTAAATGGGGTCAAGGTTAATATTTCAATTACTTCTAAGCTAGTTACTGTAATTGCGAAAGGTTTTCAGAAGAATATTTTGTTGATGAAGGATCATCTGCAAAGTTATTTTCAGCTAGAATCCAACAATGCCCAGTCGATCAGGCAAATGTCTTGCCAGTCGCCTTAATTGAAGTTTCCCCATTTCGCTCAAGACTGAGAAAAGTATTCTGATGACTAAAAGCCAAAAACCGCGAGTGGTACATCATAATCGGCTGGCAGCATTCGTGGACAGTTCGACGCAGGAAGACCTATCGAGGACAGTGACTACACCATCATGTATAGAAGACCCGGCAACCCTGGAGTTCAACATGTTCATGAAGAACTATGGAGGGACTAGCAAAGCGAGATTTGGAGTCACCAACGAAGTGCGCGAGAACCTTTTTGACGTTGGAAAAGATTATGCGCTAGCACACTGTGTAGCTGCCGACCTCAAAATGTCGAGAGGAATTGCCGAAATATTCAAGAAGAAATATGGTAATGTCGACCAGTTGCAGCGGCAAAATCCACGCATTGGAAAAACGTTGTCACTGAGGATAGCCAACCAGCTAATAGTCTATCTAGTGACAAAACAGTCTTCCCACCAGAAGCCAACCTACAGGACTCTTTGGGATGCGCTACTTGCCCTGAAGAGGCTGCTCATTAAGCAGGGAATGAAGAAGTTGGCAATACCCAAGATTGGTTGTGGCTTGGACCAATTGGATTGGAGGATAGTCCGTAACATGTTGGAGTTCATTTTTCAAGGGACCCAGATTGAAGTGCGGGTGTGTACCTGGAATCCTCATGGAAGAACTGATGTGAAGACTGTGGACTGCTATTTCCACCGCCAAGGCAGCTGCAAGAATGGTGATAAATGCCGCTATTGACATGGGCCCAGTGATGAACAGATGCCCAAGATTGTTCTGGGACAGAACAATTCTAAGGAGGGGGCAGTGTTGCGAGCTCGCACTGGCGCCGGTCAAATGGGCTGCTGGCGTCGCAAGGTCAACGACCTGTGGAGGTTTAAGGGTCTCGAACATTCGGGAACCTCCCCGTTCGTCCCAGAACGTTCTCGACCGGGCAGCAGGTATAAAAAATCTGCAAATTCTTACACACGGGTTGGTTATTCCTCGAATGGGGGAAACAGTGGGTGTGGCGGGTCTCAGACCCATTCCAATCGATTCAGGGTCCAAAATTTAGTGGAATATGATACCCTACACGCCCAGGTACCAGAAATCCTGACACATACCAAATGGGTGGATACATACCCATTTTGACCCATAACTTCTTCCGGTGGGTGCCAATCGTTCTGGGACACACATCATTGAATTCAGCGTCCAAAATTTAGTGGAAAATGATACCCCACACGCCTAGGTAGCAGAAATCCCGAAAACACATAATCAAATTGGGTAATAAATACCCAATTTGACCCATTACTTCTTCCAGTGGGTGCCAATTGTTCCGGGACCCATTTTATTGGATTCAGCGTTCAAAATTTAGTGGAAAATGACACCCTACTCGCCTAGGTAGCAGAAATCCCGAAAACACATATTCAAGATGGGTGTATCTATGGGGCGCTACGACACTAATTTACTAATATAATATTGAGAAAACGTAGGTAATTTAGAAGGCTATAATAATTGTATTAAATTGAATTGAATGGTACGAATAAAAAGCTCGGACAGTAAAAAGAATTGTAGGCAACTGCTCAAAATTGGTTGCTAAGTTTAACAGCTGGTTATAAACAACAGGATATGACGATGTGTTTTGTTTGTCTATTCGGCTGAAGTCACCCACATGGGTAATAAATACCCAATTTGACCCATTACTTCTTCCAGTGGGTGCCAATTGTTCTGGGACCCATTTTATTGGATTCAGCGTCCAAAATTTAGTGGAAAATGACACCCCACTCGCCTAAATCCCCCAAAATCTCGAAAATCCATTTTTCAAAAAACACATTTTGACCCCTACCCCCTCCAAATTTGGTCCGATCGGGCTGAAAAGTTTCGAGGACCCATCTCGGCTAGGAACAGACCCCTGACCCAAATTTCAGATTTTTAGAACATTTTCTACTACCAAAAACGGCGTGGACAATGGACGGCGTACGGCGTACGGCGTACGGCGGACGGCGTACGGCGG
This sequence comes from Cyrtorhinus lividipennis, assembly GCA_019603395.1. Lineage (NCBI taxonomy): Eukaryota > Metazoa > Arthropoda > Insecta > Hemiptera > Miridae > Cyrtorhinus > Cyrtorhinus lividipennis. The sequence goes on along the minus strand of CM033998.1, from coordinate 50,175,966 downwards.
ACGGCGGACGGCGGACGGACATTGACCTTTTTTGATCAGGACATCATGAAACGTCCAGAAAAAAATTTTGAGCCGAATCGGAGAGGTTGACCATTATCATGAAAACATAGGTTGATTATTCAAGGAATAACCAACCAAAACGGGCCCAGAAACGCCGCGCAGTTCAGTTCAATTTGGAGTCCGGATATAGACGCTTTGGGTTATAAATCGTGCCGTGCCGCGTTATAAATAGTGCGACAACCGCGTTACAACCGCGTATTGTGATTCTGTCATTGTGTAAATGCGCGAATGTGAACAGTGTATTCAAGTGAACAATTGTTAATAAATTAGTTACTAAGAACATAAATCGTTACAGTACGTTTTAGGACCTCCTGAGCGAAATTCCTTTTGGCGTCGGTCGGTTAGTTTAGATTTCATAATAATAATTCCAATTTCCGTCTGATTAAATTGTCAAGGTTGATCACACCGGCCGAATCGTAAGGGCAGGACCGAGGAGAAGCAGCATTACAGACGACGCAGGGGGTTGTGTGGTCGTAGAATAGCTCAACTAAGCTCGGGATAGGAATTACACAATTTAACATTTTTACATGAGGCATGGCGAATTGTGGTCTGCTGTACATATTAATGGGGACATTTATAAGGAGTTTATGGAAATGAGACAACGCGTTCTCCTGAGGACACGTGAATAATATGATGGGGTTGATAACTAGAAGGATGTGGCGGGTTTGAAACTCAATTCGCGCTAGAAAGGAAAGTTTATAATTTTCTTACAATTTAATTTCAACGCAGTGATGTCACTTGGGAAGCACAACTCTAAATGACGTTTAGACTGATGGAAGCAGAGAACACAAAATTGGCATGAAAAGAGCATGTCCCTGAATAACGTTACGAATGGAGTGAACCAATCGAAAGAATACAGTCACAATGCAGTAGACCAATCGACTCGAGTCAGTTAAGTATTAAATGGGGGTCACGTAAAACTTATGAAATTCCAATAAGGCCTATTTTTTCTACTTGCTCTAGTATTAATTTGGACGTCCATTATACGTGTGTATACGTACTTAGGTCCAGTTGCTAGTGAAGATCATTGTTCGTTTTGAATATAAATTTCGGTTGAATTCTCAGCAATTCAGTGGAGTTGGGGGGATTACGATTTATACTGTCAAACTAATGATAACCGAACAAAGAAGTCCGTTGTCCTTCCAGTGGCTGATATCATCTTTCGAACTCAGCATTGACACTTTTGAGGTTACCGAGCTGCAGTAGACGTTGAATAAATTTGGGATTCTCAATCTAAGGATAATATTTTTATATTATTTTTATTCAGTCTTTTGATTGGTTTCCGGTAGTAGAAAATTGTCTAAAAATCTTAAATTTGGGTCCGGGGTCTATTCCCGGCCTGGGACAGTCCTCGAAACTTTTCAGCCCGATCGGACCAAATTTGGTTTCTTAAAGTCGTTGAATCTTAAACATTCGATCCGTTGGGGCATGGTGGATGAAGTTTGGATTTTTTTTTTTATTAGTAAATCGGGTTTACAAAGCAGAAAGAGAGGCGTGCCTGGCAAGGTGTTATTGGATCCTGTTGGCAAACATTGGAGAGACACTGCTTCAACCGTACAAATATATAGTAGGTATATAATCCATTGAAAAGAAACTTGGCTCTGAACAAGATCTTTTACACTAGACTAAAGATTTATATCTTTAATCGTTGGGAATAACAAAGCGGTGAGCTGGTCAGTGTGGAAAGCGACCGAAATAAATGGCCCGATAGAATCTGAGTATAATGAACGCGCCCGTTTCACGCCATTCACGGAATTGAAAGCCCGATTCTGTTAGTGCGGGTCGTGAAAATAGTATAAGGACATCGACGTGTAGCGTAGGTATTTATTTGACTTCTATAAATTAATATTACCCCATTTTCTACCCATAGTGATACAAGTAGGTAGATTTCCCAAGAACAAGTTGAAAAGGAGAGCATACATGTGACGTTTAGTGACCCATCTAAACTACCTGGTTAGAGTTGCTAATGAAGCAGATCGCTGGTGCGAGAATCGTGGTTGAGAATGTACACACTAATTTAGTGGAGTACACTCTCGTTGGCCTCATTTCCTAACCTTCTCCGGTACCTAAGCCCTACATAAGGGGACAAGAGAAGAAGCAGGAAATGTTACTGAGTACGTCATCGTCGGGCTCAAAACCTAATTACATATTGATTGGAAAATCGGCGAATAGAGGTGAGGCCGATGGAGACCACAAGCCCTTGACAAAGGGTGTTTTAGGGATTAAATCGCTCAGTAAGCCCAATCCTAAATTAATACCGAGCTCAAGATCTAGTAGGGAAACCCTAGACCCGGCTCAAACGTTGGTAATATTCACCATCGTCTGGTGGATATAACAGGATATTAAATACGATCCGCAGAAGGTATTAATGTGTTGTTCATGGAGGGGACAAAATGTATGAGGAATGAGGAATCACGAGAATTCCATTGGGTTTAATCGATATCATGTAGCGAGGTTGCCCATTTTTTGACTGTTTTGTCTCTATCAAGAGAAAGTGAATGTTCGGCATGAAAATTTAGTTTTCCTCAAGAAGTGTATGACTTTGGTGAATGAACGGTTGCAATTTTGGATTGACGGGGTGATAGTCATTGTAGTAATAATAATATTAGTGATGATAATGGTAAAACATGACAGTTGAGGGAGAGACTCCTTCCGTTTGTTTGATGACGGACACTGATCTCAAAAAATATACTGGTATAATTATAAGTTAGATATAAGTAGATAGGCAAGAAGATATGAATTATACTGTTGCCATGGGCGTCATGAATGTTGTAGACGCCAAAATTACGGGTTCTTAAAGGGATATGAATTGTTGGAATGTGAGTTTGAGCGAAAAATTCATCTCGAAAATGAGGGGTAAATAAATTGAAGGGGTTCCCTTGAAAAGTATTTTCACACTCCAGTGGTCTGACAACCTGTCATCTCGGGAAAGGCTCGGCTAATTGTGACTTAATCATTTGAAATTCAAAAACTTCGTAATATTGCTCAGAAAATGACGAAGAACTTAACCGTTCAGCGTGATTTATACTTTGAATGTAACTTAATTTTAATTCCGATTTCCCTCTCTTTTACATGGCGGTCATTTGAGTGAATGATAAGAGTTTGTGTTATCGAGCGCTCATATGACCCGATATAATATATTTCATATTATGGGATAGGCTAGGAAGTTCAAGTAGAAAAGAAATGCAAATACGTAAGACTGGCGTAAGTTGTGCAGGTGCTAATGTGTCACATAAAAACTGATTCCGGCGGTTACTGATTCTCAAATGTGCTGATTGAATAGTCATGTGAACACACGATTGCTACCTGTATGCATTATAATCTTTTCCAGAATGCATACCGTCACTTTCAAATCACAGAGACTGATTATTTCCTTTGGAAGGCCATAAGTTATCTGAATATATACTACGCTCACGAAAAGCCAATACAAAGTGGGAGGATCAACCTGGGGAGTGGGTATGAAGAATTCAAGAAAAAGCAGATTTATTAGCAAAATACTTGGCCAAAAAATTTACTCCAAATCCTGACAATCTTAAAAAAAAAAGCTCTGAAAGAGATTCCTCTTATCATTGTTATCATAGTTGCGCAGCAGACTATTCAGAGAGAAATTAACAATGAAAAGGTACCTGGCTACGACTACAGGAAATCTGCTGGAAAATTCAACCCGTAAAGCATTGGTAAAGGACACTAACATCATAGATGATTTGCTAAGACTGTGGTCCGTTCCTCAACTATCGTGGACAGGAGGATAAATAATGATTCCTAAGCCAGGGAAAACAACAACTGAACCGACATTGTACCATCCCATCCCGTTACTCCCGGTGCCCTCTAATACGAGGAACTGATGAACAAGAGACTGTTCAGGTCATCAATGAGCGCAAACTGCAGCTAAAATATCATTATAGGTTCAGAAAAGGACACTAAAATATATCAAGTAGGTAAAAAATCTTTCGAGGAAAAGAATATACTTATGGTGCCCGATTCAGGGATAATGTTTTGCACTGTGTTGACTCCTGCAGACTCACACAGAACGATGGACTTCTTGCAAGACCAATTACTACTGATTAAGGTAAACCAGGTCCCTGGCAATTCATTGGAATTATATTGCTGGTACGAAGGTAAGGTAGTGTACATACATTTCATTTCTTTTATTTGCAGCGTTTTCTAAATTTCATCATCTTCTTGGAAGCCATTTTGGGTGTAGGTTACCACTTTAGAACGTGTATCCTCAATTTTTAAAATGAAAAAAAAAAAAAAAAACCCAAACAATCCTTGCACATTCCTCTCTGGTCATTTACCAGTTCCACATGTTCCTTATCGTGCTAAAAATACCGTAAAATTTCAGAAACTTCTTCTTACGAGGTCTTTCAGGAGGTCCTATTCTTGTTATTTGAAGCCCATCTTTGTTGAGGTCAGCTTTGATGGTCTTGTGAAGGACGAACAACAGTTTTGGAAGTTTCCAGTTCTTGATAACTAAAGACTATTTTGAGGGTTCATTTTTGAAGATACAATTCACGAGGAAGTGGTTTTCTTGGAATGAGAAATTTTGTACACGCGTTTTCTTGAGAAATTGGACTGCTTAGCCCCTTTGAGTTCACCAGCCAAGATGAAAAGACCTCACCTCACCCATTGAATACCGGTCTACCTTCGAATTGAATAAATCGTCCCCCTCTCTTTTCTTTGCGGTTCTTAGCTGGGATATACGGCACTTTCCAAGAGTTCCCCCAGGCCACAATAAATCTTCCTGTCATTCGCTCCGGTCCTTCGGCCTTTCGAAAATGTCCCTTGCGTAAACCACATTGACGGCGTCCTTATTGGATTAAGCGGATGGTTGATCTACAATATAAACACGGTTACCATGTGGTGAGCCCTACCCATCCTCTCAATCTCTCAGCGTCGTCGGGTTCATGCTTCCACTATCATACAATAAACATCTATAGGCGCTCCACTACATTAGGGGACAGTGAAAAGCACCATAAACATCTTCACCACCACTTTGTTTGTGTCTGCTTGATCCTACCCTCTTTACCATCGAAATGTGCCATGTGCTAGTTTAAAAATGTGTATTGCCTACCTACTAGGAGGGTCGAAGGACAGGTTTATTCATCGACTCATTGAACGAAAATACATAATGCAAATGCTTCAACGCGTTGAATTTCAATGATGTTTTTCTGTGAGGAGTGAGTAGCAAATACAATGCTCCTAGTTTCTACGCCCGCCGCCGACGTTCGAAATGACAGTGTTAACTCAGCAGGCATGTGCCTGAATGTTGAGTGATGGAGACAAATGGAAAAGCGTTGTCGGATAGCGCTGTTGGATAGAATAATCATCAGCCTATTCTCGATCCTTGGAATTTAGGTAGGTAGGTACCCTCCATACTCGCGGAACACCTCACTTAGGATTTTCTGGCCCCCTTTGGTTCGAGAATATTTTAGAGCTTTGAAGGGAAAGTTTGGATCTTGTCTCGCGTAATTTCGTTATTCGTACATTAATGACACCCCGATAAGTGTAGCTAAAATGTAAGGTAATTCTTAAGAGGGTACCAAAAATAAGGCATACAAGTTATCGAGATGTATAAAATGAGACCTGTGATACTTGGCGAGTTATGAAGCGTGGATATTTTAAGAAAATAAGAAAATATACACTTGATGTTTTCCGGTCAGCATCCAATGGTGTCGATTGTTGTCTGGCGCATTGTATTGCACGATCTGTTATGACATTGCAGCAATTTAATGTTTCGCCTGAATCAGATTTTTACGTTATAAATTAACAGCGATCTACACTTAGCCACCCCGACACCATGTTATAATACCTGTTCAGGATATTATTTTCTTTTGAGTGTGCGACAAAGCAGAATTATTGATAGCCACGTTGTTACATCCTTATGAGGGTGTTTCGAAAAAGGATATAAAATGCCACTGTTACATAATAAATTTCAGCCGCTCGGGACATGGAACCGCCCACACATACGTCACGTAGCTACAGGTTGAGGGACTAAAAGAAATGGCTTGCAAGGCTTGTGGACGAGGTAATCTTAATGAGTACTCATAGATGCTCCAGGTCTACCTAGAGTGGATAGCCTTTTCTAGAGCGTTTGATTTAAAAAAAAAAAAAAATCCATAGTCTTCCTGTTATCTACCATCGATCATTAGCTACTGTACTACACTCTATAGATGATTGGCGTAGATCATATTTTCACGTGCCACCTGTGTCAACTATACTGTCGCGAAAGTGTACAAAATTATAAAGGAATAACTGAGTAAATTTATACGCTTTCTGTGTAGAGATGAAAGTCATGTTCATTTTTAGGTCGCAATTTATCGATTGAATGGAGCCAACGGTACATAACGTTTGTTTTGGCTCTGGCTCAAGAGTCTCATCACGATTCAATGAGCTTATTTATTGATGGGATCATTTCCTTTAGAAATTGCGAGGGAAGGTATTTAAGAAGAAATCACTAACCTACGAGTGGGAGGAAAGTTTTCTGGCCAGAGTTCCGCTTTTAATGAACAAATCACCGTCGGTTTGTTCAGGTTCGATGATATTGAGTGGGTGGAATTGAAGTATGGAGGCACATCAAACCGTTCAAAATTAGCGCTATGTGCCTCCCACATCTCGAGCAATTAGCCTGGAGGCCTGTTTATGTTTGATCTATTCACTGATCCCCTATTTGCTCAATAAAATGTTACTCTCTTGGGCTCGTGCGATACACAAATCAAATAGTAGGCTTGTGTAAGAATCTAGTAACTCAGTATAATTTTGTGCACTTACAAAAGTTGGTTGTTTTCATGGCTTTTTCTTTTCGTTCTAATTCTCTCGAAAACTTTCATATCAAAAAGAGACTTGATTTTTACTCATTTGACACCATTTCCGGTGGGTAAAACTTCTGGTATTTGGCACAATTTATGGGTATACTAGTTCCATTCTACCGTCAGCTGCCGTCTTGGCACTGGTCTAGTAAAAAACGCTGCGAATTCTTTCACAAGGTGTTGTTATTCCTTGGACCAGGAGCATGGAGACTCATTCCAATCGATTCAGCGTCCAATTTTTCTGTGGAAAATGATACCCCACACGGCCTGCTTTTCTACCTGTATCTCTGATTTTGGTCGGTTATTCCATATTTATTTTTTACATTTAGACACATTTTGGGCCGAATAGAAGAGATTGACTTTCTGAATGAAAACATGGGTTGATTTTTCAAGGAGTAACGAACCATAATCAACCAAAAGGCAAACAACCCTCTGCAAGTTGATAACGTTTCGTTTACTCAGTCTCTTTACAAGCAACCATTATCGTGTAAGCCAACTTCCTTCCAGTGTCCGCCAATCCCAATCTTCAATCAAAGTCTCACCCCCCGGCATGTATTTTTGTTGTTGTACGAAAGAGCCTACTTCTCTTACTTGGACGTATTTTCAGCGTTCATGATTAATTCGTGCACAGACCTTATTAAAAGAGCTATCAACAAAATTATATTGTAATGTGCTCATGATTTGGAATATAAGAGTGGGAATTTGGTGAAGATCATGGATGTTTATACATATGAACATTCCACGAGTTGACACGTACAATAATAATTTCCAACTAAGTTGGTTATGGAAAAGAGGAATGAAGGTAGGTACGTAATGCTCAGCAACCCCTCACATTTTTCTTCCAATCTCATTTCGCTTTCAACCTCCGGTGATGTCCCATCATAACTCAACCACCAGCTTTCATTTAATCTTTGTAGGCTTTAGTAGGCTTATGATGCTCGGCTAATACGAAAAATTATACTTCTACCCAACTCAACGAAATTTTCGTTAGGCGGAAATCTGAAGAGTGTTCTGCGAAGAAATGGAGAGGGTTTGGAGCAGTGAGTGGTTTATTTCGGAGGTTTGATATATTTCAGGTGAGCTCAGGTATCAAAATAATATCACTTTAAGTTGGCTTTCCCGATCCAATTTCGTATCAAACTAACCCCAGATTTCCTCAACTTATTACTATTATTGATCGGTAAAGTTTCACTCAAGTTTTAGCTGGTGTTTATCTCACCTTCATAGACAGCAATTTATAGATTAATGTACATAAGGAACCCCTTCAAAATATACAGCCCTAGCTGTAGTATGAGACGTTTCAAAAAACCAGATTTCATACCACTTTTCCTATCTACCATCTTACCCTTTCTCTTCCATTTTTACCTGAGATACGTACACACTTCATGTATCAGCTTTCTTGCACACCATCAAAATAATCGTGACTTGATGAAGATATTTATATATACCCCTCCTTCAAGAGTCCCAGGTCTCGCGGGTTAGTATGTACAATAACGATTCCCATGAACCTCTCGCTTCTGACATTTCGCTGTTATTGGAACCCACACTACCCTATCAGCTGAGGAAATATTAGTTAGCTTTGAATATTTATTAATATTTATACGAATGATTATTCATAGAGCTAGTTCAATAATTATTATTGTTCTATACTAGTCACCTAGGCACCCGATGCTCGCCTTGCTCTCTCCCGTTACACCCTCTCTAACTCGCCCAATGGTCTCGAAGAGCTCTAAACCGGATTTCTCGCATCCTACCGAGGTTGAACGGTGAAACCGTTTATTCATCATAATCAAAATCAACTCCGAATTGAGAAAGAGCGATCGTAGTCCTTGGCGGCTGCACGGTGAAAAAGGAGGCGGAACGAAATGTCAAAAGTTTGGAAGAATACCGGTTCTGTCCGTTATGAGGCGTGACAGACAAAGAGGCTACGACATACATAAATCGAAAAAGGGCTTGAAATGATATCTTCAGTAGATACATATCTCAAGTAGTTTTTCGTAGTAGAATTTATATTCTCAGCATTGAAGATATTAAGCGATTACATAGGTGGTCAGGTTTCATGCTTTTAGTATATAAGTGTCTTTCCTATTTGGAGGGATCTTCTGAAGCCGAGTTATTGCCCTTTGTGAAGACTTTTTTCTTTATATAATCGACTTGTAATATGTAGACTCTTCTGTACAGCTGTACAGAAATAGAAAGAATGCTCGTCTCACCCTTGCATTAGAATGATGTAGGTATAGCAAAGATCGAAGCCCGGAGAGATGTTGGGTAATGCCTGGACGAAAATGGAGTGATGTCGCGAGGCCGGGAATCTTCCTTCCATTATTATTACTTCCTTCCCTGCCTGACGTTTAATCTTCAACATCATCCCAACTCTAACCCCTCCCGTGATCCTCTCATCTTATAGTTCACCTCCATAGGGACGGCCTTCCCCTCTCTCTTCTCCTTGTACGCTAAATCACCATTCAACGTAAAAGTGAAACAATCTACTCTACCAAACCTCATTACTCTCCCTCCCCCACATTACAATTCATTCTCGATCAACCCCAAAGGACCTGAAGAAATCATTGCAAAGGAACGTAGGATAAAAATGACATAGACGTTGCCATCTTACTGACACTTATGTCAAACCACTGACGAAATATCCACACAGTTTTAAGTTCTTCCTTATTAGTTTATACTCCTTCCAGAGTCTGTCAACATAATTAGACCAATACTAGAATTCAAGAGGATGTAAACTGCAAAGAACTTTGTTTCCATAATTCAGTGTTAACTCGGAAGGATCCAAGTAAGAGAAAAAGCAGATTGTTTCATCACTCGACATCCACAGATTGATGTTCATGTGTTTGGAAAATGATGCAAACAAACTCAAAACATATTTTCTCATTAACATAAACGGATCATTGAAGCTTTGAGTTCATGAGACAATTTACGCTCAGAGTTCCGTAGAAATTCTGATTAGATTTCAATTACCCCTTGCATTTCCCGCTCTTCGCAGTTCGGATTCGTCCATCGCGTCGACGGTTGAAACGAAGTTACTTTGAGTCTAGGTGTTTTGCAAGTGTAATTGTTGGCACAGGGAGGAGAATTGACACCAATAACTGAAGTATGAGGCGCTTCAAAACAAGTGATCCTAAGCGGTTGGAGTATTCAGTGGATTAATTAAGGACAGTTGTTGTAGGCGCGAATGTACGCGCCATGTTTAATATCAAATCGTCCTTCGATCGCGAGGGAAGAATGAAGTGATATTCCAGACTCCCCCTTCGAAACCGAATCCTCTCCTCGAATCCGCTATTTTAAAAAGTCAAACTGGAAACCACTTTTCTCGCTCGTTTCACGCTATTCATCATTAGTGCTGGTAGACTTGAATGGTATGTACTTATTTTTCCATTCGACCTCCTATCATATAATAACAGGTCTACGCTTGATGTCTCTTAGTTGTGGTATACTTGAAGTGCGATTTTATTTGTTCCAGTTACGCTGAACGTTTTAGAGAATCGGGCAAAAAATAGTCTGCTGTTTTTTACATCTCAAAGTGTTCAGATAGTGAATTTTGGCCGCTGCATCTGAATCTCCAACTGGTCTGAGACAGGAGCTGTAAATTGGTCAGACACCAGAAACTTATCAAACAAACTTTATAACGAGGTTTAATTTAAGTTATTCATAAAACATCCTTGAGAAAGTATCAGGTACCAAGTTGGGCCTAACTCGTTACTTCAAGTGTGAGGCTGCGATCTTTTTTCCATTAAACCTAATGCAAAAACGAAACTACTTAGGGAGAGTTTTTTTTATAACGTTGCTTCGAGGGTTACGCGAGCCGGAGGATTTTCAGAGACCCTTCGAAAAATCCTAGCTATTCGGTGAAGTATCGACTCTACGTACTCGATACTTGGGTTTAAAGTAGCGAGGTCAGCTTCAGAAATATAACTGCTCGTCATTCCTTCTCCGTACCATTACATGTTACTATACTAATACTATACGGATTAATTAACGATTTGATCCAGTGCGCAGATATGACGGTTTCCAACTGCATGAGATAAATGAGCTTCAAACAGGTGCAGAACTTTGAACATGTGCGGTATGGTTTTCAGTAATGAGATACAACTCTTTCACCCCCACTCCCCATCAATCACATTCCAAATTTCTGGAGTCATCTTGTCATTCCGCCTTGACTGTTCTAACCGATAAGCTCAATCTGTCCTAAGAACTATTTTCCCTATGAAGACACACTAGCTAGGAATCGTAAGAATAACCAATAAACCTTCTCACTTGCTCAGAGCGTACAGGTATCCATCTGAAAAATTGTCTCGAGTTGTTATTCGAGAACGAATCCTTTTCCATCATCTTTCTATTGCCAAAACGAGTAAAGTAAAGAAAAGAATCGTAATAACTTCAGAGGCATTCACAATAACTGAGTTTCTGCATGATTTCATTCTCCCGGTCGTGAATATTCTTCCCTGCACGAGGCGGGGCTCAATATTTCCCGTTTCACACTTCACATAATATTGGCGGCGACTGCAGGTATGAATCAGTAGACGTCGGATTTATGACGAACAATCACGTCCGAAACACCGTTAAGCGATCAAGGTATGCAAATGCTCTATTTACCCTCTCACTGAGGTATCCTTGATATCCGGAGGGGTTTTGTTTGAAATTGTTGAATGCGCAAACAGACAGATGACATGAATATTCAGAGTTAGACGATTCGGAACAATCAATTTTCACCCTTTAGTGAAGTTCAATCAAATCCGGATGAAGCTTCCTATTCTAGCGTCTGAAGTTCTAGTGTTCAAAACTAATTTTCTATCGTGAAACCCTTCATTCAAGTTGATCTTCAGTAGTTGTCAAACAGCTATCCGGTTCAGCAGAGGTTTTCAGTAAAGCGAGATAGATGAGTTCAAGGAATCGCCCTTAGTGTCCCTGTTGGTGGCCTCTAACTTTCCTCTTACCATATTTGTGCACTTTTTGATGACTTCTTGGGAGGACTAGAGATCGCGAGTGGGTGTTGCTCGTAGTTTATGCTCTCCTTTGGTTCTCATGAAATGTTCACCGATTCGATCTTATCTCTACCCAAAAGCTTGCTTCTCAGTCTCTATTACCGTCGTAAGTTCAAAACCTATGCTGACTACATCTTTATATCGTTACCTACAACTACAAAGTGACCATTCAAAATGGTGGACTGTGAATTCCGGACTTTTGGTTGAGTAGGTACTATCATCACCACACCTCGGAAAATCGAGCAAAGATCCTCATCATCCTGCGGGTTGTGCGATGGCATAACATGCTGTATCTCTCGATCTCAGAAGCAGCATCGGGTTTGGTTATTACTCGGATGGCTGACCGCTCGTAAAATTGGTTTTCAGACTAATTAATATTCGTGTTAACAGTAACCCTTCTCGACTCAGGACGGTGAGGTAATGAGTAGCTAATGCAATCGTCGATCAAAAGATTATCGTTGTGATGCCGCTTAATGGGTAACAAGACAATGTCTGCTCTGCATCGGTTACAAGTTGTTTACGGGTGTGGCTACTATCTAATGTAGGGGATCAATCGAGAAAATATGTTGAAGTCGGCATAATTCTAGATTATTCATTAAAAATATTCCATCTTAAGGACCTAATAATCGGTCTGGGACTAGAAATAGTCATTCAATTGAAATAATGGCTTATGAGGAGGGAATCAAAGGAATCATTCATCTTATCATTCCAAAGTGATAAAATAACATAAATTCCCCTTAAATTGTTCAAACAGCTCTTTGAGGGAGCTAAACAGACATCCTAATCTGAAAATTAAAATTTTCTTGAGATTTGTAATTTCTTAGAGTGTCTCTTCTTGGCAAGAAACCACAATATTTATGCCTCCAAATTTTAATTTTGTCTCGAACAAGACATTTCAAGGAAGCTGGAAGCACGATGTTGCTCGGCGCTCTCTTATGATGAAGAGGAAAACTTCATCCGGAAAAGGCCGTCCAATAGTTCGTAAACGTTTGAAGCTCTTGCTAGTTACATTCCTACCAGAGGCCCGTACTTTAATTTCCGAATTAATAATGAAGTTTGCTGGGCTTCTGAGATCAGTTTGTTAAAGTTGCGACCTAACAATCACGGAAATCATTAATTCCATCGGTTTGCGCTCTAAGACTTGATTAGGCCGTCCATTTTCTGAAGTTCATTATTTATCTTGTTTTGGTCTACCCCACAAACTCATCAATCGCTTTAGTCAAACGTTTTAAGACATACGGTAGCCTGAATTTATCAATTAAGCTCATGTTACATCCAGTGGTTAAGTGATACGAGACCAAATTCCCTTCAAAAGCTTAGCCAATATCTGACGAGAAAAAAAAGATGTGTCTTTGGTGTGGAGGGAATTATTTTAGTAAGCGAAGGAGGATGTGTTTCGGGCACTCAATTGAACGAATACTTTGCTCAGCACGTTCAAGAGAATAACTTATCTTGTTGGTTGAGAACTGCTTCAATTTACTAGCTAATGAATGAGTTTGTTGTCTAAATAATAAGTTCTTAGAACCGAACATCGATCTTTCTTTGGAGTCGTGCCCGCGCGACTCGAATGTCTTGAAGGAGGGGTATATTCAGACGTACTCACTCTCCTGAATCTCATTGACGTTTTGGCAGCAGATGGTTCGTCAGAAGAGCGGGTTTATGTATTTTTATCTTAAGTATCTCAGATTCCTAGAGGAGGCACTAACATGATAGCGCGACTCAGGTTGCCCATGGTGAAATGCGGGCATTTATGCGGAAATATAAACACGGCCGTCGTATTTGAGGATGCGAGCACAGGATATATTGCAAAACAGGATTGATTTATTCAAAACAAAAAGATGAACTCACAAATCTGCATAATCTATATGATTTCAGTTTTACCTTCTTTCCGTACACCCTAATCACGCACTGCAGGGTGGTGTGATTCGCGTCTTACTGATTGGCAATTCATCTGTTGAAGAATGTGTACATGTACACTGCTGACATATATGCACATATTGTGGAAAGATTGAATTTCATTTCCAACGTATGTTCTAGAAAATCTTACTCGAGTTTTCCATTTTCCATCCAAGCTTCCACGCAAGTTTCTATCCGCTATCAGAAAACCGTAGCGGTGAAACGAGCTGTTACATCCCAGACCATTAAAGTAAATGGTTACGGAAAAAACCACTCAATCCTTTCAGAAATCAGAATCTATTGCTCTCTTAAACGGAGTCACTGGATATTATATCAGTTTATCTTAATCGCACAGGCCCTCAAAAATATCAAGTTAGCAAAATAGTAGACTATTCGCGCGCCCCTACGTACTTATGGGACCGCAGAACTTAGATTACCGAGGGCTTTCCTCAAAACCCCTAACAAAGGGAGAAAATTCATCTTTTAGGTTGAAATTCGTATTTCCAACTTTATGAACTGCACGTAAATTACATTTTTAAAGAGGCTTTTCCCACGAGCAAGCAAACCGGGTCAAGTTGGGCTGGCTTTTTTCTTCTATAGGTTTTTTTAAATGACAACTCAATTAAGAAGTTCGCCAATTACTCAGGATAGCCAACAAAAGGTTGAGAGACGGCTCTAAAAAATTGCTTGCTCCTCAGAAGAAAGTTTAGCGTAAAGATAATAAAAGAGTTGAGTAAATCTTAGTGTACTTTTCAATTCCTTTTTCTAGCGAGGCCACGTTTAGCATGTATAACGGGCGTCGATTCATGCTTTAAAATGAGTTTTGTTTATATACTGTACTGACGATATAAAATTGTTCTGGTTATTACACGTTTCGGAACAAACAATAAGTGATTAAATGCCGAGGTAGGCTTGTAATTTGAAATATCAATCACCAAAAAAGCAATTAATCTTGACGGTGAGAGTTTTGCTACCCAGAGAACAAAAGTTTAGAAAGGCTAATAATTTGGTGTGTGAGGGATCACAAGTAAAGTACTAAATTGCATAAACTGGCCCTATATAACGGGCATTCTTCTTATTAAAACACGATATAGCTGCATAGGTTAACCACTGATTGATAAGAAATTATTGGGCACTTTTAAAGCTGCTGAAAAAACTAACTGTACCAGTGTACCCTAAAACCTGGTGTTATTGAAGCGTTCCAATTATGGGTTTTACGATACGTTATGTTCTTCCTACGTTCATTTTGGCTTTTCTTCCTAAGGTTCGCTTCGATTCTATGGGAAATTCGGATTGGATCATCGTAATTAGTTTCACTCCCCCGAGAGAGTTTGAATGGGCATTAACGATGAATTTCAAGCAGATGAGGCTAAATATTAAAATAACAACTTTCCATCGTGGCGAAGCGTTCCTAAAACGGTGAAATGTAAAATGTGTTTATCCCTCCACTCCACGCAGGAGAAAATTGCTGGTCGCCGAACGAGCGAATTATAAAGAAAAATACCGATTTATCGTTTAAAGTGTCAACATGGTCCGCAGCTCTTTGTCGAGTGTTTGGTGATTCCCGAATATGTAATGGGCGGAAATGTAAAAGTACGGGATCCGCAAGGTGAAATGCATGAACTTGACTCACAGACATCAGCAGCTAGGTGGATATACACGGAGTAATATCATCATAAATGTGAAAAATATATGTTGTAGAGATGATCCAGACATGATTGCACGCATGAGGGTGAGCACTACGGATGTAGGAGGGGGGGGGGGGCAGTAACTCACAGGGTCAGGAACATGGCGTATCACTTGGGCTAGGTGTATCTTGTACGTGCGATGTGGATTCAGACGAGCTTAGACGGATTTGGGTTTAGAGGGATTTATGGGACCTACGAGGGCCATCGAGGCTCAGCCCAAGCCCTGCACATCACTCGTGAAGTTTGTTTTCTTTACGCGGTAAAACAAGGGACGATGTGTTCACCGAATTCAGGAAATAAGCAGTTATCACTAAATCCTAATTCGGGAGACGTTCTTCAATTTTTTAATGAAGTCAGGTGCTAATTCGTCGCATCTGATCTTATGTTACTTATACTTTTAATTATATTACTAACTACAAATATCTACTTATTCCCCTAACAGTTGGGAGTTTCCCCTCATTTGATGTACTTCATCTATGCTAGGAAGGTAAGCCAGTCCCCATCGGAGCACTACAGCCTAGAAAACTACAATGACCAGCACCTTACGTGATCAAATTCTCACTCTGGCTTCTGTATGTGTCTCGAACCCCCAAAAAAGACCTCAAGAAAGGCTTCTTTTTTTTTTTTCAAAATGATCAGTGCAACTCTTTTCCAATACCATCATCATTGGGGCTACTGGTTATAATAGAAAAGTGGACTGGCAGGCGTGGAACTGAGTTGAAAGCAGATTCTTCTCTAATGAAGCAGCTAGTCAATCACCAGAATTTTGTCTATCCAGGGAAATTCGCCGTTGGTCTCCCGCGGGGTCACTACTGGAAGTTGAAGGGGTCGGTACACAAATTGATTCCGCAGTGTAATCTCTTCATGCGATTTCGTTTGACTGTTTGATTACTGTAGCCATGCGCTCCCTCGACGATATGGATGGACTGTTTCCGATGAAAGGGAGCCAAACAGCATCAATGATACGACTGTACGGGTCCAGTTACACTGAAATGCCACCATCCCCCTTCAATCGGCGAATACGCAATGTGAGAGAGGTTGATTTAAAGCCAGTGAGGGATTCACGAGAATGGTTCGACAGTTGATAACTATAGTATAGACGTTTTGACAGTTGTTCCAAAAAATGACTTCGATCAGTTAATTCTGTTATGTGATTGACAATGAAATAAATAATGTACCCCGCGATCAGCGTAATACTCATTCTAATATTTTCCTAGGGCTACCTTTCAGTAAATTTGGTGCGCATGCACCAAAGACGGAGTTCACCATAGACGAAATTCATGTCAACAGCAATGACCTATACCTGACCCCCTGGTATACCTTGACTTATACCTGTAGCTCATTTGAAGTGTTAGTTGCGGCAAGTGAAATAACCCACTGGGGGTATAAAAGCCATAAGTTAGCCAATAAGTAATCAAGTTCGCAGTTAACTCTTCTCCGCAAGCCACTTCTATATACATCTTGTGTTAATTTGAATTTTCCTTGTGAAAAGGTCATATCAAAGGGAACGGTTCCCATTGTTATCGATAGCCATCCAATAACAATAACCTCATTGTAATGGCAATTCGATTCATCTTCTTGTGCCGAAACCTTTTCAACTCGATTAAGACGAATAAAATGTCTCAGGTAAGAGTAATTTCAACGGCCAATCTGCGCTATGGCCCACAAAAGAGAGATAAAAGCTCTCAACTTTATTAAACTAGACGTAAAAGCACTCAAGATTGAAAATTCCTCGCTTTCGGTCGGGATTGAGGAAAGGATAATTAATGATTTACATAACAAAAGAAAGGCAATGTTGCAGAGTTGAGCTCGCGCTCCCACTTAGTTAAATGGGATTCACCAGAGATTCTTCTTCTTTTTTTTTTTGTTATTACAAAGGTATCCTCACATTCTCTACAATTGGACGATATAAAGAAGAACAATCAAAGAAGTTACAAATAGTAAGTCTCGTCCACCAACGAGTTATGAATGTCAAGAGTTCATCACGAACTTGGATACTTTAGGTAATGAAATTCTCTTGCTAACTCAACTTGACGTCTTGATTGATCCGTGACAATGGATATGAAATGGATTACGATTTGGACGTTGAGAAACTGAAATCTGTTACCAATCTCCAAAACTGAAACTAGTACAAGTATATATCTTCCAAACAACAAATTACTGGGGGCAGCAGGCGCAAGTGCGTGTAGATGGGACCTTATCAGAGCGGGTGACTGTTGCCAAAGGGCTGCACGTTGTCACCATTGCTTTTTAATATTTATTCGGAGCAAGTTTTTAAGGAGGCCCTGGATGGGTGTGATACTGGTATCACTGGCATCGCGGTCAATGGATTGCCTATAACGGACCTGCGATATGCGGATGACACGGTGCTCCTCGCTCAGTCTGAGGGAGAACTTCAGGTTCTCCTAGATAGAGTGGCAGCTGGTAGACACTATGGCTTAACAATTAACAGCAAAAACGAAATCGATGGTCATATCGAAAACCCCTAACAGTGGTGTGAGGCTGCAAGTCGACGGCCAGGTCATCGAGCAGGTACCACGTTTCAAGTACTTGGGCCAGTGGGTGTCGGAGACGTGGTCATTGGAGGGGGAGTTACGTGGTCGGATCGAAATAGCGAGATCAGCATTTAACAACATGCTAGCATTTTATGTCGCCGGGATCTCAGTTTTTCTATGCTGGCGGGGTGTTAAATGCTATATCTGGGGTACTTTTGTACGGTGTGGAGACCTGTACGTTGAAAGCCAAGGACATGAACCGACTGGAGGCTTTTGAAATGTGGCTGATCCGACGCATGCTGCGAATCCCTTGGACTGCTAGGCTCCGGAATGACTACATTCTGCAGCAAAACTCCCTAAAGCGGGAACTGTTATTGACCGTGAAGAGGCGGTAAATCGCATACTTGAGGCATGTTATGCGAGGCTCTAATTACAGTTTGTTGCAAACTATAATGATGGGGAAGATCTGTGGCCGCAGGGGAGTTGAAGGAAACGGGCTTCGTGGTTGTCAAATATATGCAGCTGGACGGGAATCAACCGAGCAGCAGATCTGTTTCACCTGGCGCAGGACCGCGGGAGGAATGCGAAAATGATCGCCGACCTCCAATGATGGATATGGCACTAGAAGAAGAAGAAATAAGAAATACACTTAAATAACAACTCAACTCATTATTCGCGGATCGATTTTTAGGTAAAATGGTTCTGTATAATGTAAACGGCTTCGAATTGAATAGTCATCCGACCCGTACTCACGGAAAGTTGTTAATATAATACAGTTGCTTATTAAATATTGACACAATTGCTTCCATGATGCTTTGCTTCTTAGTTCATAAAGCAATTAATAAGGATTCGGTTCTTGTTAACGCTCTTCACGACTCAATAACATGAATATGAAACGTCTCATCCCGTGAACGTATATCTGAAGGTAATATCTGTTTTGGGGGGTTCTCCTTTTTTTAAGATCAATATTACATCAAGTTTTTGTCACAGGCTAATATTTTATTTCTAAAGGGGTTGGACAGCTTCCACAACCGCGAGAAAACGAACAATGGTCCGAAATGCAAACTCTTCTTTCGCCATCAAGTAGGCAGGATCCAATAAGAAATTCATTTGGTCCATTAAATGAAAGTCGAGTGAATGGGCTGATTGTACGGTGCAGTGCTTTTCCATTGTAGCCATTTTACTTCCAAGCAATAAACATTTTTAAAGAAAATTCGTTGCTCTTGTGAAAGCTTTTAACGGAGCAAATGTTTACCTAACCAACGAATCTACTTGAAGATGAAAAATCACTCATTAAGTATCCTCATTAATTTTACCCCGCAGAAGCTTGAAAATGCGTGAATAACAACCTCTTTGAGTGTTGAAGAGAAAAAATTAAATATTGGTTTTTCCTAAAAAAAGAGAATTCCTCGCTAAAATATTAAAGTCTTTGAAATTTATATGGTTTTGTCATCAGATTGTTAAAAATTGCGGCTGCTAGTGATGCCATTACATAATTCAAACTTTTTATTTTTATTTTTGGGGAAGGCTGAAATTTGGGCTTCCCTGGCATGTGGTAGTTAAGATAGAACGCACAAACCACCGGCTAACGGTGCTAAAATAAAGCTATTACTCCCCCCACCACTTTTGGTTGGTTATTCCTTGAATAATCAACCTATGTTTTCATGCAAATGGTCAACCTCTCCGATTCGGCTCAAAAAATTTTTCCCAGAACGATTGGCACCCGCCGGAAGAAGTTATGGGTCAAAATGGGTATGTATCCACCCATTTTGTATGTGTCAGGATTTCTGGTGCCTAGGCGTGTGGGGTATCATTTTCCGCTAAATCTTGGACGCTAATTTCAATGAAGTGGGTCCCGGAACGATTGGCACCCTCTGGAAGAAGTTATGGGTCAAATTGGGTATATATTACCCATTTTGAATATGCGTTTTCGAGATTTCCGGTACCTGGGCGTGTGGGGTATAATTTTCTACTAAATTCTGGATCCTGAATTGATTGGAATAGGTCTGGGACCCGCCGCACCCACTGTTTCCCCATTTCCCCCATGTTGAAGAAATGAGTCTCCATGCGCCTGGTCCGAGGAATAACCAACCCCTGTGTAAGAATTTGCAGCGTTTTTTCTTTTTTGTCAAGTCCTCCTAAGAAAGGAACTATGGCAGACTCCTAGCCGCTTGCAGCAAAGAGAGATGCGTAGCCTCATGAGCGAGCTTTTCTCAAATTGTGACCCTCTCTCTTTTGGGGTAGGACATATTGCGCCCCACGTCCAATGCGATACAACGCCATGCGTAGAAGCCATTAACTTTTTTGGTTTATTGTGTGCAAAGTAACTTTTAGGAAGTTACAGTTGACACAGGTTTCACAAACTCAAAACACACTTCGGAGAGGTTGTTCGAGGTTTGTTGTTTGACGACTCTGCCAACTTACTTAGAGAGACTCATTCTGTCGTTCTACGTGGTAATTCCGAAGGTAATCTTTTTCCTTGCTCCTCCAGCCATGTGGATCAGAGATTTTTTTTTTTTTTTTTAGAGAAAAGTAAAACGAGAGAAAAATTCACGTACTAACTCCATCTTACCTTTTCCCGGTGAAAGTGAGATGAAATTCTCAAGTTCACAGTGAACTTGTAAATTGTCTCTGTAGAAATATTAACCCGCTGCTTAGATTCCGTTCGTTGATTTCTGTTGAGAACCTATCATGCGGAGTTCCCGACTCACGGGTTCTACGTACAATAGAGTTTCACACAAGTCCTATTAATTAGCGCTGAGCAACCCCCGTTCTTAGCTACCTGCTTGTAACTTCCGTCATTGAGTCCGTCTTTCACCGACACGGGAATATTAGGGAGGAATATTCGAGAAAATCCAAATAATGTTATATTCACGTAATGAGCGTAGATTGAAATTTGTGGTATCCTTTTCTCAAATCAAATAAAACAATAAAGTAATGTTGACATAATCGAGATTTATGTCTCCGATTCGTACAGGGTTAAATTAATGAGAGGAAAATCAATCTGAAAGTTGATTCTCTTCCGTTCTACGGAAATCGACAGCCAAATTGTATGGCAACCCGGTACCCCATACCTTGGCTCCCACCGACTTTCAAAATACCCATTTTCGTCCATACCCAGCCTTCCTCTGAGCCATGGGCTAAAAACGATTCTATGGGCGAACTACTAGATTTACCGCAGCAGTTAAATAGTTTTTTCAGCCTAAACGGTGGACTAAGAAATTCGCCTATAAAGAAATTCGCGGATTTTTTCATAGACAGACGCGTGTTATCATTAGCAATGAAGATGATTTTAAAAGATGTAACATCAAGGCAAGAACGCGATGAAATTACCAATAAAACCGAAACAACGCATTATCTGCATTTGATCGAATTGTGCATAACACGACACAAAACCTTGGAAGGAAAATTAACATGGTTTAGTTGTTTCTCAAACTCCAAAAATTCGCGAGATGATGTCGCGATGTGAATCTAGATCAACATTGCACTTACATAATTACTTACAGGAATTTCACGTCCATTACAATCTTCTCGGAAAACTCATACGAAACTAACTTTACCAGAGGAAAATGTCATTATAATCCAAAGAGGGCTCGGTAAGTAATTGGTACCTGGATAGGTCCATTAAAATAATAAGTTGTGGCTCGGCGTCCGTACATAGATCATTTATTGAGGTGAAACCCGGAGCTTCACTATAATGTTTACAGAGTGCAGAAACCGATGCGTTGTACTTACTCCAGGTAGTAGGCAATAATTGTGATTTTTGGGATACATGATGATGCATCGAATGGATCTCGTTCAATCTCAAAAGCATCGAGCGTAGTGGCTACTTGGGTGGGTGATACTTCAGTATTATTTATCCCCATTACTTTTTCACACTGACGGAAGACTAAAACCATCCCCAATCAAGGAGCATTGGCTGAACTTAAGCCTCGAATTTTGAACCCCCTTTTGGATAGTCCAATTCTATCGGTTCGCTCATTCGAAATGATAACACGTTACCACACTACCACCCCTCATGCATGTCTAGGTCTTCAAAATCTTTAGTCCTAGCTCAAGTACTTCGGCCACTTCCCATTGGTATCTGTCCGAGACCTATTTCCACTGATCTGATGCAAAAATGTAAGTATTTTTTCTATTAAAAAATGTATCTCCGATTACAAGCTTTGTTTGTATAAATGTACTTTTTTCAGGTTATTATGAGCATTTTACTGATCTCTTTCGGCACGGTGGACCTACATAACCTGAAGCGAGGGTTAATGTAATTTGGGAAACAACTTTTTTACAAGGATAAGAGGGATAAGGAGAACGAAACAAATGTACTCGTTATTGAACGTGGGTTCTAACTTTTTGGTACATACTACTCTTGACATTATCTAAAAGCCTACCCGCTTCGTTCCCATAATTGAGGAGCTGTTTGATATTAAAGGATGACTTGGTGAGATGATTTGTTTCTTTACTCGACACATTCGTGCATATTATGCGATCGCCTCGTTGGTGTAGGAGGGTTCAGACGTAGGTGATGGGAGTCTAGAATGGCGGACAGCTATTTAAATAGGTGTGGGTGCTGTTTAGGTGGGCAATGAGAGATCGAGGAGTCTTGTCAATTGGTGCCGTGCTATTATCGTCGCTCCCACTAATGAGTCTCAGCAATTAATCAGCTTGAATACGGTTGTCACTCCCAGCTCCTCACGCGCGACCCTTAAGGTCCTCCAGTGAGCTTGAGCCACTCTAACCTCCGCGGTCCTCCACGCCAATATCTTCTGGTGATTGAACGTCTAACTAGGGAACGCGCAAGTATCCTCTTAATTACTTTGTCAGGAATAACTCCAACTATATAAACTAATTTATTGAAAGATGATGAATCAGTCTTTGTCCTTAGTCAGGTAGGTGAAAATACGATCACATTGTGGGAGTCGTGAGACATGTCTGGAGGTGAAAGGTAATATTGATAGTCGGTCATCTTTCATTAGTCCGACAAATTCGCTTGAATTTTGTGGCAACACTATTACTAGTACTTTTTTACTATAGGGCCTTTAGGAGCTGGTCAACACTCATGCAATCTCACATTGGTCTGTGCTAGGTCATCTAGATTATTACAATGTTGCAAGATGGAAAAGGCTACAACGGGGAACAAATGATTCAACATCCATTTATCATCCAGATACGTGAGGTGTTTGAGAAGGGAGGCACTCCATTTCGTTGCATGACTTGTAAGAAAGTTGAGCTATTCGGTTCCTCAGTAACGTAATATTTACGATCCGTGATACCTCCGAATTAAATTTAATTTCAAGACGCATACCAAAACTTGTGAGTTTCTAGTAAGAATGACGGGATGACGTGCTAAGAGGAGCCCGGTATATTTTCAAAGGCCTTCGTCAATTCAGCTATCTTGGATGACCCATTCTCATGGCCGAAAAGTTTCCTATTGTGTTAGATCAACATTTTCACTAATCTAGGTTATTTTCGAACGGCACAGTGGAAAGAGATCTTTGATTTAAATCACCCTGAACCAGCGCGGCCCACTACAGTTCAATAAGTATACGAAGGTAGTAGGCCCTCTCGCATTTGCGGAACTTGCCTAGAGGGAACCTCAACCCATTACGTTTGTAGCAACGAGCAGTTTCCTTGATCTCCCGTTGTATTGAAGTCAAGACTTCAATTTGAGCAGTGCTTCATCACCCCTCTTTTCCTTTTTCCTTTATTCCCCCGGGTTTGCATTTATTTTCTCATTCAATGCTCAATTCCCCTTGAAAATTCACTTCCACGATTGGTTCTCTCATAGACCCTCCAACCTTCCCTTTCGTTTGATTTTGAATACAACCTTGGAGAAAGCCTTTTCAGGTTTTGTACGAAGCTGAAAGAATAAAAGAGAAGGATGTAGGAATGAAGGATTATTAAATGGTCAGAAATTATTTCTCAGAGCTTTAGAGCGGCGGATTTCTGCGGCTATTAACATGAATTTACTGTTTAAAAGATTATTTAGTTCCGACTGCTCATACGGAAACAGCTTATTATTATTCCGCCTATTTACAACCTCGGATCTATCCATCATTTGCCTTTTCATCATTATCGATTGAGTTTTTATAATTGAAACATTCGCACCATCCGTGTCTCATAGTTCCTATGTTGCTATGTAGATTAGTTTCAATGTACGCTATACACGTTCTGCAATGGGGTCATCAGAACAGCAAACAGTGCCCTTCAGTTTTCGTGGCATGTATTTTGCATAGGAGCCTCATGCTTTGTTTTACATTAATTAATTCAATATTTGATTGTATAGAGTTGCCCGAATCGCCAAGGTAGGATGATCGCCACCCCTGGCAGGCAACACTGCTTGATTCATCGATTAACTAGCATGGCCCAACGACTAGTCAACCTATAAGCTTGGACAGTATTATCATTAATGTGATATTAGGCTAGACTCCTACGATAAAAAAAGTGTGTAATACAATATTGCTTACAATGAATGCAAACTTACTGACTTGTAGAATGATAGGTTGGTGGACCCAATAATGGATGAATCAGGTTACCATCCAATTTTGAAGATTTGCGCAAACTTTAAATGAGTCAGAATTGTATTGGTATAAGCTGAGCGGTAGAATATTATCATACTAAATTAAAACACCTACGCTGCTTCCTTGTTGATATAAATGGTTCGCCCCTCTACGCAGGGGCAAAGAAGACTGAGTTTATCCCACGTCTGTGAATGTGCCTCACGGATCATGAATATATAAAAATCAAAACCGCCTGACCTGCGTGAAAAATTACCCTCAATATCATAAATAACCAAAGGAAAATTGTATTCTGTTTACTCCCATCTTTCATTCCCGTGTTCTTCTCTACGACATGTAGTTACACCTAATTTTCCATGAAGACACAAATTTCATGTGGTAAATTACATGTCGTGTTATATTACATCCTGAACTTACCTTCCGTTTTGACTTCGCCATTCTCATGTCCCTCGATGTCTCGGCTTCCCCGGGTGTGACTTTACCCCAAACAACGAATGCGATCATTGTATAGGTGTACAGAAGTACCAATAGTGGCACGACGTATTGCAAACTGAGCAGAGCGATGGAGTAAACTTGGCGCATTTGCATCGATGACCATTGCTCCGAACAAACGCATCTGCAAATAAGAAGCAACACCGAGCTGAATATAAAATTACATTTTTTTCTTCAGTTTTCCCTATTCTATTTAAGAAAATCTTCATTTATCAGAAACAATTTCCTTCGCTCTCCAACTTTTTCAGGGCCCACTCAACATGGTTGTGCTCTTCGACGAAGGCTGATGATCGTTGACCAGTTATCGTTTGGTTGACGCTAGATTCCTCCGCTTTCGCATATATTATGTATGAAAGACTATGTACGTATCATTTCCAAAGCCGTTACCCTTACGCCCCATCCGAAATGGCGATCAGCCGAACACGCCTCCCACCCCCGCTATTTTTGCCAATCCGCAAAAACTGAAATCGAGTCGTGGTCAGTCAGCAACTACCACGGAAAAAAGGGCCTTAATTCGATATGGTAATCGGTTTGGGGTCTGCGCTCGAGAGAAATTCGTGGAAAACTGAGCTGAAGCGGCCGAAACGCTCGTCAGCTTGGTCATTAGCATAGTGGCCTTCCGAGTTGAGGCTCTAAATGCACGCGTCTCTCCAGAAGCACAGAATATATAAAAGTGCCCACAGTACGAGAAGAGAATACGAAAGCTGTTTTGAGTTCCATCATTGAGGTTTTCGGGTCCTGGGTGTGAAGCCAGCTTCGAGTTTGGAAATGGAATATTTTAAATATGACGACAGTGATAAACGAGGTGGCGTCAGGAATTTATAAACCAGGGCTTTTATAACGTGATTAATAGCTCTCGTTGATCCCATCTCACCACTTCGAGATGATTCCTTCGAATCTTTTCAACACAAAATAAAAATTATAGGTATACGTCACATTCGAAGAAACTAGAAGCTTATTCAGCGACATCTTTCCACACCAGTGGTGTGCGATTTAATGGTGCGCTCTCCTTTCCGACTGGCATGCGAAGCCTTCAACCTTGCTTAGCTCCAATGCTCGGCCTGATGAGCCTCTGGGCGGTCTCAGATAGGTTAGTATACTGATCCTATGAAAGCCATATTGTACGTCAGAGTTGCTGTACTTCGCAACAAAACTGTTTGCAGTTTGCCGTAACTTAGGATCAACTGTGAGCTTGTTCAACTTGTGTCGCGGATACAGCGGAGCTTAAGTTAACTCACCAGAGCTTTAATCTAATCCTTTTTTACGAATCAAATTATACTAGTTTGAAAAGCTGGGTGCATATATCTAGTCATTAACTACGTTACTTCTATCCTTCTTCTCACACTACTTTAGCTGTTCGTTGAACCTGTTCATGAAGACACGGTACGTAGTAAAGACACTCACTTTTGACATACGATGTGCCACTCAGAAGGCTCTATAAGTTCAGAAACGAATACTATCGGCAAGGCTGTGGTAAGGGCGATCACCCAGACGATCAGTATCACGACTTTTGCCATGCATTTGCTCATGCGGGGCTTTAGAGGAAACAAAATGGCCATGTATCGATCTATGCTGATGGCAACAAGTGTGTATGCTGACACCTGCAACAAAGCAAAAGCAAATAAGCTAGTTAGATGAACGGCAGAAGGAGTATGGAAAGCAACGTACAAAATGTCCTCCACTTCTGCGAGTGAAAAAGGATGTTGGTTAGTAGAGAAGAAATATATATGGGAAAGTAAATTAGAAAACAAATATGTGTTCCGTAACCTGACAAGTCAGGGAGTTACTATAAAAATATTTTAGAGGCGAAGATGGCGAGGAAGAATGTATACACTGAAAAAGTGTGCGGAAATGATCCAACATGCTCAGCCAACCATCGTTGTTTAGATCGCGATTGAGGCGATATATATGTGTCAATAAAAAATGGAACATGTGTTATGTATAAACTCGGATTCTGACTCTCTCAAACTAGCACCTGAAGAATTCATTGCTTCCGGAAACACGGGAAGTTGATGGTCTTGATACGCTTCATACGACCGATCGTATAACGCCGGTGCCGCCATTCCTCGGGAAAGAAAACTGCCGCCTATTCGACTAAACGTGTTACATCCACAAAAATGGCGATCTATCATTTTTACAGTGGTTATGGTTGCCACACAAGCTGCGGGGTTTTCCCCCAGCTTTACTCCGCACGAAGCTTTACTCATACCTATTCCATCCATCACAGCTGTTATTAAATTACAAGTTTACAGTTTTGTGCATAATACTGTAGATTGATAGATGCAATTTAATTCCAGAGATGATAAAGAAGTAGCAGTTCTCTACACTTCGCAATATTATTTCTTCAAATCTTGACCCTCTAGAACATACTCTTGAAATCCAAAAGTTCTACTGTCCCCGTGGCACTGTAGTTTCGAAGGAGGTTAAATTTCCCGACTCCGAAACTCGAGCTGTTTCCTGATGCCGAAATCCGTCTCATTATTACTACATCACGATGTTGAAGTAAATTTTAAATTTATTTCACCTTTATTTTAAAGGAGGTTCTCATTACATTTACGGGACCTAATAAGACTTTCTAACAGGGACACTAGTATTTATAAAGAATACTGTTGTACATGAATATAAATACTTTGGGGTGGAGATCAAGTAAAAATCTATTTGTCCAAAGCCAATTTGTTTCCCTTCTGACAATCTGGTCAGTCGAATAACCAATTTGGCGCAGGACGCAGGAGTTACCGGATTGAAGTGTAACAAGTTTCGTAAGGCCCTCAATACATTGAGTCCCACTCCAAAAGTCATTTGATCACTCGGACGTCTCAAATTCATCAAATAGCACGCACCTGCGGCCCACTCTGGTGAACGTTATATACTTGCGAGTCCGCAGATCAAGCTGAAGTCTTACGATTTTGATCCGTCTCCATTTAGCCACCCACCTGACCTTCTGCTTGATGCAATGGCACTCTACTTCGACACTCCAACCCATAGTTGACATTTACTTTGGCCTGGATCTGAGAGCCAGGAAATATTTTCCCGGCGGTTGACCTAGCCTTCTCGATAACTCACTCAGCTCTTCTTTTTCGACTCCGCAAAATTCGTGAAGAGGATCCTTCATGACGCCCACCTCTACTCCAAGATGGAACCCGGACCGATTACAGCAATCGATACCATACTTATCTCGATCAATTTAGCTTCCGAAAAATGAGTATTTTTGAGATAGCACTCACATTAACTCATTAACTGCAAGCTTTTACAAAAATCGGTACGAAACCCGCCTATCTATCGATTCAACGTCCGAAATTCCAACGGATTTTAATAACCCCTACACGACTCTCACGTTCCTAAAAAGGTAAAAAATCTACATTAACTCACGCTTTACTCAAATGTCCGCCCGCAGTGCACCAGATTTCTTTCTCATAGTCTATGATAAACGGCCAAAAATATAGGTATTTTGTGTTACATGATGTTCAGATTCAAATGCTATCAACATCTATTTTAGATTGGACATCCTAAAAACATATTTTTGGGAAAATCGGAGAACAGGGTTAGTAAGAAATTATACGCATAAAAAAAATCTGCAAATTCTTACACACGGGTTGGTTATTCCTCGAATGGGGAAAACAGTGGGTGTGGCGGGTCCCAGCCCCATTCCAATCGATTCAGGGTCCAAAATTTAGTGGAAAATGATACCCCACACGCCTAGGCACCAGAAATCCTGACACATACAAAATGGGTGGATACATACCCATTTTGACCCATAACTCCTTCCGGTGGGTGCCAATCGTTCTGGGACACACCATTGAATTCAGCGTCCAAAATTTAGTGGAAAATGATACCCTACACGCCTAGGTATCAGAAATCCCGAAAACACATAATCAAAATGGGTGATAAATACCCAATTTGACCCATTACTTCTTCCAGTGGGTGCCGATCGTTCTGGGACCCATTTTATTGGATTCAGCGTCCAAAATTTAGTGGAAAACTATACCCCACACGCCTAGGTAGCAGAAATCCCGAAAACACATATTCAAAATGGGTAATAAATACCCAATTTGACCCATAACTTCTTTCAGTGGGTGCCATTTGTTCTGGGACCCATTTTATTGGATTCAGCGTCCAAAATTTAGTGGAAAATGACACCCCACTCGCCTAAATCATCCAAAATCTCGAAAATCCATTTTTCAAAAAACACATTTTGACCCCTACCCCCTCCAAATTTGGTCCGATCGGGCTGAAAAGTTTCGAGGACCCATCTCGGCTGGGAACAGACCCCTGACCCAAATTTTAGATTTTTAGAAAATTTTCTACTACCAAAAACGGCGCAGACGATGGACGGCGTACGGCGTACGGCGGACGGACATTGACCTCTTTTGATCAGGACATCATGAAACGTCCAGAAAAAAATTTTGAGCCAAATCGGAGAGGTTGACCATTATCATGAAAACATAGGTGGATTATTGAAGGAATAACCAACCAACAGGGTTAATAGGAGATTAACAATCATAATAATAATATTAGAATCAGAACGTTGACCATAAATCTTACTGTTGAATCATACAACCGATCAAGAGTCCCAGTACCCATGGTAAACGGGAGCCCAGAAGTACTAACCTACTGCGTAGAAACTTCATGTTGTGTGAGATGGTAACAAATTATAGAATGGCATTCACCCTTCAGAATGAATTAGTATCTTCTCTGTTTGACCGTTCAATTTCGCACTGAAAAGCGTCGTATTAATTTAGGATTACTGATTAACCCAATAATTCCAGAGGATTACATTACATCGTTCCCCAGTAGTCTTCGAATGACACGACCGAAGCTAATTGGATACATTCCTGAGTTACATACGCTTCTTAAATTACACTAGTTGGCGGGCGCTCTTCAACAAAACCGTGATGATGGAATTGAAGTAACCCCTTGTAAACACTGAGGCCATCGAATAATTTTGACGAATAATTTTGACAAAGCAAATTAGCTTTTGAGCAACGTAATGTCCTGCTTAGAGCCTAATGGAGCGCGTTTTCGCCACTGAATTTCTGAATTTCAGGCATGGCTAGGCTGTTCTATTTCTAGCATCTCATCGTCTGAGAATACAGGTGCATTGGGTTAAAACTGAGTGAATAGTATGTGGCTCAACTGGTTGGCCAGAATAAACACGATAACTCCTCGGAGGGTAGCGCAGAGAAAAATAATATGTGGTAGGGACAATATGTCAATAGATAGATGAGATAGTCGTGACCTAGGATCAAAATGATAGAGCTTTCTGAATACTTGAGAGGAGTTTGGTTAGCTTCTCCAACAGGCCTTCACGTAATCGGGAAAGATAAGTATCATCAAAAGACATTACGTGGTTGAGGCTGACAATTCATTAGTATGAAAGCCAAGCGCATCAACCTAATTGAGGTCAAGTGAACATTTTTATGTTATCTTTTTTCCTTCTATCCAAGTGTTGCCCTGCTGTTTTTCGTGGACATTGTATGAGGTAAACGAACACAGATTTGACAGCACAATCCACAATGCGAATCGATTTTATGAATCCTACAGGAATTGACAATGTTTTCCTTAATCATAAGCTCATTTACTATAGTTCGCGAGGAGTTGATAGAAGAATGTCACCTAATATGAAACATATTGCGTGAATGGCTCTGTATTCCCTTTTGTTTTCAGCGTAGAAATTGTAATTTTCAGAGTAATTTTGTCAATAATCATTTTATGCCTAATATAAATAACTGCTTAATTTTCAGAGTAATTTTGTCAATAATAATTTTATGCCTAATATTAATAACTGCGTTGTGAGTCTTTTGCCCACGATTCAAAACCCTGAAAGATCAACTTACCGTTGTGATAATCGAGCAGAAAATTCCTTTACTAAAGTTGGTAAGCCACACAAAACAGAATTTTAAAGAATTACCCAGAATTATCCATCGATAAGATAATTGCTGGCCAGTGGGGCAGAGAACCAACAAAAGAAATCGTATAAATCACCTTATTGCACATTGAGCTGCTTCAGTTAGTTTATATATCATTCCTAATACGTTCACAGCAAACTCAATTGAACGTAGCACATTACAATGGGGCTAAGTATGTTGGCTCATATTATTGAAGTATTGTTATAACCGGACACTTTTTCTTTCTCAAATAAACAATACATTCTTGGGTGAGACATATTATTCTCATCTGTAGCTTAAATTTAAAAATACGCCCTCTCCAAAATTCAGTTGCCACAAAACTGTGACCCTTTTTGAGGGTTAAATGTTAGTTATTCATTGATTACGAATGGATTCATGAACGATCTTCTCACAGGGGAACTATACGTAGTCCATCAATTCTTGATGGATTTCGCAACGGACTGGTTCAGGATCATGAAGAGGTGGTTCATTAATCAGTGGCCAAAGCTGTTTAGGCTCAAGATTTTGTCCGAAACTATACGAGTGTGATTCCTCTGCGTCTTCAAAGTTTTTTATTTCAAAGTCTTCATTTTTTGTAAAACTTATGTGCGATCTCCATGGTTTTCTGAGGGTTCTTGACGTAATCTCAAATAAAATCAATTTTATAACGACTCAAAACTCACTACAAAAACTTGGGCTGAAAACTATATTGTTGAAAGATAGTTTTGTGACCAGCGCCAGCTCAAACAAATCTTCTAAAACGTCTATGATTTGCCTCAGATTGTGAAGGGCCTGGAGGTTGTTGAAGAAAGTTATCACGTCTACTATGAAAAACTTTGATTTCTGATATTTCGCGGTTTAAGGATGATTTTTTACTTATTCTTTATATTGAAAACTAGCCCGTCGAGAAAAGCAGGAAGGGGTGTATTATTCTCTCGACAACTAATAGGTGTATTCTCATCCGGCCAATTTGTCCTCGTACAACTCGCGAGAACAAAAATGCAGGGACAAATTCCTTACCCAGATCATCTGCGGCGGACAAAGAGCTCTCCATTATTCCTAACGCCTCATGAGAATACCCATACCAACTCGAAAGATTCAACGCCGGAGATACAAATTACCAAGTGAAATGGGGACAACATACCTCCCTTGTGCTTTTTGCGGGTAATCCGCTCTTTTCGCTTGCTGAACCGATACCTTCTGCGTATTTTTCTCTTCGCCCTACGTACTGCGTTGCTTCTCAAAAGCCAAAGAATACGTAAGACGGAATAGATACTACCCGTTCTGCTATGCCGTTCGCGTAATGGAGTTTTGATAGAGGAGCCAGCAAAAATACAATACTGCTTTTATGCCAAGGATAAGGTTCGTGAATGGATGAAAAAACAGGTGGGTTGGGTCTTAGACAGGGGAATTGCTTTTCAGACTGGAAGTAAGGGTTCTCAAATGTTGATTGTTCACGACTTATATTTCTAACAATGGCATACATTTCTTTCTCGATCCTTTTGAATTGAAAAGTGTGCCATTATCATTATCATTTGTTCAGCGTCTATACAAGTAACGAGTAGTGTATTCAAGTTAAATTGAAGTGATGACATTTGTATTTTCAGCAGGGAAGAACGAATCACGATTTTATGATGGATGAGCCTCATCTGGTGAAATCGGAAACTTCTTCCCACTACCAAGTAGGGGCTGTATTCTCTACTGTGTTTAGGATGCTTATTCATCAATCTTTCCACAAGGTCAATAGTTTGAATAATATTCAGAAGAGTAATAATTACTTTCCATGTTAAGCTACTACATAGTAGTTTACTCTAAGCTTTCATAGCCGACTACTCGTACGAACTCATAACTGCCCTATAATGAGTAATAATTCATAATAAATAATAACATAATAACTGCATGTGACAACGTGAAGACGTTCAAAAGTGCTGGCTGAACGTAGATTGTCGTACGTCCTTAAAGAATAAATATTCCTTTTTTCTGTATAATCTAATGAATCTATTGTCCTCGTTCGTTTCTGTCGATCTACAGACGTCATAATTCTTTTGATCCCTGTTATATATGTAAGTATTTAACGTGGATAGTAGTGAAAGAGGAATCGTCACAGCGAGGATGTTTAATTATCATAAACGAAAACTTGAGATAGAAATGTATTATTTGGTTAATTATTCTCTAAGTAATAACCTCTTCTGTGACTTCAAAATGGCATTGGAAATTCTTCCACTCTTGGTATCTTGAAAATGGGTTTTCAAGATTTTGGGAGGACTGGGTGTGTAATTTGTCATCTTCCGCTAAGTTTTGAGCGCTGAATTGATTCATTAGTGCTTGCCAGTGTTTAAGAGGATGGCGCTTCTCATGGGAATGAAGGTGTAGTTACTTACTTCATTGAGATGCCAACTTTAAAAGTCTACTTCTGGGAAGATGAGGTCGTTAAGATGTCTCCAATCAACTATAAGACAGATCAATTAATTCAGTTTCCACAGAAGAGAGGATTTTCAGAGGGTTTTAAAGCCCGAGTTTGAGGTTGATTACGGACGTAGGCACAAGACAAAGCACCTGACTTGAGCTTTCTCCACTGTATTCTGCTCCTTGACCGTGGGCAGGACATAATCGTTTGTTTTCTATTAAAGACCTAGACGCCACCCGGTTATATTATACTGAGGGCTGAGGAAGTTTCCCACAGCTTCCACATATAGTATCGATCCAAACACTGCAGAACTTCTATAACAACATTGAGAGGCAATGTGTCATTCGTCGGAGAGAGCTCCCACTTCACCTTTCCACCGTTGTTTGAAGGTTTTACTAGTGGGGAAAAGGGGTGAATGATTGATTGAAAAATGATCTATTATCCTTCAAAGACGCTTTAAAATTTTAATTAGCGACAAAACGTTTATTGATTGGTCAGCACTTTTCAAGGTCCAGAAATTGGGCTCATATAGCACATTCTCACAGTCTATTGCCAGTCAGCCCAACTCATCGGGTGTTAATTTGTGCCCATTAGGTCCCATAATACTTATTTTAGTTGTATATAAATATACTTATAATTCAAAAATTAATTATCACAGCAAAGCTCTAAATTATACATTCTATTTTAAAAAAATTATTGCAACTTATTAATTTGTCTTGCTGTAAGAAAAATGTCCAAGTCTGTATCGTACAACATAAACGCATCCCGCACTTATCGCACATTACACGAGTTTGCAGTAGGTGTGCATACCTTCAGTACGTATAGTATGGGTTTGTTATCTGGGATTTCAATGGCAAAGTGACCCCTTCCCGTCAGATCACTACTTGTGAAGCCAAAGGTGATGTTGCGCTAGGGCGAATCCTGGAGGTGGCGTAGAACGATAGAGTGAATTGTGATATCGAACTCTTGTAATCACTCGGTGGAACGTGGCAACCATTTGGTCTGAGCCTCTCTTCGTTTGTTATACATGGCCAAAGCAAACAGGAGAGTGCAGTTCACGTTTTCTCCTCCCCCGAATACCAAAGTCAAACGCGCTGGGATGGGGGGAAAATACGGTTTATCTTTTGCTCATATTCGACAAATTCAGGAGTTGAAATTCCCTCACACAGCATTTTTCTTATTCGTCAGCCATGAATCTAATCAGAGCTGTTGGAACAAAAAATCGTATTATTGCCCGAACAAGAACGAGTATCATTATGAAGTCCTCGTGGATTTTTGGATATGGTTCTTCCTTCGGACCTACTGGATACGTATTATAAATATTTTCATTGCCGGAAACTATTTCAGCCTGGAAAAGAAGCAGATACCCCCCATTTTGTCTCCGTCAGCTGGTTCCTCACCAGCAAGAACCGAACTACCCAAGGAGCTTTGGAAAATTCTATTTCAGGTTATTGTATCCTCATCTACACGCAAGAGCACATTTTGCTTTTTACACTGAACGATCGGAGTTTAAAAAATCCTGCATTGCTGCATCAATCGGATACAAAATCAATCGCGACGAGATTGTGTAAAACCATTTCAATAAAAAACGGAGGTACCTAACGATAGCCTATTTCCACCAAATGTAATGGGTACACTGGTTAAATCGATTTCGACGGTTAGGTATCATCAATAACCAACATGAAACCAACTTCCAGACGTAGGTGCGCATGAATACGATTACTTGTGCTCACAGTAACACAGAAGGTCATAAACCAACTCGCTTCTACTGTGCTCTGTGCCAGGAGCGGTGCAATGCTAGTTAGAAAAAATTGCAATACAAACAAAAAAGAATTGTTCAGTCAGTTAACTGTCTTTTATCCGTGAAGTAGGTACGCCATTCGTGAGTCAGAGTTTGTTCTAGTTCAAACTTACAATGATTCTTTGTAAGGCTCCGAAAATTCATCCGATCACGAGTTTTGTGCTTATAATGTGCCACACGTGGATAATGATGAGGCCTGGATGAAACGAATATAGAAGATATCTCCTTCGCAGTCTGGTGCTAGGTAATTTTCAAGACATGCGTCAGGCATTGCTATCGTATTCTCAAGGGATGGTCACGTTCTCAGCGTTTATGTAGGACCTTCAGCTGTTCAGGATTGTCTAATGCAATCCTTGAAATACCGGCTGTACTATACCGTTCGTGGCCGTCATGAACTCACCAGATAACCCCAGAAAGATTTATTTCTTCCTTCACGAATACGGTTTCTTTCCGTTTACCGCATTAGGCGTTATTGCAATATTCACGAGAGCATGTAGGGTCAGCCGAGTTTCCTTGTTTGTGTATCATCTCAATAAGGCATAAGAACGACTATGAGAGCAATAAAAGTATCCTTACAAACGTAAAATAGGGATTTCCTACCTCCCTCTCCAAGTGGCAAGGGGTCAAGAGGGCAACTTCCTGAAGAGATGAAAAATCTCAATGGGGAACGAAAATTAGAGTCCGGTGTTTTGGGCTCCTATATGGTGGTGAAAGGTAGGTAGAGTAGGGAGATACTTCTTTTGAAAACGAAAAATAATTTCTGTCTCTTGGAAATAATCATTTCAGAGAGTAAAACTACCCTGCATTAACTGCAGATTCAACAGAGTGAGGTAGACTCTTCAAAAGGTAGAACGATACATGGACAATAAAATAAGAAGAAATACTATGTACGTTATATTTATTCCGAAATAAACTTTACAAGCTCCAAACCTTCCCTGTTATAGATTCCTATTAGACTTTTGACAACTCTCTATCTTTTGTCTGTGACCCGCTGGTAAATCAGTACGTCAGTGACTTAATTTTTTCCCTGAGTCTTTGAAGAGTTAGCAATGAAAGGATATTCAATCCGTCGTTAATATAATTTCAGTATTAGAAGACAACAGAAAATCTGAGTGGTCAAGTCCACTACTGGGTGATTGGTGAATCATGCTCCTTAGGGACTTGGAACAAAAACGAAGACCTCTTCAGGGTTCTCAACGTCCCTTTTGACGGGCGAAAATGGGCCGAGTAATCCATCACAGTTCAACCGGAACTCCTCAGGTTTTAAGCCTCAATCCGTTTGCGTCTGACGTACTTTAGACTTAGAAGCCCCAACTTGTTGTTGAAGGAAAGATGGTCGGTACAATGCTGGACTGTATACACTTTTACGTTCATAATTTCACTGACCCGGCCGGCTCAACACCAGGAAAAAAGAGTTACAGGGATGTTAATTTTATCAGATTACTAATATTCAACTCCCAAGAGGAATCATTGGCCACAGAGGATACTTATTTATATCTTACTGTGGTCCAGAAATGCACGATGCAGAAGGTAAACCGACCGTTATTACTGAACCGACCATTTTTCGAAATTCTTCCACCTTGATGATTTTAAGAAAACTTCATCAGCTCTTGATACTATTGATATTAAATGTTGTAACTAAAAATATGCAGAACATCATATACTGGTAAGGTGGAGTATGTACCTTCGTACTGAAATTTGTCAACCTGCCATGAGGAATGTCTTCCACTGAAGCAGGAAAAAACCAGGAAAGTCAGGAAAACGCGATTAGGAAGACGCAGAAGTAAATTATTGGCTTTACCAAATGATTGACGCCACCTCCATAATGAACACACGGATGGCTCAATTTAGGGCTCCACGGATGTTCTGGAACCCTTTCTATAATCTTTCCCTTTTTCTCTACCGCCTCAATTACCTTGGGTTGAAAGGTCCAGGTAGGACACAGCTAAGCTTCAATTAAATAAAATTGATAGCTAGCGATACGTTAGCTTTTTCTACGAGCAAAGGGAAGAAAAAATGTAGCAGTTGGTCGCTTCCCTTCGTTTGAACGAGGTGGAACAGGGTTTCCGCTGTTTCTTCCTCATCACGGGGATGATTTAGCTCGCTCATAATCTTGCTCGGAGGTATTAATGATCCAATTTGTGTCTTCTAAACTGCAATGTTTCACACAACATGTTTTCCTTGCTTGTCGTATTCCTTCTTCCTGTCAGAACGTGTGAATGTGAAGCGATGAATTGATTTGAGGGGGGAGGGGGGCCAGTGACCGTTCTGTATTTGACACCGTAATGGCCCAAGGTCTGAGACCAAAGTTTATCGATTAAATAGTCTGAAGTGGAATAATAAATTAATTAAAAATGAATAAATTAATACGTGTTCCATGTACGTACGAAGGTGACGCCGACAGTAAGCCTCCAGCCATGAACTAACTATAGCTAATAATGTCAAAACTTTTACGTAGGATCCCACTCATAAATCCTCGAATGAGGGAAACAATGGGTGTGGTGGGTCCCGGACCCATTCCAATCGATTCAGGGCCCAAAATTTTGTGAAAAATGATACCCCACACGCCTAGGCACCAGAAATCTTGACACATACAAAATGGGTGGATTCATACCCAATTTGACCCATAACTTCTTCCGGTGGGTGCCAATCGCTCTGAGACCCACTTCATTGAATTCAGCGTCCAAGATTTAGTGGAAAATGATACCCCACACACCTAGATTGCAAAAAATCTCAAAAATCCATTTTTCGAAATTTTCATTTTGATCCCTACTCTACCCAAATTTGGTCCGACAATTTTGGCGCGGACAATGGACGGCGTACGGCGTACGGCGGACGGACATTGACCTTTTTTGAGACACCATGAAACGTCCAGAAAAAAAATTTGAGTTTTTAGTTTTATGTTTTCATAGGTGGATTATTCAAGGAATAACCAACCAAAAATCTATTTGAATGGCCCCCCCCCTCCCATTTTTTAGAATGAAATGAGTGAGTTTAAATGAAAAGTGGAGTGCCCCAATCACAAGGGTTACTGAATCGGAAGTACATTGGATTCATGGACCAAAACTGGACAGGATGTTTTGGATTTATTTTTTAGGTAAGCACTATATATCCATTTACGAGGTAGGAAACCGCAACTATGCCTATGTTACTTTGAATAGATTACTCCTTTCACACCCTCCAACAAAAATAGAAGAATCTATTATCCACTATTTGCCAAAGACTATTTTCATTTTGACGTTTTCATTTCCAACCATTCTTCTGAAAGTTGGAGTCACTCGGTTCCTGGGCTTTCAATGAAGAAAAGAGTTGTACTTTATTTTCGTACTTACGACGAGGTAGTACCTATACCTGAGACTCCTTGGGTCCGATCCAATTTAACAGAAAGAGATGAAACGGCGGTCTGTCGACCGGGAAATAAGGTTTTCGCTCAACCCAATAAGTGAAGTGCTTACAGGGTCCCTCAAAACCATTTACCACTATAAGTGAAGGACCCTAGGAGCTTTACGCTTTCGTCATCGGGCCACTATGAAGGGTCTGGTGGAACGGAAAGGAGTAGGTAGGAATTTGCTCTAGCATGAGAGTTATGCAAATAGACGGTCTCTTTGACTCGCGCGACTCATATACGTTCCGGATTGTTGGAATACCTCTTCAAGTCTTGGAGATTGTCGCATGTTTTAGAACCATTCGCTGGTTGACGTTCGCATTTACTATAACGATCGAGATTCAGTGAACAGACCAAGTTGTTCATTAAAACGAATGACACAAATGTGGAGTTCCTCCAGTGCGCAATTAAGCTATGTTCGGTTACACTGGGTCATAAATTCAGTTTATTGGGAGATAAGAACAGGATTTTGTAACTACTGTCGTTTATCTTCTGTCGTGAGTCACCAATCGCTCGGAAACAGAGCAATACAGTGTTACCTACTGTACGTACCTATGGTAGAAACTTAGTGCATCCCAAAATCTAGAACCTTCCTCGTAACTCATAGGTCGCCCGTATGCGTTAGTAATTACCAAGAACTAGTAACATAAACTATAGTAAACATTTAACTTGACTTGGATTGTTTATAATCATTATAATGAACGTACGTCATTCATTGGTAATCATAGTCCAGCTTCCAATGAGATTAAATTATTAATTTTGTAAATTTACCCTTTCTTTAGAGAGAAGTGTTCTCATCTTTTCAGCGCCAGGTACTCAAATAGAGGCCCGAAATATGATTGACGCAAGATTTCCACCATCCTTTTAATCGGCCAACGCGTCAGACCCAGGCGACTGATTGCTTTTCAATCATTCAAGAGAACCTGGGGGCGAAAGGAAATTCTGACATCAGTTATTCAGCGTCAATCTGACTGTCCTATGCCGTTTTCCCGTTAAAGCGAAGGCCTTCATGAAAAGGATCGTTCAATCATGTATTGGTCTTGCGCTGGGGAGGGCCATTCAAATATCACACATTCTAGAAAGTTTCCCCGTTTTATAAAGCTGCACGAGTGGGCGTCGGCCAATCGAAAGACTTCTTTTCTCGAGAGTTTGGCTTAGGATGGAGCATTCATTTCCTGTTAACTTGTTCCGGCCAGACTTGTATATCGAGGATGAATTTGACGAACGGTTCATCTTTCCGAATTACTGGAGAGGAAATTGAAGGTTTAATTGTGACAATTCGGATTTCCATTGTTGCATCATGATACGCTGTTGTTCAAGGATCGATGAATCATGGCGTAACTATCGTCCGACAGTTCGAATCATCTCATGTATGCTTTGTGCATTTACCTATTCTACATCAGACTGTGGGAGCGATCTTGAATATCTAGCCTGTATCGTAAAAGTTTGATATCAATAATCATCTGCAAGTTCCTATGTACAGATCTGGAAATTTCAAACATGATGAGTTGTAAGTATTTTACAGGGGGTGTACATCTCTTTTTTGGGGGAAAACGCAGCAAATTCTCTCATACAGGTTGTTTACTCCCTGGAGCAAGAGAATGGGAAGAAAAGTGAAGCTGGGAACAACCATAAGCACACCGCTGGAATGTTCGTTTGGTATTCCCCAGGGTACCTGTTTGGGCCCAATTCTGTTCGTCCTCTACTTGAACTGCCTCTTGGAAAAAGAAACAGGGGGTATAAGCATCTCCTTCGCCGACGATACATCACTTATAGTGTCAGATTGGGACTGGGATGCTGTGAAGAAAAAGGCGGAAAGGGTTTTGAGTGAAGTCGGTAAATGTCTTTCCGAACTTGGGATGAAGCTGAATTTCAGCAAAACCCACTACATAGCATTCACCCTCCCTAATAACACTATTCCGACCCTGGGCAGAATAAAATGCCATCTCGTAGATTGCCTCAGTGCGATCTGTGACTGTCCAGACATCTCGCAGGTTGAAAGTATTCGGTACTTGGGTGTGACAATGGATCAGCGCTTGCGGTGGGATCTGCACGTCGGCAACGTAGTCACACGACTTCGCAAGATGATTTACGTATGCAGAGAAATCCGGAACTTCCTTCCTATCGAAGCGAAGCGAGCGTTCTATTTCGCGATGGTGCAATCTGTGTTGATGTATGGTGTTACGGGATGGGGGGGGTTGTGCTAGGGAGTTTTCAGAGATGTTGTACGCGCTTCAAAAAAGGATTATAAAGGTTTTGTTAAAGAAAAAAATTGGATACCCCACAGCTAGTATCTTTAAGGAATTCAATGTGCCCACAATCCATCAACTAATAGATAGAGCCACAATAATAAAAACGTGCCGAGACCTCTTAGCAGGCACCCTCGAGCCGTTCGTTAGTAGGGCTCCTACAAGAGCTAGTACACAAAAAATAATTAGAACACCATTTAGAACCACAGCGATGGGACAGAGATGCTATGACTACAGGGGCCCCATATTATTTAACGCGCTACCGGAGGAATTGAGGGAGATAATAAACCTTCAATCCTTCAAAAAAAAAACTAAAGGGTTTGGAATAGAGTAGGTAGGCACTAGGAAAATAAACACATACATGTAAGTTCTAATCTCATGTCCAGGAGGTTCCTATTTATTGATTTATATATTTGTTAGAAGGATGTTGATTTTTGTTCCACTCTATAATATACACATTTGAGGTAATATATGTACCTATAAGTAGACCTGTTAACACAAAATACGAGAAATACTCTAGACGAAGTTCATTTTTTTATTTTTATTTATTTTTAAGAAGATGAGAGGTTACTCGAATATTGCAAAATGAATTATGAATATATTTTAAAAAACGAAGTATTTTTATATAACAAGAGATGATTATTTTATTATTCATTATTATTAATCTATTTCATTTATATCGGTCATAACGACTCTCCTCCCCCCAGCACAAGCGTAGCTTATAGGGGGGAGTAGCATAACCTGAAAATTGTATGTAATTTATATTTTTGTCTTCCAATAAAATGCAATTAAAAAAAAAAAAAAAAAAAAAAAAAAAAAAAAAAAAAAAAGTGAGCGTGGAGGGATCCGGACTCATCCCAATCTATTCAACGTCCAACATTTAGTGGAAAATGATACCCCACACGCAAAATAAGCAGGAGTGTAGTGTTCGCAGTGTAGTATTTGCTGTGTTTTTGATCGAGACGTCTTAAAACGTATACAAAAAATTGGAGATGGTCGACTTCTCATAACCTTGAGTTAATTATTCAAGGAATAACCAACCAAAAAACTTACTTACCAATA
The DNA here is from genome assembly GCA_019603395.1 of Cyrtorhinus lividipennis. Classification (NCBI taxonomy): domain Eukaryota; kingdom Metazoa; phylum Arthropoda; class Insecta; order Hemiptera; family Miridae; genus Cyrtorhinus; species Cyrtorhinus lividipennis. The sequence goes on along the minus strand of CM033998.1, from coordinate 50,134,225 downwards.
CTGAGACTGCTTGAGTGTAGCTGACCAGCCGGCAGAGGTGAGGACCAAATGGCCAGTGCTGCAGAAGAGCTGGTACGCAGGAGAAAGGTACACAAAACAGCGCCATCAAGATGTCACCGACCGCTAAATTCCCGATGAAAAAATTTGTGACTGTCCGCATTCGAGGGCTACTTTGCACCACGTAGCAAACGAGCCCATTCCCGCTCAACGCGATCACGAAAATTAGTATGTACAATGAGTAAACGGCACTTTGAAAATAACTTGTGCTGAGAAGACCTCCCGGCCCACGGCTCTCACAGTCGATCGTCTGATTAAAGAGGGTGTCGTTGTAAAACGGATCTTCCTCTTCTTCCATACTGCTGATTTATCGTCACCTGTCCAAAATCTGAAACAGAATCATCAATAATCGTTAGCGATGTCGAGTAGACGTGAACGAATGAGAGAATGGAGGATTGGCAATGATGAACATTGATGACCTACGCTCCGACTTGAAGAACTCTTACCATTTACGTCCGACTCTCTCCTTATGTTCTTGTAATCCAATATTGTGCCCCATCTTACCTCAAACATCTCACGGAAATCATTCAACCCTGAAATCCAAAGCAATATCCAATAATTGATTAAAAATTGACCTCGACAAGAACTAAAATTGAAATGCTCTAGCATATTAGGCATCACCGTGTCAGGAATACAGTAACTATTAGAACTTCCTACTGTTCAATGTCGGGCAGATATATTTTCAGTTAAAAAATGTATTTTTAACAACGTGAACGTGAGGAGAATGTGTCTTTCAAATCAAACGCTTTGCGAATATTTATAAACACGGTTTGACGCGTTGTTGTTATTCCATTGTTTGTCTAGGTTGGTAGTAGACGTGTCCTGTCTGCCTGTCTACATCCCTCGTATCAATCAACGGATGTATTATTGACTCTCTTTTAATAATGTTTCAACGTTATACATATTTTACGTAATTTACTCGTACCAATGGTTGAATTATCTGAAAACCTCTCTATTTTATGATTAAATGGAACGCCATTTTGGTGTCGATAACAGTACCAAAATAAGAAATGGATGGTTTGGTTTTTTTTCCTTTTTCATTTTCAAAGATACAAAATAAGCATGCACTTGAAATAACCAAAGTTGCACAATTTCAAAGGTTTGATGAATTCCCTCTAACATTCCATAGCCTACGAGTACAGTTTAGTCTTGGTGTGTACAATTCAAAATACACAGTATACAGTTCAGAATACTTTTTGTCACAGTAACATTATTCTGAGAAGGAGAACTATTTTGAAAGCGACAACCATTCGATGGGTAACGTCTATCGGAAAGGGAGATTCCTCGACCATCTGGATATTAGTACCGCCCTTTATATGAGAAATCCCTCGACCCACCATTATAACCAGCCTCGCTGTATAACAGTTTGACGAATAAAAAAGAATTGTTTGGCCTCCAGCGTTTTGTTTGATATCGGAGAGAAGCGGCAGTGAAGGAGTCATCATTCTAATCGGCCGAGCATAACTTTTGTTGTGAAAGGAGTTGTGAGCGGGTTACAAAGGGTAGTTTACAATATAAGCTTAGACGCCGTATGTGTGCAAATGTCCTCCCTTTCTGGTTGGTTGTTCCTTGAATAACCAACACATATTTTTTAAGCGGCCGTTTGTCCCGTCCTGGGCAGGTTTCTGAGTGATGAAACCACGATGGGGTCTCAAAATAGGCTCAAGATCTCAAACATTATTTACGTTTTTCTTTATTAAGTCACTATACCATAGGATCTCTCGGCCAAATTCCATAATATTACACCCTACACCCTGCCAATTTGCAATACTCATAGCTTTCTTGCAAGAGAAACAACAAATAAAACTTCGAACAGAATTAGACCATTGGGTGGACAGAAAAAGAAGTTAAATGAATTGTTCAATAATATTTATATGAAATTCATAAAGGGGAGGCCTTTACTGCATAACTCAACATAATTATTGCCTTCACCGGTGTAACAAGGCTATTGACCGACAGATAAGTGTTCAGGAGGTTCTAAAATGATGCCCGTTTCATCTCACAAGTAAACAAGTATCCGACTACTAACATCTGAGGTGATTTTTACGTGAGGGATGTAAGGGAAAAGGGGAAGGTTCCATGTTTTTCCCATAATGAGCTGATGGTGCCATCTAGTGGCTTTCAAGAAGAGACTGCGCATAGTACGAGTATCTTGCCTTCGGAGCAGAAAAGTTGCATTGCTTCGTAAATGACGAAAAACGAAAGACCGTAAGGAGAAAAAGGTTTTTATTCCATGCGGTGGTTGGGGAAAAAGATCAGATTTTTTTATCTTTTGGTCTCCCCTCCCTTCTCCAGTTCAAGACAGATCAAGAAACCGGTTTGACTCGGTGAAAATGGTTTCTCCTATTAGAGGGCACTCATACTCGAAATGTGAGTCTAGTTAAGGCAAAGTCATACACAGGAACACCAGAAGACTAACGAGAAGTCTTCTAAATGAGCAGAGTGAAAACGTTTCCATTGACCTTATTTTTCATAACTAACCGACTTTTTGAAAATACCCGACTGCACGGCCTGCGTGGGATTCGAAAATAAGCGCCTAAATTCATTTTTCATATAAAGTGTTACTCAAGGAAGTTCTCAAGTTCTGTGATGATCTTCCAGACGAATAAGAGGGAAAACAATGTATGAGAAGTACCGGGAAAGGAGTTATTTCCCCAACCCAGCTAAAACCTCTTCACAATGGAAAAAATCCCCGTCAAAGCGGCCCAATTCTGGGACCTCAGCACTTGGTTACATTTCTACTCAAAGAGGAATTTCGGGCTTTCTATGACAATTTGCAAAAATGTATAAATAATGACGACAGTGAAGAAGAGTGTGTTAATGACGTCCCGATGTTGAATGACGACCACGACTGAGAGGAAAAAGGGTTTCATTCCACACTTTTTGCAGTTAAACTTTTTTTTAAAGAACACGGTAATGAAAAATCAGTCCCTCATCCGACTTATAATGCGGGTACCATTCATTCACTTTTGCTTTGAAAGTCTAATTATAGTTTCATTTGGAACGAGTATTTAGATTAAAGGAGTAATGCAAAGTGACGGGTTGGCTTGTTGCGAGGCGTCAATAGGATGAAACAACTCTTGGCCGCTGAAATGGGTTGCACGGAAGGTTCGCGTGATCTTTTTCGGATTCGTCTACCAAGCGTGATTGCAGACTTTATTCCAAGGGGAACCCGATTCTCATTGGAACTCTTGACGATACTTCGTGATGACTTCCACTCGAATTCGTCCATCTCATTCATGCATTTTGCAGGTTCCCCAGTAGTTAACTAAGTAAAACAGATCATTGAACTGAAGATCACTCAAAAAACATATCGTTCCACATTGCTAAACATTTTATTGCAGAACAAAAAAAAAAAAACATTGTTTCAAGATTTTAACATTTTTTGTACCTACCTACTTTTGTGAAGAAGGGAACCCGTTAAAAGTCACCAAATTGTATTTGGTTTTCCTTCCCTATCACCCAACTTGGCATTAGGTTACGATCGCTTTCGAGTGTGTTTTCAAATACAACCGAATAAAACAGTATAAGGAAGGTACTTGGAAATGTTATTGGATTCAACACGTGTTGTATCGGAAACAATTATGTATACCAATAGGAAAGCTCTTCAGAGCATCTGCTCGATGAGATGGATAGAAACCATCAATGTGGTAAGTATCAACCTACCACGTTTTTTTCGTTTTTATCGACGATCATAGGTCTGTTACGCTTCACCCTTATCTCAAGATTCATTCCCGAGGAAGAATGGGATGCATGATTATTGAAAAAAACCGGCTCCTTTAAAGTCGGATTCCCCTGTCAGTTGCAAACGAATCGTCGAATAAAATTCATTACAATTTACTATACCATGGGTAGGTACTTATTATTGTATTATCCCGTCCTCTTGTTCCTTCAACATTGAACAGTCCGATGATCTCTTTATAAGTTCCCAATTTCACTTATATTCAACATTGCCACCTCCCAGAACAAGGCTGGTTGTTCAAGGCAACTTGAACTGATGAATAGCAGCCTCGTGAAGAAGAAGGAGGTGGTAGGAATTCTGATATCACTCACCTATCTATATGATCCGGGAAGGAGGCGATAAAAACAACAAGATAACCCGTTCTCTTTATGTTTGTAGACTGAGATGATGCAGACCCTGGACTAGTTCGCCCACTCAATACGTATAATCGCTTCATACATTCTGCGATTTCAGCGAGTGTTTTGTAGCAGAAGGCAAATCGCACGGACAGTTTTGATACCACGGTCACGAAATTCTGAACAGGAGAGGAAATATTGATTTCGTTCATTAGTCTGTAGCATCCAGGGGAGAGGCGAACGAGTGTAAACTGTTCTGTACGTATCAGGCGAAATACAAGTAAGTTTCAATTCCAGGCGTGTTTCAGTCCGGTCAAATCGTTTTTCCTATCTTTTCGCCTGAGGTAGGGTTTTGTGCATTTTCACGAACAGAATTATTGAGGAGGCACACCACACCGCGCTGGTCATGTATAGGATTATTTCCCAATGGAATACAAGGTTGCAATGGCCTAGGAACGCCGAACTCTCACACTGTCGAATCTTGTTGTACGTCCCATAATTTCTACAATTGATTTCACCTGACATCGCTCCATTTCAACGATACTTTCTTCCAAACGCCTTTTGTGTTTGAAGGGATTAATCCTTCTCCTCAATAAGTTTGTAAAATTGATAGTATAGCCAATATTGATCATTGCAAATACTACCTATCATTTTGGTGGATTCCTGAATATCACCTTGTTTTCGATCACTCTCATTGGCTCAAATTTTTTTCGTTATGATGTCCTGAAAATCTGCAAATCTACACGGTGGTATCTCGAATGGACAATGGTGTGGCGGGCCAGACCTTCCATCATTCAGTACAAATTTGTGAATATAACCCACCGCTAGGCTCCTGCACAAATGGGGGAACCCATACCATATCTCTCCGGGGTTGCATCGTTCTGGGACACACTATTGATCGCGTCCAAAATTTAGTGGAAAACTATACCCCACACGCCTAGGTAGCAGAAATCCCGAAAAAACATATTCAAAATGGGTAACAAATACCCAATTTGACCCATTACTTCTCTTCAACTTTCTTGGTGAGAAAATGGGAATTATAACTCGCGGATCACAATTTGAACAATATATTTTTGTACTCACTTTCTTACAACTCTAGAAGAAGGAGTGACTTGAGACTTAAATGAACAGAGCTGCAAACCCTCATGACCACTAACAGTCTAAGGAGAGCAATATGTAGTTCGTATGTTACATGGAATGTATAAGATATTCCATCAACTTTCTCCAGTGGGTGCCAATCGTTCTGGGACCCGTTTCATTGAATTCAGCGTCCAAAATTTAGTGGAAAATGACACCCTACTCGCCTAGATCGCCCAAAACCTCGAAAATCCATTTTTCATAAAACACATTTTGACCCCTACCCCCCCCAAATTTGGTCCGATCCGGCTGAAAAGTTTCGAGGACCCATCTCGACTGGGAACAGACCCCTGACCCAAATTTCAGATTTTTAGAAAATTTTCTACTACCAAAAACGGCGCGGAACATGGACGGCGTACAACGTACGGCGTACGGCGTACGGCGGACGGACATTGACCTTTTTTGATCAGGACATCATGAAACGTCCAGAAAAAAATTTTGAGCCAAATCGGAGAGGTTGACCATTATCATGAAAACATAGGTTGATTATTCGAGGAATAACCAACCAAAAAGGTCGATGTCCGTCCGCCGTACGCCGTACGCCGTACGCCGTCCATGTTCCGCGCCGTTTTTTGTAGTAGAAAATTTTCTAAAAATCTGAAATTTGGGTCAGGTCTGTTCCCTGCCGAGACGGGTCCTCAAAACTTTTCAGCCCAATCGGACCAAATTTGGGGGGGGGGGGGGGGGGGTCAAAATGTGTTTTTTGAAAAATGGATTTTCGAGTTTTTGGGTGATCTAGGCGAGTAGGGTGTCATTTTCCACTAAATTTTGGACGCTGAATCCAATAAAATGGGTCCCAGAACGATTGGCAACCACCGGAAGAAGTTATGGGTCAAAATTGGTATGCGTCGACCCATTTTGTATGTGTCAGGATTTCTGGTGCCTAGGCGTGTGGGGTATCATTTTCCACTAAATTTTGGGCGCTCAATTCAATGATGTGTGTCCCAGAACGATTGGCAACCACCGGAAGAAGTTATGGGTCAAAATGGGTATGTATCCACCCATTTTGTATGTGTCAGGATTTCTGGTGCCTAGGCGTGTGGGGTATCATATTCCTTTAAATTTTGGACCCTGAATCGATTGGAATGGGTCTGGAACCCGCCACACCCACTGTTTCCCCAATTTGAGGAATAACCAACCCGTGTGTAAGAATTTGCAGATTTTTTTTTCTTGTTTTTTCTTTTTTTCTTGTTAGTCATTGCCTATCAAATTGGTTTGTTTCTTTAGCTTATGCATGCTTGTATCGATTTTTGTCAAACTCGCATCTGAAGAATTTGAACATTATACCATAAATGAACCTCCTACAGTTATGCTTAAATTGAGATTTCCTCAAGGAGGAAAATTAGCCGGGAGCAACATCGAAGATGACGTTTCCTGATCGACATTACCTGATTAATAAAACAGTTGCTCCGTAAACCAACTAATTGGAAAATCGAATACCGTTAATTTTCTCCGGAATTTTCCTGTGTGAATAATAAACCTATTGAAGTCATTCATAATATAGGTGGTAGCTCGCTTGTTACGGTAAACTAATCGATTTCTCGAGAAATGAGATGAGTCTGAGCAATTTATGCTGCCTCTCCGTGAATTATATTTGCAGAACCAGGCCATCCTGAGGCTCCAGTGCCGAAGCTAGGAAAGGCTCTGAATGGCGAACACCCTTCCGGAAGAACCCTGACAAAATGGGATTTCCTATAAAGAAGTTACGTTTTATGCTTGACTGATTGATTACTAGATTACCACTCCAGTAACCGAATAGCAAATAAATCATTAGGTGAAAATAAGTCAGAGTGAGGTTCCCCTATGTTTGCCGTTTCTGTACGTATACAATAAGCATCCAACTGTGGTGAGCAATGCAGGTCAGATGGGTTATGATGATTTCTGTCATTAAAGCACTCTGCACTACTCATTAAAGGCCAAATATGGATGAGTTTTGATCGATTTTGATCTGGCACCACTGGAATTTCTAAAGAAGCTCATTTCTCTGTGAGCCGCATCGTTTCTCGTAACATCCACAACCACAATTACCAACCCCCGATCACCAGCATGTACATTTGTAATGCGCATACTCCGAGCGAGGAAAATTATAACGTGCGAAGTACAATCGCTCGCAGACATTTTCTTTCACATTTTGTGATTCGAGTTTGTACATCCATTGAAGGAATGTTTGATCATAGTGCCTCGTTTTAATCAACCAACAGTTTTTGATCCACTGAGAGATCTTCACACGGTGGCAGTTAAATCCTCCGAAGCTGAGCTCCTGCAAAGCTCTTTGAGGGCACTCGTCTCTCGCATGAATCCATCAAAGTTCCTCTGTATAGGTAAATAGTTACAACCTCTCAAAATAACGGGAGAAATTATATGGAAATGGCGTATTTGTGGAAGTTAGTGTAAATATACACTCGGAAGCTGAAATACATATCCTTTTATTGATCTCATCAGGAGTGTATTGAACACACTAACAGTCTGAATAGTCATTACATCGCCTCTATGCCCCCGCTTTCATACGTCTGTTCGATTGTCTTGTTGACCATTAGTTTAGGTTAATTCATAGCTTTGGCTCCCTCCTAACATTCACTTCTACGATAAGGAGGTGTGTGTGTACTCCAAAACCATTGGAGTATAATTTACGAATTGAAAACGAAATCCTTCCAAGGAAATTCGTGTTTCTCACTTTCTTCCATAAAATTTTTGGACACTTGTATTTTAAAGATTGCGATGCAAAAATTTTACGCCTTAGCTTTCGTAAGAATAATATCTCCCTTGTACTACGTATAACGTTGGAACTAACGACGTTACCCTCGACTTTGAGCTTGAAAAAAAATTTTTTTTTCTTAAAGGAAATTGAGTTTGATAACGGCCGTTATCTACCTTTGAAGAGAGAGTGTAAACGCTTTTGGTTCATTCAATAAAAGACCCTCTTTTTCTCGAGAAAAAATAACTAAATAATATCTGGTAATTCTAGGCAAAAGCCTTACCATCAGAAGGAGTCACATGTTAGTTCATTGAATGTTTGATTTGCTTAAGATTATTCAATCTACTTACCTATTACAATACTATAAATCAGTTCTGCTAAGCCACCGGAGAAAGACCGGAAAAATAAAAAAAGTAAAAAAGTTTGTACTTATACGTCTATACGCATGGGGGTTGAAACTTGAAAGTCGAAGGAACTAGTTTTTCTTTAAACCTGTTTCACTTGATGGATCCTTTTTGTTGCACAGATACAACAGGTCCCATCTAGGAAATCGTGAAGGAAAGAGGTTTTTGCTCGGACGGGCAATAAACTGTTGAGCACTTGCGTTTGACAGCACGATCGGGCGATTGTATTCCCGCATGGACGACATCCTCAAGAGTCTGATTTGTGGTTGTCGACCCTTCCTTTCTTCTCTTCCAAAGCCCAAACTTTTGTCAGAGTCATGGAGAGATAGGAGGGGAGGGGTATAGAAGAACGCACAAAGTAACCAGGGCTCGACGGCTGCAGATTGGAAAATCTTTTACTGCTTCCGAAGGAGAGAAGCCTTACACCCCAGTAGACAGCTCGATTGTGTTCCTGATTGAACAACCTCAACTAAGGACGTCATTCTTCCCACAATGGAATCTGTCTTCGCACTTTTGGAGCCAGCTTGAAGTTTTGACCCCGCCTGCGTACTGTCATAACGAGACGATACGGCCTTCCGGAATGGTTTAAATGCCGATTCTTCAACTCCGTCTGCTCCAAAATAGCAAATTTTTTAATCTTTCTGGAAGATTTCCTCCAGCCAAAGCCTTCATAGGATTGAGGTACAAAGTTCGATCCATTTCGGGCATCTGGGTGATTAGATGGGTCGTCCGAGAATTCCTACATTCCCGGAGCCCGGAATCGCGAACTGCATAAATATTATAGTAAATACGCTGTTCCCTTACTCGGAAAATTATTCCGAATTCTTAAGAATTCTTTCCGAACTGTCGAAGTTTGGAGCCAAGAGGCAAACAAGGGTGTGTAGATATTATTTTAGATTATATGACGGTCATACGACGTTCATTGCAGAAGATATGTTAAACAATTATTTGTGGATATTGCTCGACCAAATAAGGGGTGGGGAATAAGATTTTTAGTCAACAAAGAAACGGAATGAAAGGAGAATGAAAGCTTAATGCTTCCTTATCACATCTAAGTGGCTTGATAGACACAATTATTATTAAACACTCACTCATCCCAAATCTCGTGTTGCGCAATCCGGCAAAGGCTTTAATCCTTGGTTAACTCCCTCGCTTTTAACTCCAGATTGTTGCCCGGATTAATGCGTTGAACTGAATGAGAAAACCAGTCCGTATGCAATCGTTGTTGTATTCTTTAGATTCCAAAATCTTGAAGTTGCGGTGAGGAATGATTCGCGATAACACGGAGTATCATTTATTCTATGAATTCTAATACCTACCTATTTATCGGAATCATCAGTCATGAAACTCATTCCCATCTGGGAGATGGTTTTCGTTGGTTATTGTAATTTAAAGTTACAATGACATAAGTTAGTGGTGGAGGGGGTAGGTGGCAATATAAAAGAGCAGACTAGGTACATGCGATATGTCCAGCCTTCTGGACATTTCGCATGTACTAATCCGTATTATACGAGAAAATTACTGTGTCTTTTCTATGTACCACACAACGAGGAAAACTGATCGGTAGTTCATATTTGAATAGAACCTCTGAAAAGCATTACAGAATATTTTTAAATTACAAAGAAAGATCTCGATCATATGAAAAAAAAAAATACTATCAAACATTCCGCCGATCAGGTATCCAATTGTATCAAAACAGAAGACAAACATTCTTTTAAAAATTTAGTTAGTAGTAAGTACCCATTTTGAAAATTACTTTTTTACCCATGCCATGCCCCCGTTTTAGTTAGTTATTGCTTGGAAAATCAACCTATGTTTTCAAATGGGTCCTGGTTAGATTGGCGCCCTCTGGATGAGGTCATGGGTCAAAATGGGTATTTATTACCCATTTTGAATGTGTGTTTTCGAGATTTCTAGTACCTAGGCGTGTGGGGTATCATTTCCCACTAAATTTTGGACGCTGAATCGATTGGAATTGGTCCGGGACCCGCCACTACCACTGTTTTGAAGATTTTCCCCATGTTGAAGAAATGAGTCTCCATGCGCCTGATCCGAGAAATAACCAACCCGTGTGAACGAATTTGCAGCGTTTTTACAAGTAATTCACCTAATTAGTGCCTGAACCAGAACAAATCATAGCTATTCGACTGCATTTCAACAAGGAAGTCCTCAAGTGAACACGTTCGCCTAGCGTTCAATATGGTTTACTGATGGATGAACGAGATGAAAATATGCCTGTCGTCGGAGAGCTCGTTGTAAGTAACGCAATCGTTTTAACGATGACTGATGTTTATTCCCTCCATATCGCCTTTACTCACGACAAACAGCTTCTAATGGGGAGTTGACACAAATGAATTCATACGCCTGAGACGCAAAAAGGAACGCCTAATACAACGTTCACTTGAAACATCTTGAGGTAGGCTGGCCCTGGGTAAGCTTCCAATGACCGATGATTTCAAGAGCAATAATTAGTCCCGAGCAAAATTGTCCTCACGAACTAGGAAATTCCATGAAAGTCAACACATTTTGAATGTGCATCACGAAATGGTTGAGACCAGGTTCTTGTGTCTCTATCGTGTTATGGTACACTGGTGTAGTACAACCACAACTTACTGGTACATACTAATACCACGAATATGCTCAGTCTACTGGGTTAAATGTGCTCAGAAATACAAACCGTCACCTGTCAAAAGAGGCAAAATGAATGCGAAAAAGCGATTTATGTGTTTAACATCCTATTGACCCTATGAATTAAGACGTTCCAATGTTCAGTTAAACCCGGCACTATTGTGTGTTATGTTTATGTGAGGTTGGGGACTTAGGTGATGTGAACAGATTAGAGTAAGACAGACCCTTGCTCTGATGTATTCAATTGTATTGATTCTCACCCTCTGAATGAAGACCCCATGACATTGCCTCATCTCAAAGTCTGGTCGTTAAGAAAAATAATATGTTATACTAACGCTAATTATTTCGAAATGAATCAAATGAATTGATTTAGTGTTCGAAATTCAGCGGAAAATGATATTTTACCCATCTATGAATACTTCGTCCGTCGTTCAATCCATTACTGTCAAAGGGACTATTGTGTTTTAAATTTCGGTCAGTGGCTCCTTCAGGTTTCAAAGCTTTTCAGCCCAATCGACCGTAGTAGAGGTAGCGAACAGGTGAAAAAATAGGTACGCTAACGAAGGCGGGTATGAGTGCAAATAGCATTTTCCAAAAATGGGGTTTTAAAATTTCATTAGACCCAGGAGTATTGGGTAGGTATATATTTCCCCAAACAACACATAAAAACGAAATAAACATTTTTTTGGTTCACTTTTTAGGATTAGGTACTTATGTTCTATCTCTGAAGATCTCAATAAAATACTCCAACGTATTCCCACAAAAGATCTAGCGAGATCCTTCTAAAATATTGAACCAACAAGGAATAGTTTGCAGCGTTTTTGGCCATGACGAGGATTTTTTCCATGACACGTTATTGCATACACATCCAAACATATTTCTTCAAGATCGTCCGTCTCATTTGAAACATAATAAAACCAAGCCGGCAGCTGGCGGTAATATTACAGAAAAGTGATCTATCATTTAAGACTTCACGTCGTTTGAGCGCTTCAGGAATAATTCAGAACCCTTTTTCCCAGCCGGGTTGTTGTCTCGATATCAATTGAACACTTCCAGGGTAAGTAGAACATATTAGAATATTCGCTCAATATAATACAACATCCTGAAGTGAAAGTGAGGATTTATCATCAATTTTTAGGATAAAACTGATAATACTATGGGGGTGGTTTGTTTGCAATAATTTTTATCCTCTGTGAGTAGGTATGTAAGAATCTATGATCAAAGACTCGGAGGAGCAGCAAAATTTATATTATTATTATTATCCGGGATTTACGTACCGTATCTCGCCATTCCATTGATTTTGAATGATAAAGCCCCGTTGATAGAAGGTTATTATTAAAACGCCATGAGAAATTATTCAGCAATTACTTATTATTGAGTGGGAAAGCGTACCTTCGAGGCCTCCAGAGTTGTAAGAAAAAAAATGGACGAGCGACACTCTTGAGAAAACCCTCTTTCAAAATACTCTTCTTAATCCAGAACCTTACTATGGTGTGCAGCAGTCAGTCCCGATTCAATTTCATCATCCAACGTCAAAACTGAGTGACCCCAAAGACTTGGTCCCCGAAATCCTGAAATTCCTTTTCAAAATTTCCAATTTGAACCCACCCATAACCTGCATTCGTTTTGGACGATTGGGACATTGTTTCAATCACAAAAAGCCGAACCAAGTCAACATACAAGTCTACTGACAATTTTGAAGCCATTTTTCGGCGTGGGCGGCGGTCGGACATTTTTATTTTAAATTGACGCAGTTAGAAACACAGCGAACGCTCGAGGAGACACTTTTTTGCGGTCGATTCGAATGAAATGTTAGAGGAATTATTTCAATAACAATAATAATAAACCAAAACAAGGGGAAATTTTGAAAAACTAATAGAAAACAAACACGCCCATGTTCGTACAGGTAATGCAGAATGACGAGGAAGGGCAACTTATCTGACAATAATTTTTCCTGACTCGGCATTTAGCTATTTTTTGTTTAAAATGTCTCATGGTTTCCGAATTCGACGTTCCTTTTCATGATTTCGAAGAGAAAACTGGAAACACTTTTGATATTTTTCCTGATTAAAATCAAGAAATAAAACGCGAGAAAAATTCAATATTTATCTAATTTTTCTTCAATGACTATTTTTATGTTGGCACCTCTTCTATTGCTTCGCCACTAAACATTAGTTTTTCCGTTGGGTCAAAATGAGATTTCCTCGCAGCCCCCGATACTTTATACCATTTCCCTCCCGAATTTTGAAAAATATCATTGTCACTGCTCGGATCTGACAACTCTTAGGTTTATCATCCAATAAGAAAACGCCGTTTCCTGCAAAACCGTTGGTTTCAACCTGATATGGGGCATGTCACCTATGAATACTAGGGTTAACGCTTCCATGGGTTCGTGTGACCCATATTTTTTTTCACGCCAAGGAAAATTTAAAAAAAAAACCTTTAAGTCTTTTAGGTACACTCTCAGAATATTTTTCAATATTCAAAAAACAATACCTACCATTAATATGAATCTGCACATAGCAAACGACGCATGAAACTCGGCGCGATTGTGATCAAAATTACGACAACGGGCGAACGATGGTTGGTTATAGAGAAGACCCTTTCAGTTTCGCGTTCAGCGGAGGACTGGCTTTTCGGCTCCCGTTTCGCAGATGCCGCCAGGCGCAGCCGCAATGTGTCCGCGAAATCCCAAATTATATTTTTTTATCATATGGCTATAGAGTGCTCACACTATTTCTATTACCCCCACTAATTCGAGTGAAGAATAAAAGTCGGGAGCCCATAGAGGCGGTCTTCTCGTGGTCGAAAAGGGATCCAAGGTTTCTTTAATTTTGTCTTCCTCTTTTTCAGTCATCTCTCTTCCTCTCATTTCCTTTGTAGGACGGTTCATCTGTTTACATAATCTGTCATCTTTTCCGCAACCCTCGCCCGTTCGCCCGTCTTTCACTCTCTGTCCACATTACTGAGACAGTCGTGGTCTTTTTCAATTAAAAGTAATTCAACAAAAAGACTTTGCTGAGGAGAGAATTTATTATTGATTCTTTAACGTATTGTTTATTCCCGTTTCCTGTCACTTCCGCATTTCTATTATCCACCTGAGAATAAATAAGGAGCGATTAAGTCTTCATTTTGCTTGAAATAATTCGCATGAGCGTTGAACAGGATCTGATGAAAACGACAAGAATACCAGAAAGTTTTCATTACACTGACTAATTTATTGTACACTATTGCAACGAAAGACATCTCGAGAACTCGCCTTTTGTTCCAATTTTGCATAGGAGAAACAACAAGCTATTTAGATCCAACTCATCTGTATTTTAGTCAAATTATACACTCCATCGTAATATTTTCATTACTACAGCTTGAATTTCCGAGCTGAATTTATTCATCTAGACTACGAACCGTAATTCCAAAATGAATTAGGTTTTTTAAGATTTATTAGCTTCACTGTTCTTCTGAAGTAGTTCCCCGCCTCTAACAGAAACTACATTTCGTTGCATTTAGACGTAGGTATTTTTGCAATGAATTAATGAAAGTATAATATTATTAGTTTTATATTATTTACGCACGTATATTTTACTTACACAAATTTTACTATATTATTACTTTTAAGTATACGAGCTGTTTTAGGTGTTTTATTTATTCTCTCCTTCATATACTATCATAAGAACGTATTTCATTGATCACCTTAATTCGAGTTGTAATGCTTTTCATTCAAGGACGCCACTGAACAATTTGCTTACCAATTTTGAATACATTCAGAGAATAAATATGCGCCTTATGTTTTCATGCGTCTTCTTTTTTCTGAGGATTCAACATTTTGCGTTTTAAAAAATATCTAAGATGATAAACCGAAAGGTCCGGCTACAAAGGCTATGGACGAATAAGTTTCTAACAAAAATGAGAAAAAGCAAGCCAGACGAGCAAGAACGACCTAGGATAATGAAATAAATAATGAAATTGCTCAGTTTTTTTAATTGTTGTGGAGTGTTTTTGCGCAGGTTTTTGGTATACTTTTGGTTCTTGGCTTTGCTAACTTCCCTGCCTGCTTAACTTTGTGTATTGGGCAACCTCATCTATCTCAGCTTGAACAGTAGAATGCTCTCGTCCAGAACTTTTGTTCTTATCCTCATTATTTATGTCCATATTGTTTGGTAGAAATTATGGAAACAGTCTTAGCATAGTATCCAGGTCACTGTTATCAATTGCCGGGGTTTTTGAGCAGGTTTCTTTCTTCCTAAACTGTGTACTCGCTTTTCCATTTTCAATGTCTTCTACTCCTATGGGTTGGAGGAAATACTACTCCAGGATTGAGTCTTTACTTCCTCCCGTCCATGAATTCCTAATGTTCTTATTGGTTTTCGAAAGAGCCCCGTCCTGAAGGCCTTTTGTCGCTCTCAAGATTCAAGTTTTTCATCACGATGTTTTCTCTTTCAGTCATTCTTTGAACCAACACTCTACCCGTATTCTCCTCGGAAAGTGAGTTACATTTTCTCTTCAACGTGGTAATGGACACCTCACGTGACAATTCCGCTTGATTGGTGTCCTGATATTCCGAACCAGCGCTTTGTCTCTTTTTCAAGGTAGTTATTGACGGCTCGCGAGACAATTTCGTTCTACAGTCGTCCGAAGCATCGCTTTGCTTCCTCTTCAGCGTCGTATTGGATTGTTCACCTGACGTCAAGGTCACTCCGACGCTTTTCAAAAATGGCTCTTGGGCCACCAGATTCTTTGCCCCAATCTTTAGAACTTACACCAGACACTATTTGCTGGATTCCTGGCAAGGGATACCCCTTCGCACCTGATATGTATGAATATTGTCGAGGCACCGTGTCTTTCAAGATTTCGGCAGAAATAGTCGACAATGTGGACGGCTTCTCTTTGCCACCCTGTACGGAAGACGCTGTGCCGTTACCATCGGCTACCTGATACGTGGCCTTACCCTCTCCGAAATCAGTTGTATCTCCAATAACGTCCAATTTCCTGAAACTACCTCTGGTACTTGATCTGTGGAAGCTTGATCCACTCAAATGTTTGCTTAGGCTTTCGGCTCTTGTCGTGGGAGTGACTTCTTTCATCAGACTCTTCCTCAATCTTTGTTCTACTTGGCTTAGTCCCATTTTCAAGTTTTTACTCGTATCAATCCGCCGTGTACCCTCACTAGCGAAGCATAGTTGGGTGCTAGCCGTAGCAAGTTCCTCCATAGTTATTCTAGGACCATCTATGTTAGGGCTTCTACTGTACACAGACCTACTTGAGTGTACGAACTTACTCCCAGCACCAGATGATCCAGCGGATTGTGACATTCGCTTCTCTGTCGAGTTTGAACTGTTTTCGCTTCTTTGGTGGAGACCTACAGTATCCGAATGTCTAAATTCATCTTTCTTCCCGGTATGGTCTTCTAATAATGAGCGAGAGTTGGTGATGGCCTTGAAGCTCAAACTTGCAACTTTTGATCCTTCTGTTAACGTTTCAGCCCCATCAATATTGATGGAACGGGATATCCCTTTGACAGGAAGTTCATCATCCTCGTTAATCTCATTTTTTGAAATGATCAAAGTCAGGTCATCATTGTTTGAAAGATTGGCCGTTGATCCTTTTTCCTTCGATACGCTGGGGGTTTTCACTTTTCGTAGGCTGTATTTATCATCATCCAGTTTCAGGAGGACCATAGTTTTTTTACAGGTTCTTCTGGATTCACATAGGCTTTGTATTCTTTGATCCCTAAAAAGTTCAGGCGCAGTCACATCATACAGCAAAGAACAAATCAAACAATTTAAATACGTTTCTACTGAGTGCTGCTACTGGAGTTGGATTGAATTACCCCCTCAACTGCAGCAACCTCAGAATTTAAGCAGGATATTCATTAATTATTTATCCTTGAAAACACTGATCTCAGATATGGCGGTATTAACATTCATTTTTCTTTTCTTCTTTCTTCATTTTTTTTTTTTGCATTTTTTTGTGATAACTGTTCAATTTTTTTAAATTAGCTGCAAGTCCTAATGAAATTTAAGATAAATAACTAAAATAACTCCTATGACTCCTTTCCCCCAAAATCCACCTTCACCTGTAACAAATAAACAATCTCCAACCCGTTTGTGCTTTGCACATGCTTCTTGATTATGAATATGCATCAGGCTATGAGAAATTTAGAGCTGAGTCCGAATATTTGGCCATAAGATGTTCAGGCGGGATCAAAATTTGTTTTTCGAAATTTCTAGTATCCAAGCGTGTAGGGTATCATTTTCCACTCAATTTTGGACGCTGAATCGATTGGAATGAGTCTCCATGCTCTTGGTCCTCCGAGGAATAAACAACCCCTGCAAGAAGAATTGGCAGCGTTTTAGTTTAGTTTCCCAATTTCCACAAAACGATTATCCAATGTCGGTACAGGAGTGGCGCACAATACACAAGTTTGTTTGGGTATGGGAAAATGGATACAGTATTCAGTGAATTCTCAAAAACTACAATCCAACGAATAGAACGCTCAGGAAAAAGTATATTTATAAAAAAGTGCGCTCTGCTCCGCTTTTTCCCACCAGGAATGTGAGCTCTTTTTAGAAAAACCCCCGGCGCAATCAATCTGGGACCGCATGACGTCTAAACCCATCTCTGAAATTTCTCTTTCGAGGTGGAGAGGAACATTCTATAGACCACTTTTATCAGCGTCCATAACAAAGGAGAACGATATACTGATGCAAGAATCACTCCTCGAGCCGTTAAGTGATCTCTCAAAGGAATTGCTTCCTCTCTTGACCCACACGGCAAACGGATGAAATGATTCTTCCGAATCCGGAGGTAATTTATTGATGTGAGGGAAAGAAAGTACTACGGAAGTCATTTCACTCGAAGCAGTTGAAAGTTAGATGGATGATGTTCCCGCCACTCTAAACTCGGTTCGTCCCCCATTCGCGTATCAATCACCTCATCGACAGACCATTCATTCAATACTAATTCATCCAGTAGGCGCTCGGCAAAAGTTCGATCCGATAGATCAGGTTGAGGTTCACTTGTGTTTGGGGTGCTGTAAAAGATTGTCTCTATATTTCTAACTCGTTTACAACTTCCTCCGGTTCGAACGCTGACGAAAATGATCCGAAACCAAAATAAAGACGTAATAATCCGGACAGGTCGGAACTTTACCGATTAGAGATGATTTTAATTATTACGTGTGGAGATTAAAATGGTAGGTAAACCATCCCTTCAGCGTTGTTTTACGCATTACAGTTTCATTTTTTGCTTTCCTTTGATACTGGCAATTGAGCATTGCTCTGATTTAAACACTGTTCTGAGAACAGATAATCTTTTGATTTGATATCCTATGCTCGAATGACCTGAGATCCTGCTGACTATATTACATTTCTTTCGAAAGTGTGGTAAAGATGAGACGTGTCTAGTTTTCTAATCAAAGAGATACAGCTCTTAATACTAATAAATAAAAATCTGTACAAATAGTTTGATCCGCGAATCAGACCCTGATGCAAGTGCTCACCACTTCTGGTTGTCATGCGCACGGCAATCATACTATCCGATGTCTTTTTGTTCAATTCTATAACCGCTTTTTCATATCTGAGTTCTCTGAAACATACGTAAAATATAACTGTGTCATTGAGTGGTCGTGAATGACTGCTCTGAACGAATCCACCCTATCTGAGTAGATTTTCTCCTTGTTGTTTGGAGTCTACCGCAGCTATCTGATTATTTTTACCCTAGAGTATCTAAGTCCTGCAGGATGGTGCGTTCTGTCGACAATTTTTTTCTTTTTCTTGTATTGATTTTGACGTGTGTTATGGTTGTTTTCCATATTTTTTAGTTCTTATTCATTAATTTGTAGTATTTTATTCGGGATTCTGGAAAAAGGTAACAGCCAAAACTAGCCATGATGGATTTTAAAGCATGACGACCACAGGATTAGTGAGATCGGATGTTCCGTGGCATCGTCTTAATTTTGTTTTTAACAAGTGAGAAAGAATCAGGATGAATGTGAAAATGAGCGATGGAGTAAAGAGATGAAGAGTGTTCGATTCGTGAAAAAGACTCATTCGTATACCTGGAGAAGCAGAGAAAGAGGATTGGCAATCAGGTTTAAGATGAAGAGAGTTATGGAATTGGGCGATCCAATGTATTGTTACTTACTGTGGTTGAGCTGGGATGACTGTATCCTTTTGACTCTTTGAATGCCCTAGATAAGTGAAGTGTTCCCATTTCTCGTAAGGGTCATAATGTTTAGGATCTGGAGGAATAGAGGCTACATCGGGTTCTACGAGGTCGGTAGCAGCCGGCGTACGAGTCGGAGGAGGCGGCGAAGATGATGTTTCTATCTCCAGGGAATTCTCCACGTGCGATATATTTGCGTTGTTGACAGCGCTATCTGTGTACCTATCGCGGTATTCCGTGCTTCCAGTAGTCTTCATTACGCTTTTCCCTAAAATTGAGAAGCTTTTGTAAAATCAACGATAAATTATGTTCTGCACAGAGAGGGGCAAGTACTGCGATGCCACTGCAGTCGATAATGAACGGACCCCTCTTCATTTGGATCTAAGTTGATATTTTTTGATCGAGATTCATAAAAAGTACTTCATCATCAATCATTCTCCAATACAACTTTCAACCATTAAAGCTTTTTCAATCAAACGAACATTATTAAGCAATTATTGATCCTTGTGATTTCCTTGGAGCTTGGTGAAAATCAAGTTCCGATGGTGACACTAACATCCCGTTAATCCGGCGACTTCAAAAGTTTCGAAGAAATGTGGCTACATGTTCGGCTCTGACGTCAATACTTCAGATGTGTTTATCCGGAGGCCATCTCACTTGAAAATCAAAGGGAAAAACTCACACGAATCGCGGGAGATGTGCCAATACAGTCCTGAGCCGAGAGCGGCTGATTTAAAGTTTCAAGGCGATACGTACCTACCACGTACTATGAGGCTTGGATATATCTTTTCTTTCTTTATTCATTTTTTTAATATGTACGTGAGTTTTGGTTGGTTATTCCTTGAATAATCAACCTATGTTTTCATGATAATGGTCAACCTCTCCGATTCGGCTCAAAATTTTTTTCTGGACGTTTCATGATGTCCTCATCAAAAAATCTGCAAATTCTTACACACGGGTTGGTTATTCCTCGAATGGGGGAAACGGTGGATGTGGCGGGTCCCGGACCCATTCCAATCGATTCAGGGTCCAAAACTTAGTGGCAATGATATCCCACACGCTATTCGCCCTAGTCTAGGTTACACCATGGCGCAAGTGGCTAGCGCGTTTGGCAGTAACCGGAAAGTACTCAGTTCGAACCCAGGTGGTGATTTAGTATTTTTTTTTACCCATAAATTGACCAATTACTTCTTCCAGTGGGTGCCAATCGTTCTGGGACCAATTTATTTGGATTCAGCGTCCAAAATTTAGTGGAAAATGACACCCTACTCGCCTAGATCGCCCAAAATCTCGAAAATCCATTTTTCAAAAAACACATTTTGACCCCTACCCCCGCCAAATTTGGTCCGATCGGGCTGAAAAGTTTCGAGGACCCGTCTCGGCAGGGAACAGACCCCTGACCAAAATTTCAGATTTTTAGAAAATTTTCTACCAAAAAGGGCGCGGACGATGGACGGCGTACGGGGTACGGCGTACGGCGGACGGACATCGACCTTTTTTGATCAGGACATCATGAAACGTCCAGAAAAAAATTTTGAGCCAAATCGGAGAGGTTGACCATTATCATGAAAACATAGGTTGATTATTCGAGGAATAACCAACCAAAAGGTCAATGTCTGTCCGCCGTACGCCGTCCATTGTCCACGCCGTTTTTGGTAGTAGAAAATTTTCTAAAAATCTGAAATTTGGGTCAGGGGTCTGTTCCCAGCCGAGATGGGTCCT
Source organism: Cyrtorhinus lividipennis (assembly GCA_019603395.1). Taxonomy (NCBI): domain Eukaryota; kingdom Metazoa; phylum Arthropoda; class Insecta; order Hemiptera; family Miridae; genus Cyrtorhinus; species Cyrtorhinus lividipennis. Next base: position 50,113,342 of record CM033998.1, on the reverse strand, counting down.
CGAAACTTTTCAGCCCGATCAGACCAAATTTGGAGGGGGTAGGGGTCAAAATGTGTTTTTTGAAAAATGGATTTTCGAGATTTTGGGTGATTTAGGCGAGTGGGGTGTCATTTTCCACTAAATTTTGGACGCTGAATCCAATTAAATGGGTCCCAGAACAATTGGCACCCACTGGAAGAAGTAATGGGTCAAATTGGGTATTTATTACCCAATTTGATTATGTGTTTTCGGGATTTCTGCTACCTAGGCGTGTGGGGTATCATATTCCACTAAATTTTGGACCCTGAATCGATTGGAATGGGTCTGGGAACCGCCACACCCACTGTTTCCCCCATTCGAGGAATAACCAACCCGTGTGTAAGAATTTTTTTTTTAATGTTCATAAGGTTCAAGGTTTAAGTGTAGGTAAATCTTCACATGGAAATGAGTAGTACTTGAATACATGGAGAGTGGGATAGGAAGAGCCTCCTCATCATGACAAGCACAGTGGACTTTTACATAAATTACTAGGATTGTAAATATCATTTACGTTTATTTTCCCACTTCGATTGGTCGAAAGCTCTTGGATTAGATTCTCCTTTAGAGTCAGGTGAGCATTGACAGTGCGTTGTTGTCAACGGATGACAAGTCTGCAATAAAGATCTTCATTGAAACATTCCTGTTAGCAATAGAACCTTATACGTATAGAATTTCCATTACATGTTCTTTTAAATCGCTATATGGCTGAACACCTAAAAGCAATTTCTTGAAGTTGTCAAAGCCAACATCTCAATTCTGTTAACATATTGTATAAGCAACATGAGAATTATTAAAAATGACTTTGATCATTGATGATAGAATACTTTGCACTAATTAGTACCTAAAAGAACCATACCGAGCCCCTTATAATCTCCGAAGTTGAGCAGCATTGGGCTTGGTTTCTACTTGGATGGGTGACGGCTGGTAAGCGGGCTTAGGAAGTTTTTTTATATGCCTAGGCTGAACTCATCCCCACTCAAGGTGGGGAGGGAACAAGAAGCCATGAGCGAAATGGTCAGCATCAGTTTCAATCCTACTATTATAGGACGGCTGACCACGTCCACGACACAATAGTTGGACGTTAGCCACTGACTGAAGTGCCTATTGGCTTAATTTATACTTTTTTAAATCAAGTCCCGTGGTAGTGAGAAGTATTCGTTTATAATGATTTACATCATTGACCTCAATAATTAATTATTCGGTCTCTTTTCTCAGTCCTCAGGTAGCTGGATGGAGTTCTGAGATGGGGATTATTAATAATGTCAGAGCTCCGCACTGAGAGGATCATCCAGCCCTAGGCATCGGGAACACTGTTTTATGTTGGAATTAAACTGACTTACTGAGCATTTATTCTTCTCGATTGTAGAGAGCTGTTGTTTTATTGTGACCACCTCACTAGGCGTGAACTGAAGCTGTATCGGAGTTTCATTGCACTTTATGTCCTGTAGAGGAAATCAATAAAAACTTATAAGCGAGAATTGGGACAAACGCTTTGCAAGAACCTTTGCCTCAAATTCTTTGTTGTCGCAACTTACTGTGTCATGAGTGGCGGGAGGGGGTGTCGTAGAATTCGGGATAAACTTTAAACTTGTCTGAGTTTGCTTGATCTTAGAAGTAACGTAACCGTCAAATTGTTTCAGTGTAGGTCCTTTCGACATGGAATGTCGTGGGTGAACGCTTGATAGAGACGAATGAGGAGATTTTGGTTGTCCAAAAGTGTCATGCCCACTCAACTCGCCCTCATAAACACGCATGCCACCGTAAAACTCATCTTTAGGAACCCGTAGATAACTAGCGTTGGGCGATCTTCCTTGGAACAATTCAGACAGTTCCTCAAGTTGATGTTGAGCTTTAGGTACTGCCGGCAAGGGAGGTGTACAGTATTCTTTCTTCTTTTTGCTTTCCATGGCGGACTTTTCAACTAAATCCGTTGTTTTTCGGGCCTCAAAGCCCCGTTCAGCAAGTTGATCCGCAGTGAATCTTCGTTCCGACTCTGACCTCCACTGAAAACCTGTGGAGGTCCCTGAATTATCAGAGGGAACCTCATTTACACTGGTGGCCTTGTCCAACTTATTCGTCGTGCCATCTGACGGAGATTTATTGATGACATTTTGTGTCTCCACTTCCGGGATTAAAGATGGGTTTTCAACTTCTTTATCAGTTCTGTGGGGTCCTAAAGGTTCACTAGTCGTCTTTTCTATGAGCGTGCCTCCTATTCCAGAAGCTTCATGAGTCTTTGGCAAAGATGGGATGAACTTGTCATTGTCATCTTTACTCATTCGGTCGTTGATGCAGTCTTCGACGGCTGTTGCGACAGCCGATTTATTTCGTGTTAATTTTGAAGAGGGTGGTTCATCTCTCGATGGGTATGAAGTTCCATAAGTGTGCTGTGACAGTTGCTGACCACGTTCTAAAGCTGACTTTTTCTCGCGATCGTCAACAAATATTAGGTCACGTTTATCCTTCACCTATATATAAAATGAACAGAAGATACTAATGAAGTAGAGCTAACAAAATACTTGGGACATCGATATTGGATTATACAGAAAAACGTCACCTTAAAGATCACACCTTCGGGGTGACCAGCTTTGAGCTCAGTTGGAAAATATCCATCTTCTAAATCGTTGAAGAATTCTTCAACTGATGGAGATTCGTAAGGCCGAAATGGGTTGTTTTCCAATTGTATGCCGTCAGCATAAAGCGTCAAGTTGAGTACATCAGCCATCTATTGAAGAAGCATCTCCTTAGAGTATGCAACGATGTGATTTTCATGTGTGAATAGTGTTTTAATAATTAAATCCCGAAGGATCTTTTTATGGACTTCGCATGGATGTTTATCAGATATAGTTGGTGGGAATGGCTTGAACGGTTGATTTGTCAATCTTTTGAGAATACTGATGAAGAAGAGAGCCCTAGTATTCGACGCCAACCTTAACTTAGTCACAAACGGAGTGATAAGAAGGGTTCTTTCATCCGTGATAAAAGTTCAGTGTTTGTTTGGGGCAGTTTTCAGCAATTTGACTCCGCTGTCTCATCAATAGACAATGAGATTCCTATGCTTACCCCATCAGGCCCTGGTAGATTCGAGGAAGGGTTGTTTTCCCTTCCTCCCCACATTTCTGGTTTTCCCCAGTGGTGTCCCTGGCCTGCTTTATTTCTATAACTGTGAATATTATTTGGTAGTGTACATTTGAGAATTTCTCAACATTCAGGTAACACAATATTTTATGTTTCAATCGAAATTTTAATTATGTGTACCTACTATAATTTGTAGGTGATACTTCCTAGATAGGTAAATTATACGGCATTCATACTTTGAACTGAGCCTTATTTCCTTTCCTGGCTACTTGAGGTCCCATGTTACCCATGTTTAGCTCTTCGACGACTAGGAACAGCTTGTCGAAATTCGGAGTGTAATGGACGTTTGTTTTCCGAACCCTGCTCAACACGATTAAAAGATTACCACGAGGATTTGAAGGGTTCGTTTCTCCATTTCCTTGTCTGAACGAATAAGTTCCGTACAGTCATTGATGCTACCAAAGCAATTTATATTACATTTCTACGTACATCATTTTGATGACTGAAACTCAAAAGTGGTATGCGGATTCAATGTTTAATTGTATTTCTTAGGTTTTTATTTCTTGTAAGTACCATCTTGGTTCCTCGGCTAAATTTTGACAATTAATAAAGAAAATATTGAAAGATTTATATTAAAATCACACACTTGTGGTTGAAATTATTGTTTCACAACCGGCGATTGGCTTGGAGAAAAACCAGTTTAACATCTAGTATTGTTCCCGGACTTCGAACTGTTATTACAAATTCAGATGATTAGCCTCATTTCTTACCATAAGTCATTTGGATCCCTCCCAAGCGCCTCTTCTTCAACCCAAGCTAGGCCGTAGTCGCCGAAAAATTTCTAAACAGAATAACATGAATTAATTCTATTCAATAGATCAGGAAATGCAGATTTTTTTGGACTCAAAGTGCCTGGCTACCGTGAAAACTGCATTAAAATTATAGTGCATATAACTATTACACCTTCCGCCCCAATAATGTGTAACGAATTCATTGAAAAGCTCTCGAAATGAGAAAGATTGGTGCCCTTGTTAGATCACCTAATCAGTTTTCATTTCGCTTCTTCAAACTGAACGTATTTGATAGGATTTGAATTCCCTAATGCTTTCAACATGTGCTTGTGAAGAAGGTGGTTCAATTTAATTCGCCTTTTCTGCAATCCTACAGAAATAAGAGACAGAAATTGCCGGTAAAACGCTCCCTTGGGCTTTCACTTCATTAACGTAACGATATTATATATGGCAAACTCATCTCTTCCTATGTTTCTCCACCTTGTTCCGTCGATCGTTACCTCCATTTCTTGCAATTTGTTCGCAAGTTTTCTGCACTCTTCTTCAAGGGCTTTTCGTTCCGCGAGCGTCTTCCAGCCGACTTCTGCATTTGAAGGTTCGTATGTATCATTCCCGTTTGCTTTGGATTTTTCTTTGTCTCGATGACTTTTAGCTAGTGCGATCTATTGATTTTGCCAAAATCATTCGTCAGGAACCTGAGTAGGATTTGCTCTAATGAAACTATATTGAGACTGGTAGTTATGCCAATTGGTACCTACAATTACTTACACCCGAGCACTTCCACACTTGTGATAACGATCAATCAAAACGAACGACTAACTGCTCACTTTATTGTTTAAGGAAGAAATTTTTTGATCCTTTTGTTTTGACGAACTAATAGCATTTCTTAAATCATCCCTTAGAAGTACCAGCTGCTGTTCCATGTTTTCTAGACGCTGTGAAAGTACTTGGACGACATTGCCACTCATCTCTGAGATGTCCTTTGGGACAGCTGTAGAAATTTGAAAGAATTCACTTGATACGCAAAGATTTCTTGAAAAACTCCCTCGAGTACTATATTTTTCTGCGCATGATCCTAATATGTAAAGATACACTGTTGCAGGCCTTTTTTAAATACAGCGTCTTTATACTCGTAGTAAAAATACTATAAGTAGGTAACCTACTTGCTATAGCAAAAAATCGCTCACTAACGTTAAGTGAAGGAAAAATAAATAATCTGCAATAGATGTACCTATTAGGGAGAATTTGTTTTCTTATTCGGCTCGCCAATACTAAGTGTACACAAAATTTGAAACTTGACAATAACATAATTATAATTATTCAGTTGAAGAACCGGAAATCGAGAGCGTATGTGTCTCAGTCTCTCGTTTCTTTTTGAGGTTCTGTTACTTTCTGAACTGTCCAGACAGAAAATGGTCAACAACTTACCAGTTTTACTGCCATTATGTTCTCGGATGTCATACGTTCGACCATGCCGCTCCTGGCCAATCGGGTTTCCTTCCGAGCTGCTTCAAGGAAAAAGTTACATTTACATGCAGTTATTACGAAATACGAAACTAAGGGATATAATGGAGTGAAGATCATAAATTGCGGAGAGATTTTATGAGATTATGGAATCGCGCACCACATCTCAACTGTAGGCTATGGGGAGTTTGTAACAACCAGACCGTTGGGTGGCACGCCATTGGATTTATCATGCGGACGCTAGGTAGTGCACACACCAGACAGGCAGCAAGGTACCTGGGAGTGATCCTAGACACAGAAATCACCTTCTGGGAGCACATTAGGACAGCCACAGACAAAGCATCGCGCATGTCAGCAGCACTTAGTAGGCTAATGATGAACGTTAAGGGCCCACAACCATGCAAGAGAAAGCTACTCATGTTAGTGACCAATTCGGTCAAGCTGTATGGAGCAGAGACATGGGCAGACGCACCGATGACATGTTGTGATAAAATAGTACCAGGTTGGGCCGTTGGGAGGGTGAGGTTTTAATGGGTTGGACTCCCACATAACTGGAGGTGGGAGTCCAACCCTGTGGGCCCCTAGTATCCACACACCTAGCCTCAAAAGATATTATCTTTTTTCTATCTAATGACACTTACTTTACCCTCTCATTCATTTTTATACGACTTCCTAAACTAAATGTGGTTGTGTTTACAACCCTCTTTGCTTAAGATTATCGTCTATTGCTTTGATTGCAGATATACTACCCCACTGTTTTTTCTCCACCAGTTCTCACGCTCAGGGGATAAGTTCATCGGGGCAAAAAACCAGTCAAATAACCCCGCTAAAAAAATGCTACTTAGTAGCAGTGCTTAGTGTATTAGCAAAAATTATTTTTGTTGTGGTTAAAGAGGATTTGACGCTTACGTGTTCGACGTTTTCATGCTGTCCGCGTTTTTGTCTAGATGCTATATACGGTAAAAAGTTGATCCATCTGTCCCAATATGGATGCCTTGTTGATACACTTACACAATGACTCTGGCACAGCTTTTATATCCAGAAAATTAATTTTCTAAGCTTTTAAATTTAATATTATTGAATTGCTATGCCTGAATTGAGGAGTCACATGTCGTGTTTGATCAATAGTAGCGTAGAAACCGGTTCCATTGCTAATAGAACGTTCGTTGTTCACGAAACTTGAAATTTGTGATGTTTCATTACGTTCGATACAAGTCGTGGTATAGGGGAATTGTTGGTAATTTTGTTAAGTGAGAAACAAAACGAACCTCAAGCGAATTTGGTGAGATGTTGGAGTTATCACGCAGCGAATTGGAGAGGCGGATGGAGAGATTGAACAACAAGTGTTACCCGTCAACCCAAGAAGTTCAGCTTCGCATTGAGAAAAGACCATCTCCTCGACTGGTGCCCCCTTTCTCTATTCAGTCGCTGCAGAAAAACACGATAGTTGCACCGCTTCCCAAGTGCAAACCACCGAAGCCCTTTCCAGTAGGAAAATCCACTTTCCGGACCTACTATAGACGAGGCGACTTCCCGATTAGCATGGATCTTGATCAGAACGGCTACAGGATAGCTTGGCGAGTAAATATCAATTTGTGGTTCTTTTTGTAACAATTACACAGGGTATTAATTATGTAGTGTTATGAGTATTTTTTTTGTGATTAAATTAAAATCAATGTTACATTGGTTCCTGAAGGAGAGTTTGTAAGGTCGAAAGCAAATTTGTTTCAAGCCAGCATTTAAATGAGGTGGCTTGATAATGTGAGCATGGTAATTTTGGGTATTATACAGAGGCTAGGCCCGCCATCTTGAAACTTCTGAAAAGCTGAAACTTCTTCAGACTGTTCAAAAAAATGAAATTCTTCAAAAATTTTTAAAAGGGAGCTTGTAACATGGTTAGAAAAAAAACAGATTTTACTGGATTTGCCAGTGGAGTTTATCTGATTGCTTATTCTTTTGCCATGGGCAGTACATTCAAGAGCATCTTTCTGCTAGATTATCCGCACTTCGACCTGATTTCCGGTTTATTAGTTAGCGTAGTTCCAAGATGTTCGGTTATTCTGGTGTTGTCAAGGGACCTTGGGTTCACCATAAAACCGCGCCTCATGGGATTTAGGCGTATCCAATATGTTCACTTGTAACATGATGACCACCCACGAATCCCCTTGGGAGAGCAGTAAAGCCGATTGAGCCAACATTGCGGCCAAACAGTTGGTCTTCCCATTGTTTGGGGGCTATTCAAAACAAACATATGGTAAAGCCTCCCTCATCACCAGAAATTCCGGGTTCTTTTCCAACAACAGTCATGTAATTAATCAGACCTTAGAATATTTGCTTTGTCTCCTCCAGGTTAACTTGAATGATATCGACTACCACTATTTCCTCCCAATGTTTTTTGAGGGGCTCACAGAAACAGAGCACCCGTACAAATTTTTTGCCCAACATGGGATTCACGACATGGTTACCAAAGCTCCACACAAAGTTGTCCCAGTGATTCCACAGATCATCATTCCAATTAAAAGTGAGTTATACGACATCTACTATCTACCAATAAATTCAACGTTAACAGTGACGATTTGTCTAACGTTAAAGAATGAATGTCTAGTTTCAATCAAGTAAGAACTTGGGCCTGATATAGTTAACAATCACGCTCAATTCATATTAGAGATGTAACTAACTATGTAACTAACTAGAGATGTAACTAATGAAGTATGTACTCGGAATGGTTTCAGATGCTCTCAACACCAATAACAATGTAGTGATCGCAACAGCTCTAAAAGTTTTACAAGATTTGGCATCATCATCTGAAGAAGTTGGACGCTCCTTAGTGCCTTACTACCGCCAGATTTTAGCTCCATTGAATTTCATGAAAGATTTGAGCGGTAAGAACATTGAGATCACACATCTCTCATGAATTTGTTGAAATTCTTGATTGGAAATACAGTCTAACCAATAACTGCTATTACTGCTTTCTTTAACGACATTCCAAAATATTTCATTTCATCATTTCATCGTCTTGTAAAAACCATATACAACATTCTAATAAGCATTTGGCTCCTAATATCAAGAAAAACACATTTTTCAGATTCCCATTAAGACTTACATCACAGAGCACTGTGGCCAAAATCATTGCACAACAGCCAAAACAGGAAAATCCTTTGTTTCAAGTAGTTTCTTCACACGTGAGTTTTAATGCAAATGAATGTTTTTCTCGATATTTGGAGCAGAATCTTTAGATACCTATAAGATAAATCCTCATGTAAATGCTTCCTTAGGTCATTTTAACTGAAGTTAGGCTCTAACTAATGAAATGAATATTCTAAAAGACAGATTAGAAAGAAGTTATTGGATTTATTGATACCACTCTTTCATCTTCACGCCTAGATCAAGCTTATACTGGCAATTCTCTTATATTTCTTCCCAAAAAATTGATTTCAATAATACCCAGCGCCACCGAGATGATCAAATTAAGTTCTGTTAATTAAATTGCACACAGAAGACATTTCTGAAGCATTAACAAATGATAAGTCAATTGAATCAACCCCTCAAAGCCATACTCTAGAAATAATTTCCAAACAAGACAACTATCACAACTCACGCTAGACTATTTTTCAGTGTCAAAATACGCTGCTGGAGGAGATGACGACATTGATTACGGGCAACAGAAAAGGGAAAACGTAGGCGATTTGGTGCATGAAACATTAGAAGTTCTGGAGAGGTACGGAGGAAGGGACGCCTTTATCAACATAAAATACATGATTCCCACTTATGAGTCGTGCGTTCGGTTCTGAAGTATTGAAAAAATAAACGCTTTCTGATTGAAAAAAAATGTCGCATTATTCAGAATTTAGCCTAGGTTCCTAGCTTCCTCTGGTACTTACTTTATTTACTGCCAACGTTATAATTATTCAACATCAACCAATCAAAACGCTGGTAGGTGCTCAAGAGACTGTCAGGATACTATTAAATTATACATCCATCTTCATTAGCACCTCTCTTCAACGTCTCATTAGGAAGGTCACAAGCTATTAATATTAATGGTTGAAGTAATTGATCATCGGACCATATTATGCAAATTAGATTATATTCGTAAGGAAAGCGTCATTCTCCATCAATCATGTACTTCCTTTCAATAATTATAGTGCGGAAAGGGTCAACTGGAAAACAAAGAAGGAACAAGGAACAGCATATAATCGCCTAATACTGAAGAATTGCCGTATCTGTCCCTCGAACACATTTTTAAAAAAAGGTTTGATATTGTTATCATATAATCACACGCCCAGGTACCAGAAATCTCGAAAACACAAATTCTAAATGGGTATTTACGCACCCATTTTGACTCATCCAGAGGGCGCCAATCGTTCCCGGACCCATTTCATTGGATTCAGCGTCCAAAAGTTAGTGGAAAATCATAACCCACACGCCTAGGTACCAGAAATCCCAAAAACACATTCAAAATGGGTAATAAATACCCATTTTGACCCATAACTTCTTCCGGTGGGTGCCGATCGTTCTGGGACTTATTTCATTGGATTCAGCGTCCAAAATGTACTGGAAAATGATACCATACCATGATACCGCCTAGATCGCGAAAAATATCGAAAATCTATTTTTAAAATACACATTTTGACCCAAATTTCTACCGATCGGGCTGAAAAGTTTCGAGGACCAACTAGAGCCGGGAACGGACCCCTGACCCAGATTTCAGATTTATAGAAAATTGTCTACCACCAAAGTCGGCGTAAACGGCGGACGGACATTTGACTTTTTTTATCTAGACACTTTGAAACGGCCAGAAAAAATGTTTTGGCCGAATCGGAGAGATTGACTTTTTACATGAAAACAGGTTGATTATTCAAGGAATAACCATTCAAAACCCTGCAGCACTTTATCAGGAGTAGGAGTCACTTTCAGAGTGAGGCAAAAACATACGTCCGTATGAGCATGGATCAAGCTAATAATTCTCGCACAAGAATGAAGTTGGGTTCATACTGAAGCAACTTACTTAATAAGTAAGTTATAGCTTACTTGTAAAACCTTGTAAATCTGATTTCCAAAATTTCACAGGAGATACAAAAAACTGTTGAAACCAAAAGACAACAATGTGCTTCTAACCTCGAAAATTACACAGTATACTGCTAGACATACCAGCTCTTACTGCCTAAATCTGAACGATGAAGACTTATTCAAGTTATTTCAACTGCTCATAGAAAGCGCTACAGTCGATACAGACTTATAATGTTTTGATCACCTGATAGAGCTCGAAAAGACGAATAAAATGGTACCAAAAACCCAAAATCCATAAAATTCAGACTTATAAGGTTTTACAAGTAAGCTATCGTTATGTAGCATGTTACGTTACAAACAAATTCTAGAGGGAGAGGCCAACCAGAAGTGACGTTAGAGTTGTAGGATAATTTTTTTTGTTATCGACACGTATCTATTCATGTACATAAGTCATTGTACAATTACCCTAGCGCTAGCACAGTTCTTGTTATTTCTGTTGGATACCTAAGTTAAGAAGAAAAAACTCCGCTTCCCCCTCCGACATATTATCGGCTGTTGGCACCAAGCATTCTGAGAATGGATACTGCAATCAGATCAATAGTGAGCGCCAAGGTAAGTGACGTAACGTAACGTGCTGTACAGCTTGAATGAGTATGAACCAGGATCAATTTGATTAAGAAGACAATGCGAGGTTTTTGAGAAAAAACTCGTAGAAATGATACGATAGTAGATAATGCCACTAGCAACAGATCAAGATGTTCAGACGAAATCGTAGACAATAGGCTTCATGGGGTTTTGTCGGGGAATATTCATTCGATAACGTCCCTTCACATACTGAATTATCCTAAAAGTTTATAGTTGCAAGACCCGCAAAGACTGTGTAGCAATCAGATAGGTACCCATACCCAGTAAGAAAATATAGAGAGTACATGGAAGAATTTCATATGAATGTACTATTCAATTATGGTATTTATTGAAAAGTAACATAAAAAGAGCCTTTCTAATATGCCTCTGGAATAGTTATGCGTCCTCAGAAAGCAGTCGTTGGTTTCTCGTCATGACTCAATAGAACAAAATTCCAAAAACGGTGGCAACACAGAACAGCGACTCCTGGAATGATTGAAATAGTTGACATCCACAGGAGAAACGCTCAAGCGAAGAACGAAATATGCCAAGAAAGCATTATACCAGTGTGTAAATGTGAAATACGGATTGGTGCTTACATTTATGAAATGTTCAGAGACGTAGGCATCACACTCGGGATCCCAAAGACACCTTGCACCACTTTTCACCCCAGCGCCTTTAAAGGCTCCAAGCACGACTTCAACGACTACTTTGTACCTCTGATACAGCTTACCGGAGCCTGGAAAAGGATACAAAGGCATTTCTTCGTATGTGTGTACATTTTAAACCGAAAGAAATCCCTTGGACTACGGATCTTCCACACATTAGCATCTTCTGGCTCCAGCAGAGCAACTAAGATGCTGAGTAAAATACATTTAGCCAATAATGAAATGATTGATACCGAGAGGCACCATGTTTTTCAATGACGATGCACCGAATAGAATTCTTCGCACTAATTAAACTCAAATTGTGATCATAGGAAGTGTATTCAACGGAACCTCATAACGGTTAGGCTGGCCGTCCACTGGACGCGAATTCGCGCGAAGAGGCGAAGTACGCGAATTCGCGTGAAGAGTTCAAACACTAGCATTCGTATAGGACCCCGTCCACTGCAAGCGCTGTGATCGCGCGAAGTCTGGCGAAGGCGAAGAGAACCAAACCAGTTTGTTTCCGAACGCGCGAACAGGCGAACCCGGTGATGGAAATCTATACCTGCCGCACCCTTTTACCTAACCCACATGTGTAGTCCCCATACTACTTCACTAAACAATGTACCTCATCTGTCTTTTGCACCCCATCATTGTAAATAATTAGAGTTGTTTTCCGAAAGCGACATTGAGACCCAAAACAGCTGATAGGACGGGCGAAACTGACAGGAATTCGCGTGCAGTGGACGGGGTTTCGACGCGCGAAGAGGCGTAGAGGCGAAAACTTGCGAATTCGCCTCTTCTCCTCTTCGCGCGAATTCGCGTCCAGTGGACGGCCAGCCTTAGCAGGGTGACTGATAATATTTAGGGTACTTGGTACGTAAGATCAGAAATCTTACCGATGTTGTAAGAGGAACTTACCTTCAATGCGGTTGCGGATATGATCAGCAATGTGATTGGTTAAATCAGGCGCTTCTTCCGCCGAATATTTTTTACCAGTAAGGAGAAGGTGAAGAGCGTTAGATATTTCCTCTCGGACGAAAGTTGTTTTGAACCTGCAGTAGAAAGATAGAGAGAGAATTACAGTATGTTATGATTTCCAATACAATGGATTTACGAAGAGGAACAAACATAAAAATTCTGAGCAGTAGCCATGGGTCTGAAGACAATTTAGGCGCATAATTTCATATCCCATTTCGCCGGGCACGCTCAGACTATATATGGCCCCGCAACCATTAACCAAGTTGTAGTTGTCCATGACTAAACGTGACACTTTCGGTCGTGTAACCTTTGAAAGACCCAAAAGAACAGTAAGTAGAGCCTAGTTGAACTAAGGTAGCAGACGTGGATTCTGAGAAGAGTCAACGAGGAGAGAAATGCCAGCTAGAGATCTTTCCAATCGTGATAAAAATGTGAGCACAGACAACCACGTGGAACACCATGAAATATGTTTGGTCAACTGAATAACAGGACTAAACAGCAAGGCAAGAAGTGAATAAAAGATGATAAAATGAGTCAGCCATACAGTTTGAAAGAGGTTTGCTTGGAGGTGACGAGGGGGACCAGAAAGCAGAGTGCCTATACCGGCCCTGTTGGACTTTCTGAGTTTGTTTCATGATAGAGCATTCCACGGTTGTCAAGGAGATTTTGGGCACTCAGCTCAAGACTCAACTGAACCTCTTGAATCAAATTCTATTAAACAACCTTACCACTTACTGAGTCATGTTCTCAACATGATACTCAAAGCCCCAGCCAGTGAGTAGGCCACCCTACTATTGGCATATAGTTGAGATGCTTGTCACTAACACAATCTCTCGGGGTCTCCTTTTTTTCATTTTGTTTTATGAGATTTGTACATATTCCTGCTATGGCGGTGGCCAGTTGGCAGGTTAAATCAAACTGGATCAAGCAATCATGATCGGGAGGGTCTGATATTGAAATCAACTTACTTATTTTCAAAATCTGGTCTAATTTTAAATTGTTTGTACGGCGACAGGTCCTCTTTCTCTTCCAACTTCTTGGCGTCAGGCAGTTCAGGATCGAGCAACAGGTCTACGTCATCAAACTCCACCTCTTGCTTTTTCGCATCTTTCTTAGGTTTAGCCCTAGAAAGCACGAATATCAAGCAATGACAAATGTGGGACTACAATACTTGATTGAACAATGCATTTGTAACTGAGTATGTTATTCAGTGCATCGTAACTATCAAACCTTTAAGTGTCCAATACCACATAAATAACTAGCCATTATCAACACATTATTAAAACTCACGCCATCGCTGTGCTGCTGTAAAGTCGTGCCAAGTAATCGAGAAAAGAATGAACCTCTTCAAGTATTGGAGCTTTTCAATTCAATGGTATATTATTCAATCCTGACATGGCTGGAATCTGAGCCGGCGTTCATGTGATTACCAAGCGCCGTATGACAAAATGATACATTCAATAGAACATTGAAATGAGATAATTCATGAACAATAGAAGAGTAAACCAAGGACATGTACGAAGAGTAGTTATCCCTTGAAAATCTATTTTGCTCCAATATAAACAATGCAGGTTTGTTGTTTCCTTGACAGCAGCGGTCACTTCTTGTTCTTTTTCTGTGTTATGTGTGCCAAAAGTGTGGTGGAAACACCGTTTACATAAAACATGATTTTGGGACTTGAAAAATATATCGTTTTCATTTAGATTTTTTCTCGTTATATGTGTGGATCTTGAATGCTGTCGTGAAGTGAAAATAAGTGCGCGATTTACCCAGTCTTTCTTTGTAGATTGAGGTCCAGTTATTATTGAGATCTCACACAGTCAAGTTGAAATGATCTCGAAAATCATCCATCCTGCTTCATCTGTAGTTTTTTTTTTTTTTTTTTCAAGCTCCTTTTTGAGCGACGGGGGCACTCTTGTCATGGTAGATTACTGGATCAACCTTGGCCCATGTGTAGTTGCAGCTGACACCAATATTGGTCTTACCACCTGAGTTTCTGACGATAAAAAAGTGGCGTACACTAGTCATCCTCTCAATTGACAGGACTTCATTTTATCTGATTAGCTATACATTCTTCCCACAAATTTCTATTACTATTTTCCTGTTTTACTATTCTATTACTACTCTCGGTGTACCTCACTCGAATGAAAAAATCCCGAAAACACATTTTCAAAATGGGTAATAAATACCCAATTTGACCCATTACTTCTTCCAGTGGGTGCCAATTGTTCTGGGACCCATTTTATTGGATTCAGCGTCCAAAATTTAGTGGAAAATGACACCCTACTCGCCTAGGTAGCAGAAATCCCGAAAACACATATTCAAAATCTGCAAATTCTTACACACGGGTTGGTTATTCCTCGAATGGGGGAAACAGTGGGTGTGGCGGGTCCCAGACCTATTCCACTCGATTCAGGGTCCAAAATTTAGTGGAATATGATACCCCACACGCCTAGGCACCAGAAATCCTGACACATACAAAATGGGTGGATACATACCCATTTTGACCCATAACTTCTTCCGGTGGGTGCCAATCGTTCTGGGACACACATCATTGAATTCAGCGTTCAAAATTTAGTCGAAAATGATACCCCACACGCCTAGGTAGCAGAAATCCCGAAAACACATAATCAAATTGGGTAAAAAATACCCAATTTGACCCATAACTTCTTCCAGTGGGCGCCAATTGTTCTGGGACCCATTTTATTGGATTCAGCGTCCAAAATTTAGTGGAAAATGACACCCCACTCGCCTAAATCACCCAAAATCTCGAAAATCCATTTTTCAAAAAACCCCTACCCCCTTCAAATTTGGTCCGATCGGGCTGAAAAGTTTCGAGGACCCATCTCGGCTGGGAACAGACCCCTGACCCAAATTTCAGATTTTTAGAAAATTTTTTACTACCAAAAACGGCGTGGACAATGGACGGCGGACGGCGTACGGCGTACGGCGGACGGACATTGACCTTTTGGTTGGTTATTCCTTGAATAATCAACCTATGTTTTCATGATAATGGTCAACCTCTCCGATTCGGCTCAAAATTTTTTTCTGGACGTTTCATGATGTCCTGATCAAAAAAGGTCAATGTCCGTCCGCCGTCCGCCGTCCGCCGTCCGCCGTACGCCGTCCGCCGTACGCCGTCCATTGTCCACGCCGTTTTTGGTAGTAGAAAATGTTCTAAAAATCTGAAATTTGGGTCAGGGGTCTGTTCCCAGCCGAGATGGGTCCTCGAAACTTTTCAGCCCGATCGGACCAAATTTGGAGGGGGTAGGGGTCAAAATGTGTTTTTTGAAAAATGGATTTTCGAGATTTTGGGTGATTTAGGCGAGTGGGGTGTCATTTTCCACTAAATTTTGGACGCTGAATCCAATAAAATGGGTCCCAGAACAATTGGCACCCACTGGAAGAAGTAATGGGTCAAATTGGGTATTTATTACCCATGTGGGTGACTTCAGCCGAATAGACAAACAAAACACATCGTCATATCCTGTTGTTTATAACCAGCTGTTAAACTTAGCAACCAATTTTGAGCAGTTGCCTACAATTCTTTTTACTGTCCGAGCTTTTTATTCGTACCATTCAATTCAATTTAATACAATTATTATAGCCTTCTAAATTACCTACGTTTTCTCAATATTATATTAGTAAATTAGTGTCGTAGTGCCCCATAGATACACCCATCTTGAATATGTGTTTTCGGGATTTCTGCTACCTAGGCGAGTAGGGTGTCATTTTCCACTAAATTTTGAACGCTGAATCCAATAAAATGGGTCCCAGAACAATTGGCACCCACTGGAAGAAGTAATGGGTCAAATTGGGTATTTATTACCCAATTTGATTATGTGTTTTCGGGATTTCTGCTACCTAGGCGTGTGGGGTATCATATTCCACTAAATTTTGGACCCTGAATCGATTGGAATGGGTCTGAGACCCGCCACACCCACTGTTTCCCCCATTCGAGGAATAACCAACCCGTGTGTAAGAATTTGCAGATTTTTTTGATCAGGACATCATGAAACGTCCAGAAAAAAATTTTGAGCCGAATCGGAGAGGTTGACCATTATCATGAAAACATAGGTTGATTATTCAAGGAATAACCAACCAAAACGTTGCAAATTCATACACACGGGTTGGTTATTCCTCGGTCCAAGCGTATGGAGATGGAGACTCATTTCTTCAACATGGGGAAAATAGAAACAGTGGGTGTAGCGGGTCCCAGGCCCATTCCAATCGATTGAGGGTCCACAATTTAGTGGAAAATGATACCCCACACGCGTAGGTACCAGAAATCTCGAAAACACATATTCAAAATGGGTAATAGACACCCATTTTGACCCATAACCTCTTCCAATAATTTCCAATCATTCTGGGACCCATCACATTGGATTTAGCGTCCAGAATTTAGTGGCAAATGATACCCCACACTCCTAGATTGCAATCTCAAAATTCCATTTTTCAAAATTCACATTTTGACCCCTACCCCACCTAAATTTGGTCCGATCGGGTTGAAAAGCTCGGAGGACCAACGAGAGCCATGAACGAACCCCTCACCAAAATTTCAGATTTTTTGAATAATTTCTACTACCAAAGTCGGCGTGGACGGCGGACGGACATTGACCTTTTTTGATCTAGACATCATGAAACGTCCAGAAAAAAAAAATTGAGCCGAATCGGAGAGGTTGGCCTTTTGCATGAAAACATAGGTTGATTATTCAAGGAATAGCCAACCAAAACGCATTATATTTCAAGGTCTGTAGAATTGGAATTTGCCTAGGCGACGCAACACGTTGTTTTCAAAAGGTACGGACTCATTTTCGAAGTGCCTTTTTAACCCACGAGTTAGTGGATCGTAATTCATCTGATCGATTTAGCGCCTAAAAGTCAGTAAAAACGTATAAGTACTCCACACTTCAAGGCCTTCAAAATTGCAAAACCCATAACTTATTTCTGTTTGCGGCAATTGATCCAAAACAATATTAATTTATTCAGTCTCAAAAAATTTCGAATATGACTATTTTCAAGCTAGGCGGGAACTCATGCCCGCTTATATACCCTCCCCGTTTGCGAGGACCGGGCTGAATATATCTAGGACCTAAATAAATTATAGCTTGTCGGTAATGAAAAGAATACATAGGAGTCGCTGCCTGGCGGAGAAAAGGCACGTGAAAGCAGGGCGCTTGCAAAAAAGGGGAAATTGTTGTTGTTACGTTGGTAACACTGGTTCGCCATTTTTTGCTTGTGTGCGCCGAGCGGTGCTTGTCAATTTTTGCGAGTCGATTCAGTGCTGACGTTTGTAGGGGAGAAAAATCATACAAACGGGGAAATTTCCCCGCTTTTTGTATTGCTTCTTCCCCGCCAGGCAGCGATTTTTACGCATTCTTTTTATTACCCATAAAATATAGTTGGTACATTGAATTTCACCTTTTTCGAAGCATTCATTCCCATTAACTATAAATTCTAAAAAAAAAGTAAAAAGTAGAACGTCAGGAACTTTTCTCGAATTTATTTTTGTTCAATAAAATATATATCAAATCAATCAATATATCAATTATTATTTCAATAAGAATGATGAGCAATGAATAGTCGGATACATGGGAAAATAAATCCATCCTTCCAAATATGTTTGGCCTCCATGTGCCACAGGTCAGAGACTGGGTTATTCAGGCAGGCAACAAAGTACATATTTTAATCTAGTATCTACAAATGAGCATATATATTTAAAAAATTTTACATTATCTATTCACGTTGATTTCATACGAGGATACACTCTGGAAAGAAAAGTTTATTGGATGCGTTATATGATGCCAGTTTCCCCGAGTATTGAGTTGCAGCGACAGTAGTGAAGTTAGTTGCTTATTACAGTTACACTTGTATGTAGGAACAAAAAGAGGAAACACAGCCCCGGATAGAGACGTACTTGATGAGAAGTCTTAATCCATTTCAGTCGACAAGAATCACTACCGCGAGCATAACAATCACAGAAAGAAGTATACAGGCAGGGAAGAAACGTTCCTGAGTTGGGGAACAGTTCAACAGCAAACTTTCCTCAAGAAAGAAGGAGAAATGTCCACGGAAAAATGCAGCCACTTTTAGAATTTCTTTCAATTCAGACTAGGTCAGAAATTTATTACAAAACCCTCCCTTAACTCAATTTGATCGGCATTCCATACATTTGATAAAATCTTTACTTACGCCGATCAATGAAATATTTTCAGAGATTTCCCCTAAAAAATCAGAATCTAAAACATTTTTACTTTAAAGGTTTTATCGAAAACTCAGGGAAATATTCAGTCGTAGAGTTAAGTCCTTGTTAGCCCAGGAAGAAATCGAATAATTGTTCTATGTGTGTCGTTTGAACAAACACAATTTACAATCAAATACAACTACATTAATAATAGAGAGCCACACACAAGGTAACAAATTCCATTCTATCTTGATTCACTGGTTTTACAAAATACACTTGGAGGACTGGTTTGATGGTTTTTCCTAAGTCTGCAGTCTCACTATGTGAAATGAGTCACAATTCAAATAGTAATGTAAACTTTGCAGTGGTCCATAATGATAGCAATCACGACCCACAATAAAGTGGACCATGTGTTCATGAGTAAGATCTGTGTGTGAGAGGTATAATTGACAGGAGACCACGTCCACGGGAGCGTGTTCTTCGTGATAATATGTCCCACGTAGAGTAGAATAGCATTGCGACCTGATGGAGGAAGACAAAACGTTTGAATTTTGAGAAAATTGATTAAATGATCGAGCATATCGTATTTAGCGACTGAATCAGACATTAGAACATGATTAAATATAATATTGTTTGGTTGCCCTCACCAACTTGTTTGAAAGGGGAGCCTCCCCAACGGCCCTCATCGTCCAGGATTAGATACAGGGCGGTGAACATAATGTATGCCAGTGCTGATGTGCCAGTAACGAAGGATAATGACCACAGATTCTTGTTGATTGGAATGAGTCCACCGTCCTTGGAAGACGTACTCGTAAGACCAAACGTGATTACAGCCTGTAAGAGCGACCGCAAAAATTACTCTAATAATATTTTTCCAGGAGCGTCGGGTATGAGATATAAAAACGCTGTAAATTCTTACTCACGGGTTGGTTATTCCTCGAACCAGGCGCATGGAGACTAATTTAAACCACGGACCAGGCGCATGGAGATTTATTTCTCCAACATGGGGAAAATGGGGGAAACAGGGGGGTGTGACGGGCCCCGGACCCATTCCAATCGATTCAGGGTCCAAAATTTAGTGGAAAATGATACCCCACACGCCTAGGTACCAGAAATTTCAAAAACACATATTCAAAATGGGCAATAGATAGCCATTTTGACCCATAACCTATTCCAGTGGGTGCCAATCATTCTGGGACCCTTTTCATTGGATACAGCGTCCAGAATTTAGTGGAAAACGATACCCCACACACCTAGATTGCAATAAATCTCAAAAATCCATTTTTCGAAATTCACATTTTGACTCCTACCCCACCCAAATTTGGTCCGATCGGGTTGAGAGGTTCGAAGACTAACTAGAGCCATGAACGGACCTCCGACCAAAATTTCAGATTTTTAGAAAATTTTCTACTACCTAAGTCGGCGTGGACGGCGGAAGGACATTTGCTAATGTTGATCTAGACACCTTGAAACGTCCAGAAATTATTTTTGGGGCGAATCGAATCGAATTCAAGGAATAATCAACCAAAATGTCTCAGAACTCATCATTTTCTGGGCTAAAAATTGCATACATAGGAACACTGCACAATGAGCTTATACGGCTCTAATAATAACTTACGCATAAGAAAGCGACGAAGAGTAGTCGTATGTTACGGATACTCCTTGACGAATGAACCATCAAGATATGAGCAGCATGGGCACCAAGGAACACGTTGAATGACGTGGTCAGAGTTCCGAGAAGACCTGAATCCAGAGTAAAACATTGTTAGAGAGAAGACTAGATCATAGGCAGAATACCAGGTGACTCATGAGAGTATTCTTCGATGTTATCGCTCAAATGCATCAGGTGCACCTCTAATTTTAGTGTTATGAAAAATTGTCAGTAATAAAAGCGGCCGAAACTCAAATCGCAATTCGCCACCACGATTGTAATCCAAGCTTGAAATTTCTTGCAGGATTATTGATCGACAGATTCTGGGACTTCTTTATTATTTTTGAATGTATGAATTATTATTGTTGTTTATCCTTTTTTCTTTCTAGATGTAATAATCTGAGTGAAGTTGCTCACCTTCGGGGTCAAATGGCATCGACGATTCGTACACACGAGCCGACGTTGGTCTTTGGTAAATATGATTTGGAGTGAATATCCATCGATCCAAAAAACCAGTGACGCCGCCCGTGCAGTTAGCTGCTGCACCTTGGATGTCGAGGCCCCCGGGACCAGCGTATCCACGAGGACAGCCTTCGACGCTGACGAACAAGACTGTGCAGGTGTGAACAACAACGAGAGATAGCATGACGACCCATTGTTTCCAGGCATACTTGATATCTTTGTATACCAGCTCCCTCCTTCCCAGAAGCTAGAAAAAAAAATTACTATACAAACTAGATAGTGGAGCAATGGGTCCACAACAACAAACGGATTCTGATAATAATTGTATGAGCAGCTTTATTCGTGAAACCTAACCTAGATCATAATCGACAAAACGGCCATGATTGCGGTTCAGTCAGAAAAATAATATATTGAAGAAAGAGTGGCTTCACTTCATTTTTTGTGATATTAGTAATAGTGAAAAAGATTCCAACCGACCACCGACTTACCACAATAGCGGCTAGGTCTTGAGGTTTGAGGAGTATCGCTTCCAAGACTCCAACGATCAAATATGCAACACCCAACCTTTGCAGAACACCCGGGATCCTCACATGGTGGATATTGTTGTTTTTAAAAGAATTTAAAACTATTCCAAGAGAAATCAAAATCAGACTTCTCATAACAACCTTGACGATAATTTGCTTTCGGGGCACGGCGTTTCTCAGCTGAGAGTGAATAGCTAGTGCAAGACCAACCCCCATAATCCAAGCAAACCTGGAAGATAGGAAATCATGAAATTATCATTGATGATTGAAAAATTAGCAAACGATTACATTTCTTTCAAGGTTCTTCGTTTATACAGGGTGGAGCGCGCAAGACAGATGGATTACAAAATGAAAACAAACACAATGTAATGAAAAATTACGAAACTTTTTATTTTTTCCTTACATGTTAGTATTGAAAATTTAAATTTATACGGTTTTTAATAGCGTATCTGGCAAATGGGAGCCCTCACTCTGAATACACTGAAGAAGACGTTTCCTGAAGTTTTCGTGAACTCTGGAGCATTTCAATGGGTAGTTCGGCGATGTTGGCTCTGATGTTGTTCTTGAGGGCTTCTAGGGTCCTGGGACGACCATTGTAAACCTTGGATTTGAGGTAGCCCCACAGGGAAAAATTGCAGGGGGCTAAATCTAGTGACCTCGCTGGTCAGTTCAAATCGCCTCTCAGGGAGATGAGGCGCCCAGGGAACCTTCCTCTCAAAAACTCCATTACTGTCCGTGCTGTGTGGGCGGTTGCCTCGTTCTGCTGAAACCAGACGTTGTCCAGTTCCGTTTCATCCAATGCAGGCAAGAAAAATTCCTGAATAATGGTTAAATAACGCGCCGAGTTAACGGAAACGGCTCGGCCGTTGTTCTCGAAAAAATAAGGCCCAATTATCCCATTTCTCGAAATAGCATGCTGTTACCCTATCAGAGTGAAGAGGCCTATGGTGGAGCTCTCTGGGGTTCGCCTCACTCCAGTAGCGCATATTCTGTTTATTGACACAACCATTGAGATAGAAATGCGCCTTGTCAAAGAAAACGATAGCGTCTCGCGGCAATACAGCAAGCATGTTTTCACTCGCGATTTGTCTTGCTTCGTAATCACGTGGCTGGAAACTGAAGGAGCGTGTTGAAGCAAACTTCCCGATCCCCTCTTTCAAATGAACCCCACCCCAGATACCTGCGACCGTTCAGTCCGGTAGGGCGCATTTTATAAATTCATCTGTCTTGCGCGCTCCACCCTGTAGTTACCCTTATAGTCTAGATAAATGTAATGAGACTTCCAGAAGAAATGAACTGCGAGAAAATTTATAACAAAGCCGACTGAAAAGCCGGCCGAGGACTTTGGTGAATTTTGTACACATTATACATTTACCAAGGGAAGACTACGTCAGCGAAGGTGAGACCATTCCAGGCAGAATGTTCAAACAAGGAGTACTTTCCACCTCCGTAATTAACAAAAATCATCAACGTGATTGTGATCCTGAGGAAAGAAAATGTGTCTTCAGCATAGTAGGAGTTGCAAAACACTCATCTGAATACCGTTTTGGATAGAAAAGCATACATACCCACGGAAGACATCCAAGGAAACAATTCTATGGGGTCTGTCAGTAAGCTGAACAGGCGGTGTCGTAACCAAAGGAGAGGAATCTCCCGACCTTGATCTAGACGAGGCCCCTCCCAAATCCTTGGAATTTCATTACGATTTTAGTACAAATCGGAGAACAGATGATGAATTTTAAACTTCATTTGTATGAATAATATCGTATCACATAATATTTTTTGAATTTACATATTAATAGCGTGATTCAAAGTACGCCATACATCGTCGAGCATATCCAAATATTCAGGGGAACCAAGAAGTATACACAGCCGCCTCTCAAAGAAGTAACATGTAGTGTTTGCACTCACTTCTTCGGCGGCATCTTGGATGACTATGTTTTGTTGCGACAGACTGGGTATAAATCGTCGAACCCGTTCAGTGGATAAAGCGTAGGAAACTGCAGTCCACATTGATGCACAGAGAGCGAGTGTTGCAACCAAGAACAATAGCGCTGTAAATGAACAGTCAAAACGTTATTAGGTTCACAGCACCAACTGGCTAGGCAGATTGTACAGTAAAATCTTTAGCACGAACTCCTACTAATGATCAGTTATGCGGGGAATGTTGACGACTCACGAGTATTAACATAGTCTGGCTGTGACAAGATTTCCAATTTTGCTTTGTGGTCTTCCCAAGTGATCTGGTAGCGACCATGCTGCTCGAACGAATAAGTGTCCCTGCAAAGAAAAAAAATCTGCAAATTCTTACACACGGGTTGGTTATTCCTCGAACCAGGCGCACGGAGACTAATTTGAACCTTGGACCAGGCGCATGGAGATTCATTTCTTCAACATGGGGAAACAGTAGTCCCGGACCCATTCCAATCGATTCAGGGTCCAAAATTTAGTGGAAAATGATACCCAACACGCCTAGAACCAGAAATCCCAAAAACACATATTCAAAATGGGCAATAAATACCCAACTTGGCCCATAGATTCTTCCAGTGGGTGCCAATCATTCTGGGACCCACCACTTCATTGATTCAGCGTCCAAGATTTAGTGGGAAATAATACTCCACTCGCCTAGATCGCCCAAAATCTCGAAAATTTTTCAAAAAACACATTTTGACCCCAACTCCGTCCAAATTTGGTCCGATCGGGCTGAAAAGGTTCGAGGACCGTCCTAGGCCGGGAAGAGACCCCTGACCCAAATTCAAGATTTTTGGAAAATTTTGACGGTCATTGACCTTTTGGTTGGTTATTCCTTGAATAATCAACCTATGTTTTCATGATAATGGTCAACCTCTCCGATTCGGCTCAAAATTTTTTTCTGGACGTTTTATGATGTCCTGATCAAAAAATCTGCAAATTCTTACACACGGGTTGGTTATTCCTCGAATGGGGGAAACAGTGGGTGTGGTGGGTCTCAGACCCATTCCAATCGATTCAGGGTCCAAAATTTAGTGGAATATGATACCCCACACGCCTAGGCACCAGAAATCCTGACACATACAAAATGGGTGGATACATACCCATTTTGACCCATAACTTCTTCCGGTGGGTGCCAAACGTTCTGGGACACACATCATTGAATTCAGCGTCCAAAATTTAGTGGAAAATGATACCCCACACGCCTAGGTAGCAGAAATCCCAAAACACATAATCAAATTGGGTAATAAATACCCAATTTGACCCATAACTTCTTCCAGTGGGTGCCAATTGTTCTGGGACCCATTTAATTGGATTCAGCGTCCAAAATTTAGTGGAAAATGACACCCTACTCGCCTAGGTAGCGGAAATCCCGAAAACACACATTCAAAATGGGTAACAAATACCCAATTTGACCCATTACTTCTTCCAGTGGGTGCCAATTATTCTGGGACCCATTTTATTGGATTCAGCGTCCAAAATTTAGTGGAAAATGACATCCTACTCGCCTAAATCACCCAAAATCTCGAAAATCCATTTTTCAAAAAACAAATTTGACCCCTACCCCCTCCAAATTTGGTCCCATCGGGCTGAAAAGTTTCGAGGACCCATCTCGGCTGGGAACAGACCCCTTACCCAAATTTCAGATTTTTAGAAAATTTTCTACTACCAAAAATGGCGCGGAACATGGACGGCGTACGGCGTACGGCGGACGGACATCGACCTTTTTTGATCAGGACATCATGAAACGTCCAGAAAAAAATTTTGAGCCAAATCGGAGAGGTTGACCATTATCATGAAAACATAGGTTGATTATTCGAGGAATAACCAACCAAAAGGTCAATGTCCGTCCGCCGTACGCCGTCCATTGTCCACGCCGTTTTTTGTAGTAGAAAATGTTCTAAAAATCCGAAATTTGGGTCAGGGGTCTGTTCCCAGCCGAGATGAGTCCTCGAAACTTTTCAGCTCGATCGGAACAAATTTGGAGGGGGTAGGGGTCAAAATGTGTTTTTTGAAAAATGGATTTTCGAGATTTTGGGTGATTTAGGCGAGTGGGGTGTCATTTTCCACTAAATTTTGGACGCTGAATCCAATAAAATGTGTCCCAGAACAATTGGCACCCACTGGAAAAAGTTATGGGTCAAATTGGGTTTTTATTACCCATTTTGAATATGTGTTTTTGGGATTTCTGCTACCTAGGCGAGTAGGGTGTCATTTTCCACTAAATTTTGGACGCTGAATCCAATAAAATGGGTCCCAGAACAATTGGCACCCACTGGAAGAAGTAATGGGTCAAATTGGGTATTTATTACCCATTTTGAATATGTGTTTTCGGGATTTCTGCTACCTAGGCGAGTAGGGTGTCATTTTCCACTAAATTTTGGACGCTGAATCCAATAAAATGGGTCCCAGAACAATTGGCACCCACCGGAAGAAGTTATGGGTCAAAATGGGTATGTATCCACCCATTTTGTGTGTGTCAGGATTTCTGGTGCCTAGGCGTGTGGGGTATCATATTCCACTAAATTTTGGACCCTGAATCGATTGGAATGGGTCTGAGACCCGCCACACCCACTGTTTCCCCCATTCGAGGAATAACTAACCCGTGTGTAAGAATTTGCAGATTTTTTTTATCTAGACACCATGAAACGTCCAGAAAAAATGTTTGAGCCGAATCGGAGAGGTTGACCTTTTGCATGAAAATATAGGTTGATTATTCAAGGAATAACCAACCAAAAGGAACCACCACATGTTTCGATGTGCTTTTTGAAATAATTCTCCACCAACAAGAAAAATATATCACTTACCTATACGTACTGTTCTTCTCGCCATTAAATTCCAAAATTGTCGAATAGATGGTCGACACAATGAAAGTGCTTACTTCAGAACCGGATAGGGTCGTCAAGTGCTGTGGGATGCACTGAAAACAATCAATCAACATTAAAATCCCACAAAACCACATCGTGTTGAGCCTATCAAACCCTGAATTGGTACCCACCAAACACCTGATAAGCATTAGTACGCTTTGTTACACAAAATTGTGCACCTCTCCAATGCTGATTAGATTGTAATTAGTTGATGTGTTAGTACAAATGCTCACTTCATAACATTCGGATGTAACGTTGGAGACTGATATGTCGTGCCAGTCATTGTTCTTCAGCTGGAGGCATGCTTCGTCCAGCAGTAAGGCCTTTCCATTACATAGGACAACGCTCATCTTCTGTATTGGCTGTAAATAAATGTCGGAGTCAAATACTTGAACGAGTTTATTATACTGTAGGTTAGACTCCACAGCACAACCCATCCTACACGAACGGTTTGCCTGAACATTTTTACCGAGCTTATATTACATTACCTCAAGTCAAACATGAGGTAAATTAACATTAGTCGTCTGATGAACATACAAGGTATTGCTGTTGCGTACCTAGATTATCAAGAGTCGCCCTATTTGGAGCTCCTAGTTTATTTCACGTTTTACAAGAAGTATTCTCACATTAAATGGGAGCCCAACAGTTGACTTAATAAATATTTTCTCATGATGATGAATTAACCAGCGAAAAACCGTACATAAATACTAATAGTCATGCTAACATACTTATCAAACCCCTCGCGAATACGGAGTAGTCAACCAGAGTAATATGTGGGTTATTCTGAAGAATAAGGCTTCAGCCAGCGTAGAACTGCAATCGTTTTCAAAATAGCTTCGTAATAAGTTACCATTCCAATAATATTACTTGATCGAGTACTAATATTCTGCTCTGTCGGCTATGATAATTTCCACCAGATCACTGCCCAAGTGCACTGCATTCGGAACCAAAGTAGATAGTTGTCATACCCAGTAGAGTGTATACATCGTGAAAATTAGCAATCTAACGGTTTTCGTGATAAGACTTCTTCCTCTTTTATTTCCACACAGTTGCCCGGGCGTGCAAAAGTGGTAGACACCACTACGTGTGACTTGTTTTGGTTGGTTATTCCTCGAATAATCAACCTATGTTTTCATGATAATGGTCAACCTCTCCGATTTGGCTCAAAATTTTTTTCTGGACGTTTCATGATGTCCTGATCAAACGCCGGCTGTTGTACGCCGTACGCCGTCCATGTTCCGCGCCGTTTTTGGTAGTAGAAAATTTTCTAAAAATCTGAAATTTGGGTCAGCGGTCTGTTTCCAGCCGAGATGGGTCCTCGAAACTTTTCAGCCCGATCGGACCAAATTTGGGGGGGTAGGGGTCAAAATGTGTTTTTTGAAAAATGGATTTTCGAGATTTTGGGCGATCTAGGCGAGTAGGGAGTCATTTTCCACTAAATTTTGGACGCTGAATCCAATGAAATGGGTTCCAGAACGATTGGCACCCACTGGAGAAAGTTGATGGAATATCTTATACATTCCATGTAACATACGAACTACATATTGCTCTCCTTAGACTGTTAGTGGTCATGAGGGTTTGCAGCTCTGTTCATTTAAGTCTCAAGTCACTCCTTCTTCTAGAGTTGTAAGAAAGTGAGTACGAAAATATATCGTTCAAATTGTGATCCGCGAGTTATAATTCCCATTTTCTCACCAAGAAAGTTCAAGAGAAGTAATGGGTCAAATTGGGTATTTGTTACCCATTTTGAATATGTTTTTTTTCGGAATTTCTGCTACCTAGGCTTGTGGGGTATGGTTTTCCACTAAATTTTGGACACTGAATCCAATTAAATGGGTCCCAGAACGATCGGCACCCACTGGAAGAAGTTGTGGGTCAAATTGGGTATTTATTACCCATTTTGAATATGTGTTTTCGGGATTTCTGCTACCTAGGCGTGTGGGGTATAGTTTTCCACTAAATTTTGGACACTGAATCCAATTAAATGGGTCCCAGAACGATCGGCACCCACCGGAAGAAGTTATGGGTCAAAATGGGTATGTATCCACCCATTTTGTATGTGTCAGGGTTTCCGGTGCCTAGGCGTGTGGGGTATCATATTCCACTAAATTTTGGACCCTGAATCGATTGGAATGGGTCTGGGACCCGCCACACCCACTGTTTCCCCCATCCGAGGAATAACCAACCCGTGTGTAAGAATTTGCAGATTTTTTTCATGAAAAAGTCCATCTCTTTTTATCAATTTCTCTATCAATTTTTTTTCTGGACGTTTCAAGGTGTCTAGATCAAAAGTAGCAAATGTCCTTCCGCCGTCCGCCGTACGCTGTCCGCCATCCTCTCCAACGGTAGTAGAAAAATTTCTAAGAATCTGAAGAAATCTTCTGAAGAGATTTCTGGTACCTAGGAGTATGGGGTATCATTTTCCACTAACTTTTGGACGCTGAACCCAATGAGACGCGTCCCGGAACGATTGGTGCCCTCTGTTCGAGGCTATGGGTCAAAATGGGTGCCTATTTACCCGTTTTGAATGTGTGTGTTTCCAGATTTCTGGTACCTAGGCGTGTGGGGTATCATTTTCCACTAAACTTTGGACGCTGAATCCAATTAAATGAATCCCGAAACGATTGGCGCCCTCTGGATGAGGTTACGAGTCAAAATGGGTACCTATCTACCCATTTTGAATGTCTGTTTTTGAGATCTCTGGTATCATTCATAGGCTTCTAAGCCCAGGGGTAGGCGAATGTCTAAATTTCAGCAGATTAGCAAAAGTTTTTACTCAAAATAAAGAAACCTACTGTACTTTAATCGGCTTTAAAAAATATTATTAGACCAAATAAGGACTTTTCTATAATTTATGGAAAAACGCAGCAAATTCATTCACAGGGCTTGGTTATTCCTCGGACCAGGAGCATAAAGACTCATTCCAATCGATTCAGCGTCCAAAATCTAGTGCCCACACGCCTAATTACCAGAAATCTCAAAAACCCATATTCGAAATAGGTAAATGGACACCTATTTTGACGCATAACATCTTCCAGTTGGCGCCAATCGTTCTGAGACTCGTCTCATTGGATTAAGTGTCCCAAATTTAGTCGAAAATGATACCCCACATGCCTGAATCACCAAAAATCTTGAAGATCCATTTTTTGGAAAAACACATTTTGACCCCCCAGCCCCTCAAATTTGGTTCAATCGAGCAGGAATGTTTTGAGGATCAACTAATGCCAAAAACGGGTCCATGATTACATTTAAGAATTGAACATTTTGGGCCCAATCGAAAAGATTGACTTTTTGCATGAAAATATAGGTTGATTATTCAAGGAATAACCAACCAAAAGCGATTAGCTATATTTTTGTCGTAGGGTTAACGTTTTTTGCGGTTCACAAATTTCAAGATTTAGGTTACACAATGTTACATCGTACGAAATCGCTGCAGATTTTCAATTAATGGTGTTACTTAGTCAAAAAAAAAAAAAAAATAGAAGGAAAACTATTTAGTCATAAAATTAGGTAGGTATCTGTTATACCTACTGCAACGACCAAACAATTTAAGATTTTTAGAAACATACGGAAATTTATTATTGGTTCGCTAATCCTTATTGCAGCATGATTTTGTTGAAACTACGCCAGTGCATCAGCTTGCGTACAAGTCCGCAACTCAGTAGGACATTTTCATGTTTTAAACAAACTCGCAACTCGCTTCGCTCGTTGCTCGCGTCCCGTATCTTGCATTCAGTCGACATGGAAATGTCGGCGTCGGATCGATGTAGCGCAGCTATCGGTATTCGGTTTTTTTTACGAACTACATTCGATCCGACGCCGACATTTCCATGTCGACTGAATGCAAGATACGGGACGCGAGCAACGAGCGAAGCGAGTTGCGAGTTTGTTTAAAACATGAAAATGTCCTACTGAGTTGCGGACTTGTACGCAAGCTGATGCACTGGCGTAGCGGGTGCTGGCAGATGACGAATGCTAATCGATATAATGAAAAGATAACTGATTGCATTGTATCGACATTCATCTATTTCGATTGTCTACAATTTCGTGATGTGATTTCGTAACGCTAAATTCGTAACGCTAAAAAAGTAACGCTTTTCGAGTTTATGTGCCAGGGTCAAGACATGAAAATGTCAAAAAAAACCAATTAAAACTCAATTTTTTTGGATTAATTCTGGGTATACAGAGATTGACCGTTTTTGGGTTTTGAGTGGAAAACAATTATTTTCAAGACCAGAGGCCGCCCTTTCAATACATGATGAGAGATCAAAAAAGTGAAATTAATATCAATCCGTCTTATAATCTCTGGTTACTATTCATTTAAGGAATTCCTTAAATGAACATTTATTCATAAGTGTTGTTTGAAGAAAAATCTATCTACCAGTTGGTTAATAAGTTATTTTGTTGCAATCAAATTACTGGAAAAATTACCCGAGAGGCTCAAGGAATCCTATTAGAGACGCCCATAACTCAAAATCAATTGGTGATCGATAAAAATTAGTACGTTTTAAATACTGAAAATTGAAGCAGGGTGGTTCGGGATGGCTATTTGATGCGTTGATGAACGAATTAAAGAGTTTGTTAGCAGAGGATACCATCCATAAACCTAAGTACTTTGTAGTTGATTGCTCGTGATCAAATTGCCCCGTTCAAATGATTTTATCTGTTCTTATGCTATATTCATACCGTTAGCTGAAGTCTCCACCTCAAATTAAACATTTTTCCTTTGATAAAGCCTCGAAGACCATTTTTATGTTTGAATAGGTATTCAATACCACCTAAAATTGTATCATAGAGGAAAAATTGAGAGCTCAAAATTAATAATAAATTTTACAATTTATGGAAGGTATAATATTGTGACCTCCTAATTTATTCTTCGCATTCTAGTAGGAGAAAATGACAACCTTAGAAATGAATTTATTGGCCGTACGATGAATAATGGTGAGGTCAGAATGGTAAAGTCCAGTCGGCGAGAAGATGTACCTAACAGGAATAATGTCAAAGTGAATCCAATGGTTCTCGGGGCATCCTTGACTCGAGCGCACTACCTAATTGATGGGGTGCATCAGTGGAAATTATTGTTCATTGTTTATTAATCATTTCCGTTCAGCCAACGTCCTGGGGCCATTCATTCGATCCCCTTTTGTTAACCTCCTCCTCCTTATCTTGCGACGATTAGAATACTCTCGCTATCTCTGATAAGTAGGTACCTCACTTGTCATCTTAGTTCAGTAAGCGTAGCGGAGTGTCTTGGCACTGCCAACTAGAGGTATTTCATTTCCTTGGAGGTTTCTTTCCGACAAATCTTACATAATGGACGTCAAGGAACGTATGCCTAAACATGACACCATTGATCTGCGGAAACGGCATGTCGGGTAAGTTTCCGTCTAACAATACTTAATTATGATTACTATATTGATGAAATCATGAGGTTAGGTTCTTAATTAATGATTGGTTTAAACGTACGAGGGTACGGAAAAGTGTATGTTCCAAATCATCTTTAATTATAATTATATATTACAATTTTTTTTAAAGGTGCTGGGAATTTCATTTTTATCCTTGATTTTCATAATACGAGTTAGGATTGTGGATATTGGGTATTACAATTAATTTTAGTGTAATGTTATTTTATCCCAGTCGGTTATGTCTTCCAGACGATCAATTGTAACAAGTGAGTACATACAGACGCCTTCCTCTATTTCCGATCCCAATATATAATAATTTTCTTGGTCTGAGTACGTATGTGACTCCTAACTATTAATAAAAATCTGCAAATTCTTACACACGGGTTGGTTATTCCTCGAATGGGGGAAACAGTGGGTGTGGCGGGTCCCAGACCCATTCCAATCGATTCAGGGTCCAAAATTTAGTGGAATATGATACCCCACACGCCTAGGCACCAGAAATCCTGACACATACACAATGGGTGGATACATACCCATTTTGACCCATAACTTCTTCCGGTGGTTGCCAATCGTTCTGGGACACACATCATTGAATTCAGCGTCCAAAATTTAGTGGAAAACTATACCCCACACGCCTAGGTAGCAGAAATCCCGAAAACACATATTCAAAATGGGTAATAAATACCCAATTTGACCCATTACTTCTTCCAGTGGGTGCCGATCGTTCTGGGACCCATTTAATTGGATTCAGTGTCCAAAATTTTGTGGAAAACTATACCCCACGCGCCTAGGTAGCAGAAATCCCGAAAAAACATATTCGAAATGTGTAACAAATACCCAATTTGACCCATTACTTCTCTTGAACTTTCTTGTGTAACCCGCCGTTTTCGCCTAACGGGCTAGGGATCCAGAAATAGACCTAGGCGAATAAATTAGTGGGAGACTAACGACTTTCACTTACCGTCCGGAATGTCGGAGATGGTCGGTCATAGACGCCAAGTACACCTGAATTTACCAAGCTCTGAGGAATGGGGTTTCGTGATTGAAAGACAAGGGTTCAATATTGGCTTATAATAACGCAATTGTCAGAAATATGAAATATGGAATGTCTCGGCCGAGAAGGATACTGACTATTACTTAATCTAATTAGTGAGTAGGTAGAAGTGAAGGGCTGAAGGCCAAATGACTTTACGAAGTAGCTGAAGGCTCAGGAGTGTTTGATTTGGAATAACGGAAAAATACAAGTGATTTACTAATGTCCTCCCCTAATTCCTGTTACTTTTCCTACGACAGACAAAATACCAAATACTACGGTTACAACATACAATTCTCGGATCAGCTTTCTGGTGACTAAACGTCAGGGCTTGGGCCAGATTTAAAGAGTCGACTTTCGCGTTGCTAGGGTACGAGACAGAGTGATTTCGCCACTTACGTGCACCAACTCCTTCGGATGGAGACAACAGGGTGATGTGCTCTTCGCTGCTCGGCTTCGGTCAGGGGAACGCCGTCCAGGCCGGAGGAGGCGAGGCTCTTTCCGACGGAGGTCCGACGACTGGCGGTGCGTGGAAAACCTGGACTATTGGCCGTCGAATCGGGCGCGAACGGATCAACACTCGGGTTCGACGGGGGATTTTCAGTTCGTATAAGGGTCCACTGTTACGGGATAGGAATTGGCTGATCTCCCAATTCCCGAGTTCTCACCCTGAAGGAACCACGATACACTCGTTCCTTCAGGTCACTTTCACAACACCGGGTCACGAGGGGTTGACTTGCTACGCGTCAGGTGTTCCGCTTCGATGTTCCGGTTCACTTCGCGTCGATGTCCCGGTTCACTTCGCTTCGATGTCCCGGTTCACTTCACTTCGTTCCGCCTCGTCGGCGAACGGGGATTCCAACTTTCCTTCTCTTGAGTTCGGATACGACTGCTTGATGTTCCTTCTCCCAGTCCGCTCGTCAAGTCGCCTTCCCCTTCTACTCCTCCCTGGGTGTCTTGCGCCGCCCATCGCCTACCCAATCCAATGAGGACACGCCTTCCGCCCAGCTGGGGTTAGGCGCTTGGAGGGGAGATGGGTCGTTTCCGTCCCCCGCCGCCGAAGTTTCTTGACGGGGCGCTTGGAATCTGCCGCCCCGTTACACCCCTCCGATCTTCGGAGGCCGAGGTCTACCTCGGCAATTTTCCTTCCGGTGGGGGTGACTGGTGCGATGGGCATTGCGTCAGGTCGTTTGGCTGCTATCCACGCTTGCTCGTACCGCCAGCGTCTACAAGCGGCACAGGTTGGTGGGCGGTCCTTCTCGTGTTCGGCGATGGAGCAGGGCTTCGGGTAGGCGGGATCCGTGGGTCGTAGGTTTCGGCACTTTCTCACCAGCCGATTCCACATCACTTTACAGCCATCGCAGCGGTAGGTTGTCGGCGGGTGTTGTCGTTTTGTGCAGATGCAGCACAGGACGCTCCCATTCGTCGAAGGTACGCTGGCGCGGATGTTCCAAGGTGGTGCGATGGGCGAGATGTGTCTTCCGCTGGTCTTATCTTCTACTTCCCTACTATGCTGTGAAACATCCAAACCGGCCCTTTCTTTAGTCTACTCTCACACTCCAACTCACACATTTCACACCCTCGATTTTGCTGCCATTACGAAGGAAAAGGAAAACAAAAAGGGGGGGGGGGGCAAGGGAGTCCTGTCCCGACTCATGAGGCACGGTCATTAGTAAAACAAGGTAAGTACTTATGTTGTGCATTTTATTTCCAGATCGGGGTTGTTCTACAGGTAAGACATTCCATATTCTATTTCCCAAAATACGAGTATACAACAAAACTTGACAACTTTTATCCATAACTAGTTCCTCCCGTTCTAGGTGTTGATAGATAGATAGATAGATAGATAGAAAACGTGTTTATTTTAGTTGAACAACAATAATAATAAATTCGCATTTGTGTTAATAACACGGTATGGCAATGGGCCATGCCCGTCTGCCAGAGGATGCACCAACCTATTGAGGAAACACACAGCCCATATTATGCCTGTAGAGCCGAGATTACAAATAAATAAATAAAAACCATTTTACAATGGAACATAACAAGGAAACAATTTATCGTGAACGAATAAGAGCGACAAAGACTACACAGAATATGACAGAATATGAAAACAAGGAAAACACAGCACACGGCTGCCAATTGATAGGCGAGGATGAGGTTTCAGTCCCAATTGAACTGGGCAACCAGCTCGGATCGATATGACCAAGCAGCCTGGCAAAATCTCGCGAGTGGGAGCCAGTTCAAACCATTGAGCATTCCGATCACGGAGTCGCGGGTCAACCTAGCCACTCCGAACTGTGCAACCCGAAACCCAGCCAGGACAGGACAGTGCCCCAGAAAATGCATAATGTCCTCTGCTTCGCCAAGATTGCAAAGGGAGCACAGCGTCCTGTCAAGATTGTCGTCCTCCCGAGCCACACCCGGCCGGCCATTGAGCGCCAGAAGGTCCCCTCTGACCCTACAGGCCCAGCGGAGGACAAACATAGACCCTTTTTGACCCTCCTCAGTCAGGTCAATACTTCGGAGTCCCATGTCCAACTGCCGATAAATCCTGTGATGCGATGACAACGCCCTTGTGACAGTCTGCTCTCTCCATTGGGATTCCAGTGTCTCTTGCAGGGATCTGAGCTGAGATCTCCACAATGCTGGATCCTCAAAGTTGGCACCAACAACACAGCCGGTCTCTCTGCACAAACCCTGAAGATTCTTGTACCAGAACAATCCATGCTGAACAATCTGGTCTGCTAGCAACCGAGGGTACCGGCTCGCAGGCATAAGCATTACCTTGAGAAGGTATTTGCAGTGGAGGGAGAGCGTGTAGAGGAACACGGGTATCACGCCAGTTTCCAAATAAACAAAATAATCCGGTGTGTTACGAGGTAGGCCAAACAATCTCTTGATAAAGAATTTTAGAACCCGTTCAATGACATTGTATCGCTGTGATCCCCATGCTTGAGCACCATACGCCAAAACAGCTCGAGACGTTGCCTGGAAAACCTTGTATTTGGCATGGATCGGTATCTGGGATTGCCGCAAGAAGGATCCATAAACACTTGCTATGGCATACTTGGCAGTAGACGATTTCTCCTTCAGATGGGTCGCAAAGGACAAGCCAGAGGTAAGGGTCACTCCAAGGTACTTGTACGAAGACACCACCTCCACATCATCACCTCTGTAAGTCCATGCCTCCGAGAGTCTGAGCCGCCCTCCCCTGCGAAAAACCATGATCTTGGATTTATCAAGGTTGACCCGCATCCTCCACTGATCACAATAATGCTGTAAGGCATCAATGTTTTGCTGAAGCTCCGCTGTGGACTCGGCAGTAATGACAATGTCATCAGCATACATAAGCAGTCTTATTTTGGTTCCAGCAACGTCGATTCCATGAGGCAATGCTCCTTCAAGATCGTTGAGGTACAATGCAAATAGCAGAGGACTGAGCAAGCAGCCCTGCCTTACACCCTGCTCAACATCAAAGGCTCTAGTGGTGCCCTTCACATTCCAAACTGCTGCTGTCCCTCCAGAGTACAACGACGAGAGTAGCTTGATGAACTTACAGCTGAACCCATAACCATCCAGCTTCTGAAACAGCAAGTCGTGGCGAACACAGTCAAACGCAGCCCGAAAATCAACGAAGAATGCGTAGAATCGTTTAGCTGGCGAGTTTACCCTGAGGTGTGCGAGGCTTGTCAGAGTGAAAATACAATCAGCTGTACTGTAGCCCTTCCGGAAACCAGCCTGACACTCTCTCAAAACACATTCAGCCTCCACAAACTTTTCAAGCCGTCCACCCATCAGCCCAGCTAGCAGTTTCGAGTCACAGTTGATGAAGGACAAGCCCCTGTAGTGCTCCACGACATTCACGTCACCCTTCTTATGCAGGGGATATATCAGAGAATATGAGAAATCAGCGGGGGTCTCTCCAGTCTCCAGAATTATATTATATAAGGCCAACTGTCTCTCAAGAAAGGGCTCGGGTGCATACTTGTAGAATTCGTACGAGATTCTGTTTGGTCCGGGGGCTTTATTATCTTGACACCCTGCCAACACCTCTTTCAGCTCCATCATAGTGAACGGCCTGTCGAGAATATCTGATCGATGCTGAAACCTCCCATTATCATAAATAACCATGCGGTTCATTGGTTCGCTCAGCTTCCACTGCTGCATAAAGTGG
Organism: Cyrtorhinus lividipennis; assembly: GCA_019603395.1. Classification (NCBI taxonomy): domain Eukaryota; kingdom Metazoa; phylum Arthropoda; class Insecta; order Hemiptera; family Miridae; genus Cyrtorhinus; species Cyrtorhinus lividipennis. The sequence goes on along the minus strand of CM033998.1, from coordinate 50,076,461 downwards.
GAAGCCCACTGTTCCATGGATATGTCACCAACTCTTCTTTCTGGGTCAGTCCGAAGAAGGCGAATCAACTTCCAAAACTTGGATGCATCATGCACATTGGCAAATTTCTGACCCAGATCTTTGTAAAATTTGGTTCGCTTACCCTCACACAGGAGTTTATAATCAGCGTTTGCCTCAACATATGCCCTTCGTGCCATGTCCGAGTTAGTGTGACGAAAGAGTCGAAGCGTAGCAAAAGACTTCTCCCTCGAACGACTGCATTCCCAGTCCCACCAAAACTGCTTGCGATCCACCCTTGGAGGCGGGATCATTGCAGCCCGCGTTGCTGCGCCAACTATCGCTGAAGCCAACGACGAAGCCTCCCGATCCAATGACGACGACGGCACTTGTTTAAAATCCGATTCCATCGTCTCCAACAGCGCCGAACTGTAGTCATCTCTCCGATCCATCTTCCAGGGCAGCCTTGGGACGAGCGGAAGCCAGCCATCAACCTGCGAAGCACCAACTGGGAGCTTGAAATGCATCGGCATATGATCTGAGAACAACTCATTTCCAATTTGGAAATCATCAACAAGCCCCATTGCCACCGGCGTGGCACAGCACAGATCTATTACCGATGAGCCAGAGGCCCCGATGTAGGTGAACTCACCCAAAGCATCACCAGCACACCTGCCATTCAATACGAATAGCCTGTGTTCCTCGAGCAATTCGATTAGCTTTTTACCTCTTCCATTAGCCGTGATATCCTTGGAAACTCGACGTTCGTGGTACTTCAGACTGTCAACATTAGCCTCCGGGCAAAGGACCTGCTCTTCCCCAATCCTTGCATTTAAATCTCCGGCGAGAATCACTTCTCTGTCTTCATCAAAAACAGCAGACAACAATTCTTCCAACTGCGAAAAGTCCAACTCCCATCGGTTGCAATTAAGATACATAGGAACAATAACTACCTCACCACGCCCACAATCGACAACCAGCACATCTCGACCCTGAATAATTGCATATTTTGCTCTAGATATAATATCAGGTTTAGATTTAATACCAAACAAACATCCCCCCGAAGCACGACCAAACCTTGAGCTTCTGCTCGCTCCTACCCATTTCAAACTAAATCCCTCAAAATATTTCGAATAACGCTCCTTATAATCATCTACAATGTGAGTTTCAAATAGAATAAATATATCGTAACTTTTTACAAATCGGAAAAAATTATGTAACAAAATTTTATTGTTGAGACCATTGACATTATAAACTAGTACTTTGGCAGCAAACTCGTTCACTGGAGAATCCTCTTCCCTCTGGCAGACATCTAGACGTCAATCGGCCCGCGCATCACGCGGCAGTGAGACCCCGGTTCCGCCCGACGCCGCAGAGCTTTCCTGACGTGGAGGGGTAGACCCAACCGCCGAGCCGCTCAGCTGCTGAGCAACGAGAGGCGCCAAGTCCATTCCAACAAGCGAATTCAGCAGGTCGATCCCGTGTCCATCCTTGTGACGAATCCCCAAAGTATCTGACCAAGTGAAGCGGCTATCGTTGACAAACATAGCGTCATGGCGCACCACCACTCTTATCGCAGGATTTTGACGCATAATATGTTTCCTGATGGCGAACAGATTCCGACGAGTCTCCCTCACGGGCAACGGGTAGTCTCGGCTAACTCCAAATCTGGTGTCCTTGAGTCGTTTCGTGTTCGCTAAAATAGCCTCCACATCTTTCACCCCACCGAATGTGACGAGCAATCCAGAATTAGGTCTTCTTCCGGACATGGAGATGACATCTTTTATGACCACTTGACGAGTGACTCCAAGTACTTCTGCAGTAAACCGTCCAATAACCGCATCCAAGCCATGTATTCCGTCATGTTCTAGCCCATAGAAAAGGAGCCGATCGCGGCAGAGGGCACTCTCAACAGAAATCAGCCGTTTATCGCGTTTGATCAACTCTGACCTTAATGACTGGACCTCCTTCTTCAATTTGTTGTTTTCGCGCTGGATGGAGTCGATTTTTGTGGTCAAATTAGATACGTCAACCCGGGTTGCAAGACCAGAAGTTGCAGCTGTCAACTTTTGATCAATTAGGGTTGAAAACCTAGCCATCAAATCTTTTATTGTGTCTTCGCTAAGATAAGCCATTTCCTTTGATTGTTTTTTCGAGGGGGTCCCGTTCAATTCTGGCGACGAGTTCACTCTTTTAACGCCCGCTTTAGATGTTATTGGCGTGAAAAACTGCTCGATCTTCTTACGCGGGACTCCTGACATTAGGCAGTGGGCGCACACCTTTGTTTTCGTCCGCCGTGGAACACGGAACACTCAGTGGGGGACAGCTCGAGGTGAGGGAAGCCCTGAAGCGAGGGTCCGAGTCCGGTGGGGGCAACGTTATCTGATCGAACGCAGCCGAGATCAAAACAAACTGTCGAAGAACTGAATTCACCACCGAAAAAAAATATTCCCAATATTAATTAAACGGGGGGGAGCAGCCTCAAACCGTTACTGAAAATTTATATTTGAGAGGAAGCTCATATACTTGCGCGAAAAAAAATAGGCGAAAATCGGCCTTCAAACTGCGTAAAACTGATGATAACACGGAGCGCAAAACACTCGTGCTTCCACTCCCGAGGTCCTGTGCACACGGTGTTGTCGTTTTGTGCAGATGCAGCACAGGACGCTCCCATTCGTCGAAGGTACGCTGGCGCGGATGTTCCAAGGTGGTGCGATGGGCGAGATGTGTCTTCCGCTGGTCTTATCTTCTACTTCCCTACTATGCTGTGAAACATCCAAACCGGCCCTTTCTTTAGTCTACTCTCACACTCCAACTCACACATTTCACACCCTCGATTTTGCTGCCATTACGAAGGAAAAGGAAAACAAAAAGGGGGGGGGGGCAAGGGAGTCCTGTCCCGACTCATGAGGCACGGTCATTAGTAAAACAAGGTAAGTACTTATGTTGTGCATTTTATTTCCAGATCGGGGTTGTTCTACAGGTAAGACATTCCATATTCTATTTCCCAAAATACGAGTATACAACAAAACTTGACAACTTTTATCCATAACTAGTTCCTCCCGTTCTAGGTGTTGACATCTTCCCCGCGTGGAGCTGCGCGTAGTCGATCGTCCGGCGCCTTGGTCTTAATCCGTATGGACTGGACGCCGTCCTAGTCGGAATCGGGATTCGACTGGAAGATCTTCCAGGGCCCTGGGCCCCAGGTTCAGGATTTTCTTCGGTCCGTACTGGTTCCGGCCATTCAAGGGGGTCCAACAACCACGTTCCTCCGCTATCTTCGCTAAGTGGAGGGGCAGGGCTCTCGGGTGGGCGCCATTCTTCCGCTACGTCGGGGGTGGCGGCGTCGTCTGGCACGCTGTTGGTAAACGCTGGCTTGAGCATGCTGAGGTGGTAACGTGTGGTCTTCCCCAGGACATCCTGGACCTCGTAATCGACATCGGTCAGTTTGTCGGGTTTTTGGATTGGTGGTGTCAAATTTGGGGGAGTGTTCCTCTCCTGGCACTCCTGGCATTTCTGGACGAACTCTCGGATGTCACGTACCATCTTCTTCCAGTACCCGTACCGCCTTGCGACACGGGTAGTTGTTTCTATGCCAGGGTGCCCGGCCCACTGATGTTGATGACAATTGGTCAGGAACCAGCGCCGCATGGTGGATGGGATCAGTGGCACCGTGATCCGCTGGCCATCCACATCGACCTCCTTCCTCCAGACTTCTTCCTCCTTCTTTAGTCGATGCTTCTCTGGGTCAGCAGTCAGGGTGGAGATCCAGGGGTCCAAGGATTGGGCTGCCATCAGAAGTTCCTTTGGCAAACTTAATATGATGGCGCCAACAGGAACACGGCTCAGGCCGTCTTTGACCAATTGGTAGTCGGGTCCTGCCAGATGAGTCAGATGCTGATGCACCTGGTGCTTCAATTCAGAGGTTGAAGGGGGATTGTCCCGGATCTCAATTGGGAACTCTGCTACATCGGACATCGGAGGGTGTACCACCGGCTGCTTTCTGGGTGGTGTTGGTTCGGTGGTCAGTTGGCCTTGGTGGTTGTTGTCGACGCTAGGTTCAGAGGCTTTGGCAGATGTTGAAGCGACTGTTGGCCCGCCCTGGTAGTTGTTGTCGGTGTCGGGTTTCGTGGCTTGAGCGGTTTTCTGGGCTTTTCGCGCCATCCCGTCGCCCTTCAGTTGACGGATGTGCCTGAGGAGGTCCGGGTCAGTGGCGACCACGCCGATGGAGATCATCTTCCCAGTGGTGGGTTCCTTCATCTCCACTACGCCGATATCCGGGCGTATGCCAAGGGGTAATTTCCTCAGGAGGTCCAGTCCGATCAGATCCAAGCCGGAGTCAGGTCGTCGGAAGACATAGAATGCGTGCGTAATCGTAACCAGACCGATGGTGGTACGTACCTCCTGGATCCCCAGCACGGGCAGTGGTTGTCCGTCGGCACCCCATAGCTTCAACGTTGTTGGGCGGATGTCAATGCCAGGCACAGGTCTTGATAGGACAGACACTGCAGCGCCAGTATCCACGACCATTCGCCGGGATTCCTTCCCCAAGCCGGCGGTGATCAGTATCATGGGCCTCATGACACAATTCACAGCGGTCTGGTAGGCCACCAGCTCGTCTCCGCAGACTTCAATGGTTGGCTCGTCCTCATTATTTGTCGTGAGATTGGCTTGGGTTTCCTGGGTCGTGCTGATGTTTCTGACCTGGTGCATTCGCGGATTTGAGATGGGCAGGGTCTTCTTCTTCTTCAGGCAATCAGCCTCCAGATGGTCACGGGATCCACAGAAATTGCAGAACAAGGCCGCGTAGAGTCCGTGGGGGCAACTCACTGGAAAGTGGGAAAGATCACCACAGTACATACAGGGCAGCACTGGGACGGTCGGTGGTAACTTCGTCGGCACCGGTATCAACTGGTGATCGCCGAACGTGGCCGGTTTGTTTGGGTAACGAAACGGGCTTCTGGGTTTTTGCAGGCAGTTTGCTGCAAAATGCCCTGGTTCTCCGCAAGAGTAGCATTTCTTGGGCTCCGAAGGTCTTGATCCGCTGACAGCGGTTATGTCCCATCGAGCATCGTAGTCCTGCTTCGCTCTCATTACGTCCTCCCATCCCTCAGCCCGCTCCACTGCATCCTCCAAGGTGTCCGGAGGGTTACCCTGCAAGTAGAGATGGAGTTCTTTCGGTTGCCCGCGGACAAAAGCGCTGAGTGCCTTTCGTCTTGTCCATTCCCGACGTTGGGCATCGTTCAGGTTGGGTTCAGTTCGGACAGCCGATCGTGCCGTGGCCAGAAGTCGTTCTGCGAACCGTCGGATGGACTCGTCGGGGTCTCTCTGGGCTGTCCAGAGTCGTATGGTTGCCTTCTCGGGACTTTCCTCGCCATACCATGCCAGTATGGCCTTCTTCACTGTCGTGTATGGGGTTTCGCCAAGACCATCCTGGAGGAATCGCTTGGCTCCACCTTTCAGGCGGGTACGAAGGAATCGTAGTCTCCTGTGTTCGTCAAATTCTTGGGTTGCTTGCTCCACCTCCTGGAAGAACACGGATGCCGTGATAGCATCCGGCTCATCAGGGTTCCATGCGTCGACTTCCATGAACAACGACCGCGGAATGCCGGAGGCAGCAGGTTCACGGAAAAAGGCGCCCAGTTTGTTCATTGCTTCCGTCACGGCGTTCATCATGGCTTCGCCCTCGACTGATGGGCTGCTGTTTTGGTGCATGGTCGCGAACTCACTTGTTGAATAAAAAGACTAAACAAAAAGAATTATAGAACCGATAGATCACTTTCTTGCGCACCAAGGACCGATAATTTCCCCACGAATCGAGAAAGGACTTCCCAGTTGGTAAGAGCTATGACGGGTCTGGAATCGGGATGTCAATTGGAGCTGAAGGCTCGTCGGAACAGTCCCGGAACAGAGGGCCTCGGAACAGTCTCGGAACAGAAGGCCTCGGGACAAGTGTCGGAACAGTCCCGGAACAGAGGGCCTCGGGACAAGTCTCGGAACAGTCCCGGAACAGACCCGGAACAGACCCGGAACAGAGGGCCTCGGGACAAGTCTCGGAACAGTCCCGGAACGGACCCGGAACAGACCCGGAACAGTCTTGGAACAGAGGGCCTCGGGACAAGTCTCGGAACAGTCCCGGAACAGAGGGCCTCGGGACAAGTCCCGGAACAGTCCCGGAACAGACCCGGAACAGTCTCGGAACAGAGGCCTCGGAACAAGCCTCGGAACAGTCCCGGAACAGACCCGGAACAGTCTCGGAACAGAGGCCTCGGAACAAGCCTCGGAACAGTCCCGGAACAGAGGCCTCGGAACAAGCCTCGGAACAGTCCCGGAACAGACCCGGGACAGTCTCGGAACAGGGGCTACAGTGAGAGTGATGCTACTAAATAAATGAGCCAGTATCTAAATTTCGATTTGTGGAAAGAAAGAAAAATCCTAGACACGGATTTGAAGTCAATTTCCTCCTCACTCGCTTCCTCACACTCGGGCCGATTTGTTTGTTTCTTACAATTTTAAATTTCGGAATCTACAACTAGCACAATTTGAATTTCAAGATTATAGAACGCGACCCAATTCCTTCAGAGCTTTTTCTCACCAATATTCGCCTGGTCAAGATCGCTTGTTGTGGATACGACAGAAATCGAGATTTCTGAAATATCCCACCGCTTGCCACCAAAAGATGTAACCCGCCGTTTTCGCCTAACGGGCTAGGGATCCAGAAATAGACCTAGGCGAATAAATTAGTGGGAGACTAACGACTTTCACTTACCGTCCGGAATGTCGGAGATGGTCGGTCATAGACGCCAAGTACACCTGAATTTACCAAGCTCTGAGGAATGGGGTTTCGTGATTGAAAGACAAGGGTTCAATATTGGCTTATAATAACGCAATTGTCAGAAATATGAAATATGGAATGTCTCGGCCGAGAAGGATACTGACTATTACTTAATCTAATTAGTGAGTAGGTAGAAGTGAAGGGCTGAAGGCCAAATGACTTTACGAAGTAGCTGAAGGCTCAGGAGTGTTTGATTTGGAATAACGGAAAAATACAAGTGATTTACTAATGTCCTCCCCTAATTCCTGTTACTTTTCCTACGACAGACAAAATACCAAATACTACGGTTACAACATACAATTCTCGGATCAGCTTTCTGGTGACTAAACGTCAGGGCTTGGGCCAGATTTAAAGAGTCGACTTTCGCGTTGCTAGGGTACGAGACAGAGTGATTTCGCCACTTACGTGCACCAACTCCTTCGGATGGAGACAACAGGGTGATGTGCTCTTCGCTGCTCGGCTTCGGTCAGGGGAACGCCGTCCAGGCCGGAGGAGGCGAGGCTCTTTCCGACGGAGGTCCGACGACTGGCGGTGCGTGGAAAACCTGGACTATTGGCCGTCGAATCGGGCGCGAACGGATCAACACTCGGGTTCGACGGGGGATTTTCAGTTCGTATAAGGGTCCACTGTTACGGGATAGGAATTGGCTGATCTCCCAATTCCCGAGTTCTCACCCTGAAGGAACCACGATACACTCGTTCCTTCAGGTCACTTTCACAACACCGGGTCACGAGGGGTTGACTTGCTACGCGTCAGGTGTTCCGCTTCGATGTTCCGGTTCACTTCGCGTCGATGTCCCGGTTCACTTCGCTTCGATGTCCCGGTTCACTTCACTTCGTTCCGCCTCGTCGGCGAACGGGGATTCCAACTTTCCTTCTCTTGAGTTCGGATACGACTGCTTGATGTTCCTTCTCCCAGTCCGCTCGTCAAGTCGCCTTCCCCTTCTACTCCTCCCTGGGTGTCTTGCGCCGCCCATCGCCTACCCAATCCAATGAGGACACGCCTTCCGCCCAGCTGGGGTTAGGCGCTTGGAGGGGAGATGGGTCGTTTCCGTCCCCCGCCGCCGAAGTTTCTTGACGGGGCGCTTGGAATCTGCCGCCCCGTTACACTTGGTGAGAAAATGGGAATTATAACTCGCGGATCACAATTTGAACAATATATTTTTGTACTCACTTTCTTACAACTCTAGAAGAAGGAGTGACTTGAGACTTAAATGAACAGAGCTGCAAACCCTCACGACCACTAACAGTCTAAGGAGAGCAATATGTAGTTCGTATGTTACATGGAATGTATAAGATATTCCATCAACTTTCTCCAGTGGGTGCCAATCGTTCTGGGACCCGTTTCATTGGATTCAGCGTCCAAAATTTAGTGAAAAATGACACCCTACTCGCCTAGATCGCCCAAAATCTTGAAAATCCATTTTTCAAAAAACACATTTTGACCCCTACCCCCCCCAAATTTGGTCCGATCGGGCTGAAAAGTTTCGAGGACCCGTCTCGGCAGGGAACAGACCCCTGACCCAAATTTCAGATTTTTAGAAAATTTTCTACTACCAAAAACGGCGCGGAACATGGACGGCGTACGGCGTACAACGTACGGCGTACACGTACAACGTACGGCGTACGGCGGACGGACATTGACCTTTTTTGATCAGGACATCATGGAACGTCCAGAAAAAAATTTTGAGCCAAATCGGAGAGGTTGACCATTATCATGAAAACATAGGTTGATTATTCGAGGAATAACCAACCAAAAGCGAAAATAGGATATACGAGGTAGGGTCAAAAAGTTCCCGGAATGGTCGCTTACAGTCAAGTATTTGTTAGCTGAAAGGGAAATTTTTGTTTGTGAGGTTCGCATAACTGGTAGTGAATGTGCTTTTGAGGTTAGCAGGCAGTTTTAGTTGGCTCCGTGCGTTCGGTGTTTAATATTGTAGATCGTAGTTTCTTTCTTTCGTCGGATTGTGCAATGTCGTCATTAGAGCAGCGTGTCAATATTAAATTCTGTGTGTTGCTGGAGAAATCACCCTCGGAGACTCTTGAGATGCTAAAAAAAGCATACGGAAATTCTGCGATGAAGAAAACAGCAGTTTACGAGTGGCATAAGCGTTTTTGCGACGGTCGCACAACAATTGAAGATGACGTTTGGACTAGGCGGCCTTCCACTTCCACTACAGACGACTACCGTGGAGTGATTCATTATGAATTTATTCCTGAAGGGAGAACAGTAAATAAAGAAAGTACACAGAGTTCTTAAAACGGCTACGAGATGCAATTCGACGAAAATGACCTGAAAAATGGGCAGAGAATGACTGGTGTTTGTTGCACGACAATGCCCCAGCACATCGATCCCTAATGGTGAAACAATTCCTTGCCAAGAATAATGTTACCACTCTGGAACATCCTCCATATTCTCCCGATCTCGCACCACCAGATTTCTACCTGTTTCCAAGGTTAAAAATGGCATTGAAGGGACATCGTTTTGCTGATTCGTCAGAGGTGATTGAAAATGCGACGGAGCGGCTGAAGGAACTTTCAAAAAACGGCTTTCAAGAGTGTTTCCAACAATTATATGAACGGTGGAATAAATGTGTGGATGCAGGAGGAGAGTATTTTGAAGGGAAATAATGTAAGAATGTTATAAATATTTTTAATAAATTTTTAAAAACCAATTCCGGGAACTTTTTGACCCTACCTCGTAACATAACCTGACTAGCTGCAGTAGTCATGCGCCCGTAACAGGTATAAATATGGGTTTCTAATTAATACATACAAACGTACTTACTCTTGGTACTTACAATTTTTAATGGAAAACCAGAATCATCGGCCACCGTCCACAATCTGGTACATACTTCTGAGCCTCTGCTCGTATTAGGGCCTTCTTATCAGCAATTTCAACTGATTAGATTTCTTTCAGGCTCTTTCATTGACCTAAACAAAGACCTCACTGTAGGCAATAATGATTATATTGGATGAACACTATCGCACGTGAAATGAATGGCCCAATTCACTGCTCGTTATGAGCATCGAGGGGAAAAAAAAAGTTTAAAACTGGAGGTCCCACTGGGAGGATGCACAAAGCATTAACCAAAATTATTGCGAAGAGACAGTCTATAAAAGACCGTTACATCCTGAGCGCTCAGAGCCAAAATGTCGACAACACTTCATTATCGATCCCGGTAAAGATAAAATTCAGAACTGACATTACTTTATCATGAAGTGTGATCGCCCTGCAAATGTGATACCGAGCTATGATGATATTATGATGCAAGAAAACTAATATGGATTATTCGACGTTCATTGAATAAACCAAGACCCCAACCAAGAACCTAACTTGTAACCGCCACTTGTCTCTTTCATTTTCCAAATTGGAATTGCAAACCATCTGTTATAATTGTTGTTGTCACGAATCAATGTATCTATGATAATTTTTGAAAATTAATTGGAACTGTGGCATGACATATGAACCTGTTTTTACACTGAATGGAGTGTTGATACTTCCATCGTTTTGGTCCACCTATGTTTTCAATCTCTCCGAATCGCCCCAAAAATTTGTTCTGGACGTTCCAAGATGTCTACGAGTATATTAAAATTGGCAAATGTCCGTCCACCTACGCGGACATTGGTAGTAGAAAATTTTCTAAAAATCTGAAATTTTGGTCAGGGACCCGTCCCTGGATCTTGCTTGTCCTCAAAACTTTTCAGCCCAACCGGATAGGGAGGGGGGGTGGTGGTGGTATGGGTCAAAGTGGATATTTATTTACCTATTTCGAATGTGTGATTTCGGACTTCTACCCACGCATTAAAGGGAAAGGCAGAATTTCATTGATGACGACAGCGAATGCGTCCATTCCACTAGGACTCTATAGAAAAAGCCGGGACAATTGCCCAAGGTTGCATTATCCGCGAATCCCAAATAATCAATAAAATGAAGTTTCAAGTTTGTTGTTCAAGTAGGGAAAATAACAGGAAGGTTTCTCCATTGAAACGAGGAATACTGAGGTCTTGAAAGAGAAGTCTGAATAAAGAACTACTTCGACCGGCATTCACAGAAAGTCGAAGAGCTAATTGTTTAATTTCAAACGATTACCGATCCAATTAGGGGTAAGTGAGTAATCATGAGATTGAACATCGAGATGCGTGTATGTGGCTTAACGAAAATATGAGAGACGTAGGGGATTATACGTTTTTTGGAGACACTATACTATACAACTATACAACTATACTCTGCACTATCGACTCTTACATTTCCGATCCTTCCTTATGTCGGCTTTCATCTTGGTGGGCTGTTGGAAAAGCACAGCTCATTCAAATCGCACTTAGCATTAGTGTTTTTATGACCGTCATTCCTTCAAAAATAAGACAGTAGTTAAAATCCTAATGTTTCTCGAAAGGGGTTATTGCTCAAACTATTTGTTTCAAGTACAATCATTGTCCAGATAAGTAAAACGAGAGTCAATTGGAAAAAATCCAGTGCAAAACGCATAGGTAACAAATTTTGGTATTTTTAATTGTTTTTCTGGTGTGAAATTTGTGTTGAAAATTCGTCTGTAGTTTGGGGAAACGCAACATCGCCTCAGTAAAATGAAACTCTTTGTTTTACTGGTAACCACAACCTTTCACAGGTCTTCGTACAGGAACCGTCTATCTTATTTCATATGTTACAGAGATTCTTGTAAGCTGTTCTTCCGAACTGACCCTATTAAGATTGTCAAGGCGAAAGGGCAATACATGTACGACGAAAAAGGAGGAAAGTATTTGGATTGCATGAACAATGTAGCTCATGGTAAGGAAAACATCGTTATGAGTGGTTATGGGAGGATGACATCCATACATTGTATTGAACAGCATATTTGCTTTGAATCCTCAAACAATCAAGAATAGGCCCGCATCGACTTCAAAAAATCAAAATATAACTATTTCAGTGGGCCACTGTGATGAAACTGTAGTTAACGCCTGCACTCAACAGATGGCTGTTCTCAACACCAATAATAGGTTTCTCCACGACAATCTTGTGCTTTGCGCCAAAAAGCTGACTGCCACATTGCCGGAACCCTTGTCTGTTTGTTATTTCGTCAATTCCGGTTCCGAAGCTAACGATCTTGCGTTGAGAATCGCACGAGCTTATTCACGCCACGATGATGTCATCTGTTTGGAACAGTTCGTATTCTTTCTTGAAAATGTTGTTAAGTAGTTTTACTTTCAAACCCTAAAATATATTTATTTGCAAAACAAAGGTGCGATGATACAATATTTTCAGTGCGTATCACGGGCATCTGAGCTCATTGATCGACATTTCACCGTACAAGTTCGAGGTTGGGAAATTCCCCAAGAAAGAATGGGTTCATGTTGTGAGTACTTTCACCCTAACGCGATTCATCTTGGGTGACAAAATAACTTCGAAACCAATTTCTTATGGCCTGACAAGTTGTTACTTCTTTCTGTTTTTGCTCTTGCTATTCTCTCGTAATCAAACGTATTTTTTCGCCATCCTTTGTAGGCACCGATTCCAGATAGCTACCGAGGAAAGTATGTTGGAAAAAACGACGAAGAAATGGGAAATTTATATGCCAGGGAAGTGGAACGTCTTATTAAGGAAACGGAAGGACGTGGTAGGAAAATAGCAGCATTCATCGCTGAATCCGCTCCGAGCTGCGGTGGCCAAATAATGTTTCCTCCCGGATACTTGAAAAATGTTTACAAGTTGGTAACACGATTGAGCATATTATAATATAGTTAATACTAGTTAATTAAAAAACATATAAATCGGGAGAGTGGGTTAATGTATTTATCAAATCATTGCATACCGACCATGTTTAGATTTTTTATAATGTACAATTTCTCTTATAAAAATGGTATATTTGTCCACTGTGTGTATAATATACTCTTATGAAAAAATAAGGTTGGCCGACTATAAATCTGAAAGGTCGGTGTGTAGAGAGGTCTGACAAAATGTCAATGAAAAATGGAATGTTTCAGGAATGTACGGGCAGCTGGAGGACTTTGTATCGCTGATGAAGTTCAAGTTGGTTTTGGGCGAGTGGGGGAACACTGGTGGGCTTTCCAACTGCAAGATGTTGTTCCTGACATTGTTACAGTCGGTGAGATGGCAACCTTGAGCAAAATTATATAATTTTTCCTATCCTAGCCATCGAAAGTTCAATTATGATGGTTATTACTTGAGTTAGGTACCTCTTTTCATGCGACTTTTGAAGGTCAGAAACTCTGATTAGAGATAAGAAATAATTAGGCACGCTACAAATCACTAACACGACTTATCATCAAAAGAACATAGGAATGCTTCTATATTTCAGGAAAGTCGATGGGAAATGGACACCCCGTTTCGGCTGTCGTTACCACAAAAACAATCGCGCAAGCGTTCAAGGATAACGGAATGGAGTACTTCAATACGGTGCGATTATTTTACGACTTAATTTTGAATTTCCGTCGTCATGTGTGATTAAAAAAAAAAACCAATGCTTTGTGGATTTATTCTCGTCAGTTTGGAGGAAATCCCGTAAGCTGTGCTGCTGCCCTCAGCGTCATGGAAGTGGTTGAGCGCGACGGATTAACCAACCACGCCAAGATTGTCGGTGAATATACACTAGACCGTCTAAACAAACTTAAGGAGAAGCACCGAAGTATAGGTGATGTACGTGGAATAGGGCTTTTCATCGGGGTTGAGCTCGTTGATGACAGAGAGAAAAAAATCCCTGCCACCGCTTTGGCGCAGCACGTCATCACTGTGTAAGAGTAATGAAAAATTACGTACACTTTTATTGCAGGGGAAAATAGCTACTGAATTTGCTCGCATAGTTAGTTTGCAAGACATTTGTTCATTTACATCTTTACTTTGTTATTCGAATGCGTTTTTATAAATTCAAAATTATTTCTCAGGCTGAAAGAACGGAAGATCCTGATGAGCAGTGATGGCCCACACAGAAATGTTCTCAAATTGAAGCCTCCAATGGTTTTCGACAAACAAGACGCCGACTTATTTGTTAACACGTTGGATGATATTCTCGTGGACCTAGACTAGTCTGCATTTTGTGTTTTAACCTAAAATATCCCATCCAAAGGAATGAGAACCAAAGAGATGAATGATCCCATATCAAATCTTGAAGAAAGCGGACGAGTTATTTCCGACAGGGGAGTAACCTATTATGTGTTGGCAAGAAAAAAAAACGTAGGCACAGCTCATATATTTCATCACGCAGATAGAACAAAATGTTTTCACATGATTGAGTCCTGCTTAATCACAAAGAGATGAGTTGTTTGAACAATTTGTAACGTAAAAATCTTGTAACTTCAACGAGGATCCGTCCTTCGATTGATTCCGGATGTTATTTATTCAGTGTAAATTCCCTAGTTACACTGAATAGAGAACGGTTTATTCAAGTTTTCTTTGTCTGTGATTATCAATAGTGATTCAACGGCAGGTGCCTTCAACCACATCTTTGCAGTAATACTGTTTTGATTAAACTATCTCAAACTCAAGAACACATTGAAAAAAGAATAAATGCCAGTTAGATTTATTTTACAGGCCTGAATAATTTACATATAGGTAGGGCATAGAATAATAATTTATTATGGTGAATACATAATACATTCAGGTTAACATTTTAGACACCTATTCCTATAAGCAATAGAAATATTCCATCGGATTCACGAGTAAAAGTGTTAAATAATATCACAACAATAGGCTTTATTGACCAGTATATTTTCTTGGGTACATTGCAATAAATTTGATAGTAAACTTTGTAGACCATGAATTTGTTCATCTTGAGTAATGGGCGATCTAGCATATTGTGCTATCTATGTTGTTTACGTGAAGAAATATATGCCATTATTGGTTAGGTGAAACCTCGAACTTGTACAAATATAATAACGTAGTGAATACGCAACAATAATTGGGGTGATTGTAAATTTCCTTGCTAAGAAACTGCGTCTAGTAGCGAATAAAACATGGTCTTTCTCACGCCAAGATGTTATTCAATTTGGCGAGACTAATATCATCTCCGTGCGCAAACAAACATATACTAAATATACGGGCCAGGAACAATGTGAAAAACAACTCGACACTTTCCTGACAGCAATGTAATTACGAACGACGAACTAACCGTATTTTTACTACTTTTGAGTTAGGTACTCGCTTCTGATCTCGAACGTCTCGTATCATTTATTTTTTCCAAATTTTATTCTTACACGTATGACGAACTGAGTAATTTTTAAAGATCCATCAACAGTTTCATAAACAGTAATAGCTTTTGAAAGCGCAGCATCTTGTGAGTCCATCCGAAATTATTTATGCCGTAGGTAAACGCACGAAATTTCTCGCAAGTAGAACATTATGATGGGAATTTTGTCTACAGCTTGCTTACTTTGTTGCAACAGGCAACCATCCTAGGATCGACTTAAGGTTCGGATGATTAGGATTAAACTGATTATTCACTCAGTGATAATATTACTGTCATACAGAAAGCGAATTAAGTATCTAATAATAAGTAGTAGATAATACGATGAAACGAAAACCTTCTACTTCGTACCTAGCCATAATACTTTGGAATATACCTATCACAAATATTTATTTAACCACTAATCAATAATTAATCTTGTGGTTAACTAATCCTTTGTGATAAATTGACACTATGTGCATAAACATGTGTACCTATTTATCTCGCGGCTTTCATTCTTTGCCCATACAATGACTAGACGTGGAAAAACGGACATCTTCTAACCCCTTCCTTATTTAATTACGCAATTCATTACACTTAAATAGACAAAAACACAAGGAAAACACGTACCTAATCACAAAATCACATTCCTAGGTGCACATTTAGTTTTGGAGGGCCGAGTTACTCACAAAGATGAGCGAATAACAGTGAACAGCGGACAGATCTACGGATTGTGGAGTGTTTGGAAAATTAGGGGGTGAGGAAATAAATCTTGCGAAATTTTAGTGGGGTGGGGGTGGGGGTTATGTATATGGAACCTCTCTTGAAGACTTGGCTTCGAAATACGCTCAAACGGTTTAAAATAATTCGAAAAAACAAATACATCGTTGTAGCTTTTAAAGCCAAGTGCCGAAACGCTGAGTATACTTTGTATTTTATTATTATTTTGTATATTTGTAATATAACATTCTTCCGTAATGGGTATTGAGCCAGTCAAAAGACAACCAGTTGAATGAGAGGTTTTGTCTCTCATAAATTATTCTGCGGTTTCAGGGGTCTTGGAATATTTTCTTTCTCGTAGTTTTGAGAGTTTTCAGTCAGGATATTTTGGTGGGAATATAATTTCTATAGGAATATTCTAAAGGAAGAAACAATAATACTGTCTACGAAGCGCAATTGACGACCAATTATTTCAGAATTAAATTAGACACAATGCGTACAGTACACGTGAGTGTCAAGAAATACGTGTTGCTACTACTTCGATTATACATTTGAGTTACGGAAAGTAGAAAAATAATATTTCGACTGATTTTCAATCGTCTACGAATAAAATGCTATGTGTAGTTGAAGGATAACCCTTGAGAAGTTCTCATAGTATATTGAAATTAAATTATTTAAAATATCGGTTCTTATGAGACGAGAGTTTGAGATAAGGGCATTGGAATGATTGCAAATTTAATACTCATATATTTTAATCGCTTCTTTGTCATAAAAATTATTATTCATGTTATGGCAAATCAGAAACTTGGGTAGGTATGTGACGATTTATCGTATGAACGCATCTCCACACTTGCCACAAAACACCCTGTCCTTTGAATGATAATTTGAGCTGTAAAAAATACATTTTTTCTAACATTATGGAAATAACCGAATCTCTGAACCCTCTAATAAACACGTACGTACCTATTTTGAAAAGGAACTTGAACCTCCCGCAATATTTTAGTGCCACATTATCTGAGCCACTCGAATCTCTTTTATGACTGCTCACATAGCATTTTAGTCGTTAAAATATAGGCACTTCTAAAATAAAAATAGAAATAAATATCACAATATTATTAAAATGAAGTTTCATAACTTAGTTCATATTAGATGCAACATTAGATAAACACCAACTTGATCATAATATTATACTGACCTAGCAATCTAAGTCACATTGCACCGTTTAACAATTAATAAATATTCGTAATCATTTTTTGCGTAACATCAACATCCATAAAATCTATACATTTATTATAATCTGTTAATTATATAATTTTTCAGTTGTGTTCCAATGAAGTGATGAAACAGACAATACTGATGGACACCTGAATAGCACCCCTAAAACTAACAAATTGCGTGATATGTGCATCTGATATGTATCGGTTAGAGTGAGGGCTGTCCTCCCTACCGAGCTTAAACCTACAATGATATGTTTTCTTGATATGTTTTGTTCTTGGTCACATTTGCAGAAAGCAAATGTAAACCCAAATAGAGAGAAATTAAAATTTGAACATAAAACGAAACGAAAATACTTTGATATGTACATTGAAGTTGATATGTATAGGTATCGTCACACTTTCGGTTCGTTTGACGAACGCGGACTTTGAGCTTAGTGGTTTATTTTTACATAAATAGAAGATGTTCATAATTTTTCGATAACATTTAAAATTTTCTCCCTAAAAGTAATCAACAAGTTGGTAACTCTCAATGACTCTTGGTAACGAGGATCACAGAATCAATAAATAAGAAAATTAAAAATCCTAAGACCCAAAAATTTGGATTGAGGAAATGTTTTCATTTCTAATCTAGGACCGAGGCTCAGCAGCTGATCTGGACTGAAGGAGATTTTGCATTAGGGTCAAGGATTCTTCTAAAGATTGCGCAAATCTTGGAGAGCTGGTCATTTGTGACGAATAGAAAGCAGACAGGCAGAAGACTAGGTAGTCGCCGAATATGTTATAAGAGGCCCCATACCCGTCAGGTACAACTGGCCCGTAGCCCATGAAACCAGATTTTGTAGCAACCTGAAGATAAATAGAAGAGTAATAGAAATTAAATTACATGATGATAAGCTATTAACGTACTAATCCCTCAAGATTTTTTAAAACCTCTTTTGATGGATATAAAGGAAGGATTTCCTCCTGATAAGGAGTTTTCTCAAAGATGAGGAATTCCGATTGTAGAGCCATGTGTGGTTTCCACTATCCTCGCTCATCATTTCGTTATGACCAAGCCGCTGGCATGGCTAATCCCAAGTATAGGGACCGCTGTCACGTAATCAACTGATAGCAATGATATCGCGCATACGGTGACTATTGATACTATTTGAATGCCTTTCATTTTGTCAATACATACATAACATTGTTCCGTTATTTTTATTTTATTTTTATTATTTATTTATTTATTTTTAAATTTATTTCAATTTAGTATTTTCTCTCGTTTTTATAAAAACAAATATGGCGGACAGGGTTATAATATTTCGCGTATATCGATAGTGCGCTCGACAGAGCGATCTGAATCAATACCACGATTTAAATTTAGTATAGATCAATATCTCAAATTTCTAGGTCTCAATAATCCCGAAAAACCATTCCTACCCGTACGTCATCAATTGTGGGATCTATCAATTCAGCGTCTAAAATTTCGTGCAAAGGTAGATGGGAGGACCCATGAAAATGCCAATTTTTACCTATTCCCCGCTCCGCTTGTGGTGATTGGACCTGAAAATGAGTTTGAACTAACTAATGCTCTAACGGCCTTCATGCGCTATATTCGGATGTTTCAATGCATTTTTTCAACTCTTTCGACCCTGAAGGCGGATGGATATGTCTGATCTTGAACCTTCAAACTTCATAACGCAAAAGGTTCGCAAGTAAGGACAGATTTTCTTGGGTGGTCGGTACTGACAAATGAGTGTATATATTACATTTTTGCCCAGGCTCGGCGACTGATACTTGAGACTTATCAAGTCTTGCTGCTTCCAGAAATGTTTAGCATTCAGGTATCTTAGTATGATGAATCAAGGTTTTTGTGCCAAGCCGACCTTGCATTCGGGTAGGGAAATGAAAGAAGAAATAAAATAAGAATAACAATTTTTCGCATACCTGGCTAGTCGACAGCGAGAAGTGGTTGAGTTTTCGGAATGAGTCGTCATTGAATAGCGTCAAGGGTGCGTCCATTAACTTGGATTGTTCTCTCAATCCCAGAAGATGGACATCAATCCCTTGCCCAAGGATGTTATCGACCATTATTTCTGTCTGTTTTTTCATCGCAGCATCAAAAAGCGCGAGCTTCTCAGAGTCCTAGAACAATAAGAAGCGAAGACCATGAAGGATAACCGTATAAATAATGTCGAACGTAAGAGTATTTTTTTGGTTGATTTCTTGAAAAGCGAAGTCGTTACAAACCACATTATGGTACATACCTTCATAATACCACTCTGAGTAAGTACAGAAAGAATTTAAGTAAAACGTCTATTATCATTTTTTTTCTTGCCAGTGAACTAATTAATATACATATTCATTTATTTTCCAAGTTTCAACATCTCTGCATTTTCTGGTAAAACGCATTCCTCGGTGCATGCACTTCAACTTCAATTTCATAAATTACTACACAATTTTTTTCAATAATGCTGCCCATTATCACACGTTTAGTCAAACGTTTGTGTTGATGAGAATCACATAATTCTTAAAGGTGATTCAGGGTGGGAAATTTTCCTTTCCTCAAAAAACGCTATTATTTTGATGGATTAAAGACCGCTGTCCTCTAAGAATGTGTTATTGTGGTTCTGCCACTACATGAAATCTCCGGGGATGTAGTATTTACTGTTAGGTATGACCTATCCAAAAGGTCATTGCTACTTATAAAATCACTAGGTTCTATCTTCAAGACGTTCAGCCAATCAGTCATGAACTAAAAAGTTCATTTTATGCACCCCTAATTTAGAAAAGAAGCGACAATAAATTGTTATGAAAACAAGACAGCAGATCACAAGCAGGACGAACAAGGGATCAAAAGTTGAATGGAGAACTGAAACACTTGAGGAGCAAGCAGGATAAGAGGAAGGAAAGAAAACAGAGACGGTCAGAGTTCAGATAGATTTCATTCATCACTAATTGAAAGTGGATTGTTTTCCAACTTGTCAGTGCCTCCCCTTTGGGTATGTTTTTGATTAGGTATCTTGACTAACTTTTTCTCATTTGTAATATTGTTAGCACGCGTTGCAGCTGTATCTGCTATCTGTTGAATATTGGGTGGTCGTAGCTCAATAAATAACCCCAGTCAATTTGTTATGTAGTTTGAAGTTTTCCAAGATTCAAATACGATAGCTCGTTTGAACAAAAGTCAGACGTGTTGGAAGTGGATAACAAAAATACCCGGTGCACCAGAAGTCGTTTCATGTTCTTCGTGAATACAACACACGGATCAATCGACGTGAAGGCAGATTGAAAACGTCGACCAGGATAAATAATGTCGTCAAGAGTAGGAATGGTACAGAAGGCGGAGGAGCACACCGCTACGCACATTCTACGTTTTCTACCACTTTCTGAGGGCTACGCACGACTGTAGATTTTATTAAATTAATACATACTGCAATTAGGCTAAACGTAACTCTTTTAGTCGGGTTTAAGGGATCACCGTCAGACTGTGCCATTGCTGACACCCATTGAAGTGTTTCCCAAGTTGCAGATCTTATACAATCCACTCGGCCCAGCTCAAATCTTCGCGTCGAAGCGCTCTCATAGGTGGCTGTGAGCTTCCCGTATAGCCTGAAACGTGAAAAAACATGCTATACAAAGGAACATAGATGTTATATCTAACGAATTTACTTGAACATTTTAGCATTCTTCCCGTATGTTTGCAGTGAGTATAAGCGTGCGGCCCTAAAATATTCTCAATGGTAGGATGACATTGAAGGTCTAGTTATGTTACTCGCCTCTGTGTCATTATAAACCAAACCTACTTGTAATAGGCCAGTTGTAGGGCCATCTGAACATAAGCGTCTGGACTGCAGTTGCTGGATTTGATGAAATTCTTCCCGTAGCCATCGAAACGGTACACGTAGAAATCGAGGTCGTCGATCAAGCTGAACAATGAATGAGATTAACAGGGTTTCAAAATATCACGGAGAACCCATGCTGTTCAAAATCCACTATCGACCTTTGTGGCACAGCCTGTCAGTATCTGTTGTAGTTAGCTTATGAGCTCCATACATTTCCTTGACAATAGTTTAAATGCCATCCTAGAATGGAGAGTGGATTGGGTGTCGGCGTAAGTCCAAGAACAGCTAACAGTCCTGGAGTGATTTTAGGCGTCACCGCTACCAGTCCTGTCGTAGTTTGACACCAAGTTGTTACAACACTAGATTGGTTTGGGTATCAGTATATATAATACCTAGTCATCCACTCACAGTATATGTACTGATCGCGACAGGATGTCGAGACAACGAAATAAAGGTAAGAAAGTGGTTCATTTGCTTAATGACAACTTT
This sequence comes from Cyrtorhinus lividipennis, assembly GCA_019603395.1. Classification (NCBI taxonomy): domain Eukaryota; kingdom Metazoa; phylum Arthropoda; class Insecta; order Hemiptera; family Miridae; genus Cyrtorhinus; species Cyrtorhinus lividipennis. The sequence continues at coordinate 50,055,203 of CM033998.1, read as the reverse complement.
TTCCTAAAACAATGTTGTTAAAGCATTAGTAAAATCACACATTTTTGCCTCGATTGAACACCCCCGTGACGTTTTTCGTCAATCAATCAAAACCATACTTACTAATTGCTGGTAGGTACTTAGCGTAATTACATGAAACCTACTTGTCAATGAATCGGGCCGCTTCATTGATGATCCGGTTCAATTGTGGGGGTTCAGCCCAGTTGAGCTCAATTAAAGAAGTGTCACATGAACTAAGTGGATCAGTTGTGGTTGATAACGTTGAACAAGATTCCAAGATATTTTCTATCACTGCCAGCACTGCAACGGCTTCTGAAGGTGAATGTTCGTAGCAAAGACCGCTTACTCCGTCACTCCCGATTATGATCTGTAATGTGGGATGATGATTAATTTATTAATTTCAGGTAATTTATTTCAGCCTTTTAAGAATATCGTACTTCCAGCTGATTACAAGCTGTTATTACAATTCAATTTTTTGTAATTGGAAAGTTATTAATACCTGAATGGTCTTGTCGAACCATCGATTGGGCGTATTCAATATAGAACCTCCTCCATGAAGCATCTGATGCGCCATACTGGTCTCATCTCTTGTACCTGCCATCATCCCTTTCGCTCCTCTGGCCGCCCCACGTCGCTGGAAAGCGTCGCCAAGTTGTTTTTGATCCAAGCAGAGTACTCCTATGCTGGTCTCAATCAGCTTCAGGGATTCTCTATTCGTATCGTCTAAAGAATAGATCATAAAGAGCCAATATATAATTGTATAGTTCTAATAAAATGAATCTTTCTCAGTCAGTAAAAAGTAATCTTAATTTTGCATCGTTATTATTTTTTTAGAAGAGGAGAGAAAACGGTCATTAATCATGAGTTTGAATGAAGGTCCCTGATTTTCAACTCAACCCTCCCACAATCAAGAAAAAATCCTTTTCAATGTTTTCAATGGAATGGACAGAAACTTGATTGCCAATTCTTTCTCCTCAATTACATGATGATCGTCTACGTACGGTTGACCGTGCTCCTCCTAAATAATATTGTGAAGAGATAAATTCTTTATACGTATTTATTAGTGAGAGAATTGTGAACATTACATTTCAACAATGTTTCTCGGTTTTCCGCCCAGATGTTCCTAGGTTGAGCTGTGAGCAGTCCCACAGCAGGAACCAGTTGTTCGGTTTTACTTTCCAAGATGTGAAGGATGTGGCCAGCGACTTCTTCTTCGGTGAGCTGTTCTCCGTTACGCTTGATGTAAATAGCGTAAAACTGTGTGAAAAAAGAAACATGTACTAACAAGATGATGAATATTATAGTATTGAGAAAACTGTTGTTGAAAGCTGTGTTGTAAATTGGGTTGCCCGTAGCTGTACAGATAAATAAATAAATAAAACTTTCGGAAGATAAGGTATGATCTAAAAAACCAAATTTTGAATTAAAGGAAGAATTAGGAATATTGGGAGTATAACGTTATAAGTAGTTGATTGTGAAATTAAGGCATTAATGCTCGTAATTATTACTATTTTTTTTTTTTTTTTTTTTTTTTTGGAATTTACGTCCAATTTAGGCTGTGTATGTTATTGTAAAATTTATTCACAACACGTATATTCAACTAATTTACAACACAATGTACTTATACAATACATAGTTTAATATCGCATTTTAAACAATACTTGGATTAATCTATTGTTAGTTTGTTAAATTCAATTTTCGGCGGAATATTACGTAATGAACTTAGCGAATCATTGACTCACGAAGGGAAAACGCTCGATTTATTCGTTTTACTTCACATGAATTACGTACCTTATTCCGACATGCTACGATGAAATGTTGATCTGGTATGGGGCCTTCGGGCTCCGTGTTTATGAGAGTGTCGCAGTCGAGGCCAGGTACTCGGTATGTGGTCATCAGTCTATAGTATTGTGCCATGCATAGTGGCTGCCCTTTTTCTCGGCTCGCAGCTTTTTCCTGGGGTATCTCCCTCCTATAAGTACATTATTGTTAAATATTCAATACCCCTATTTGAGGGAGGAAACCGATTGTTAAGTTTTTGTAACGTAGGAAAATAATGTAGTTTTTGCAGCGATTGGATGAAAAGGAAGAAGGTCAGATGACAGGAAACTATTGTCTAATAGTACAATAACTAGTTTTTAGTAACCTGTCAAGCTTGTCCTTAAACTGAGAGAGACCAGTGACGATTCTGGCACCGTATCTTGCAATGTCCGTAAATCCTCTCAGCTGCCGCGGCGGGAACACCATTCCTAAAGAGTTCGTGGAAGATGAAGAGGAGCATTAATGACTCATTTCATATTGCCACTCTCTTACCGTTCTGAGAGGTCTGAGTTCAATTCAAGAACATCAGATTTTAGAGCGCAGTCAATTCGACTTATCAATGCATGTATTCCAAAGTAATTTGATGTTTTAGATTTTTTAGGGATATTTTACCTAATGAGAAGCATATTTTCCACAATTGAACCCATCAGAACATGGACTTTCATTGATTGGTAAAGCATTTCTTTGGCTTACTACTTAGTAATTAGTCCTGAACTATATTAAGTAACCTCATAACTTTGCATCATTACACACACGCTTTTTAAGCAAAATTTAGAGGGCCTGGAAGCATTACTTGCTTTGATGAGAGTTGCGATGGGATAATCCCATAACTTCTGAGCGCTGAAACAGTTAAAAGGGTTCCGAACCAGTTGCTGCGCACCGGAAGTGATTTTATAGGGCCTATGGGTCACGATGAATATTTTGGAAACTGGTAATCTTTGGCTAAAAAATTGTCTGCTCATTTTCAATAATAACTATGTATTTACTCTAAAGAACCCTATTCTCGCATTCTCACACAAGCAAGAGATACATAAAATAATACACAATCGTTGAATGACTTGCAGCGTCTTTTATTCCTCTGTCAAGAACTTAAATGTTACGAAAATTACCTGGGTTGACGTTGATGGGAAGGCAGAGTGGAATTCCGGTATACATGTCTCTCAGCCACCAGTCGTATGCCTACAAAAGTATATAAATATATCAATAGTAAAAGCGCTGAATTCTTGCAACTCCATTCAGTTTTTGCTGGTGCCAATTTACAAGCATTTGACGAAGCATCCGGAAACTTTAGAAGATTGAAGGGGCCGCAGGGTGACTTTGATCTTGGATTTTCTCTTTTTAGAAACGTGATTACCTTTGATATACGAGTGAAACATAGTTCAATAGTAGGGTCCACCTGTGTGTGGCTGACAGGAGCGTCCGGTGTTATTGGGCGAACACCCCTTTGACATTTGGCCGAGCTTACATCAATGTGTCAGTGTTGTGAAAACTACGGAAAGGAGGTGTAGAAGTAAAAGTGGTTCAGGCGCCAGCTTCAACACATTCCCTAACTCTTTACAATTCATCGTTATCACAGAATCATAACTGACGTGCTTTCATGGGGAAAAAATTGGATCTTTTGAGATTAATGCATCTTATTTTTGCTTATTTATCTTCCTGCATTAGTTCATTTCATGAGATCCAAAAAATGACAAATGCCACTACTGCCCAGCGTTTGGCCACAATACGTTTCTATCAAGTTATGGATCCATAACGAATAGAGGGAGAAGGGAGCATGAATATGCGAGCCAAGTACGTTTTGAAATGGTAATTCAACTTCAAACGAGTGCACCCCTCGGGCTGAGCACATTGAGAGGGTTTATGAATACAAGGAGCCATGGTAATCGCCAATATAACGAAAACTTCAATGTCAGGAGGAGTATATTGATGGGCGGTTCAGCGTTTCAGTATGGAGCTAAGGCACTTAGAATAATTTGATACAATCCTCCGACTCAGAGTCGGATGAGGATAAGTAGGCACTTATTGTAAAGAAGTACGAGTGTGTGGTGCAGACGTAAATGTTATAGCGCATTTACCTTACGGTCTATTAGGTAATTATTTTTGAAAGAGTTACCGGATAAAATATAATGAATTAATTCTGACAATTGATTTAATAATGGGAGATAAACCTATGCGTTTTTGCACATGAACTGCACGTGATGTAACACTTTCACAATTCCGAGACTTGTGGTCGGTATGTAGGCGTAAACGCATTATAGATCCGTGCAGACTGTGTGTCGAGTTCTTTGTTATTCAATGTGAGGTGTTACAAGCATTCATCTGTAAATGACGCGTTAATTCTCTGAGCAAACCCCACAATCAAAGAGGGCGTAGTCCAATTAAGCTCTGTAATCCCTTTTCTCCTCCGCACACTTCGTTTCACCGACCCCCCTTCTCCATCACTGTAACCTCATTTACTTTTGGAGACCCCCACTTGTCTACAGCACAACCCTCCGGTTGAAATACATTTTCATTCGTTATTTCATCTCTTCCGTCCCCCTAGGGAATGAGCCATCTGCCGTTAGACGTAGTATTCCCTCCCCCACCCCCAACTACCCTCTTTTAGAAAGAGGATATTATGACATGATGCGGATTCAATTTTAATAGGAAACCTGGAAATTGAAAATTTTACATCGTTTTACGAGAGATGGAATAATAACGACAGATCTATTCAGGTCGTCTCGCCGTTCCATCAAAAACTCATCACGACAGCGGCCTTTAACCGTTGAGGTAAAATGAATAGAGGTAATCTCGCTAGTTGGAATGCAGAAAGAGAGAGAGACAGAGAGAGGGAAAAAGAGAGACAATGGGGGGATGCTAAACATCACCTTGGGCATACCATGTCTGACCAGTTATGGTCTCCCCGTATAAAGTTCGTCCACAATGTATTGAAACGGTGATTTCAAGAATATGATCGTGTTTTAATACAAAGCATTACACGTTGTACACGCAAATTGATGAACATTTTGAGAACGCCAGATCATGAAAAAAGAAGGACAAGGAAAAATGTGAGCTCTTAGTACTTATTTGTTCCAAAATATTAGTGTGAAAGTCCAATCATACATAGAAATAGGCACCTCTTATCGAAGATATTAACAGCCACACTGTCCCAACAACAACCATATTATTTTCTTGCGTTAGAGTTCTGCTAAATTTGCCTTCGATCATAAAAAATCTCAAAATTTTATTATCAATTTTATTTTTTAATTTTTATCTCAATAACCAAATTTAGTTCTACTCTTAATCAACCAGTTAAATCTAAAAAAATAAAAAATATCACGAACCCAATTATCCATCGCGTCCTGCCTCTTGAGTAGTTCAGCCTGAACTTTCGGTCCTGGTCCATCGGGATCGGCAAATTCCTGCACCAAAAGGCGAGTCTTTTCGAATTGGCTTTCCGTGAGTAGGGGCTTGAGATTGTCCAGGTATCTCCCCATAGTCTGCTCCAGGTCAGGCACCGGCAGTTTGGGCAACTGAAGGAAGAAAACATAATTCATTTTGTAAGTTCTCATATTGTGTCAACATCATGGTGGAACGATAGGAGACACAAAATTGTACAATACATTTTTACATAGGAATTGAATTAAAGAACCGCCTAGGACGGTCCTCCAAGCTTTTCAGCCCGATCGGACCAAATTTGGGCGGGGTAGGGGTCAAAATGTGTTTTTTGGAAAATGGATTTTCGAGATTTTGGGCGATCTAGGCAAGTGTGGTATCATTTTCCACTAAATTTTGGAAGCTGAATCCAATGAAGTGGGTCTCAGGACGATTGGCACCCACTGGAAGAAGTTATGGGTCAAATTGGGTATATATTACCCATTTTGAATATGTGTTTTTGAGATTTCTGGAACCTAGGCGTGTGGGGTATCATTTTCCACTAAATCATGGACACTGAATTGATTGGAATGGGTCTGGGACCCGCCGCACCCGCCGCACCCACTGTTTCCCCATTTCCCCCATGTTGAAGAAATGAGTCTCCATGCGCCTGGTCCGAGGAATAACCAACCCCTGTGTAAGAATTTGCAGCGTTTTACCCTAGGAATGAGTCAGCGAGTGTGGAGACCGTGTGCCCAAACAGTGATATCGATTGATGACAATTAATTTAATAGGTAGGCCTAGTGTATTTAGTTGGTAAATACGGTGAGTTAAGGGAAACCCCCTCTGAAAGGGAACCAGTGGCCGTGGGTAAATAATGAAAGAAAATAACGGGGACTCGTGCTGACTTAGTAAATAAAAATGTTCTGTTGGGGGGCGAATACTTGCCTTGGAAGTGTAGTTGTAGCTATACAAACACCTGAAGGGAGGACTCCCTAGTCTAATTAGTGATAGCGCTTTGCTCTGTTCCCCTGCAATCAGGAATCCCGAATAATAATAGAGAAAAGAAATTGAAACGAGGATCGCCTAGTTCTCCAGCCAAGTGTGATAACCGTAGGCATCAACTTGAACGATTTTTTCTGAATCTCAAAATTTCTCAAAAGCTGGTCAACAGTAATGTATTGCACCGTTTTGGTATCTGTAATTAGGCGAATCTTCAGATCTGACCCTGTCCTGACCTGTAGTGATCGTCAAACGATGATTCATAGTTGATGTGATGCGTTCGCCTGTAGATTCGCGTGTAGAAGAAGATTCAAACCGCACAAACGCATTCTATTTGAAAGACAACTATTAACCTCTAACAAACCGATTGGTACATGATATCATAAATAATTTCCGTGTGTCATTCATTTATATACCTTGAAACGTTGTCGTGCAGTCAAACTTTTTCAGAGAATATTTGTTGACTACGGAAGATTTTGAGCTAGAGATACATATTCTTGTTAAACAATGAGAATATTTAATTTAATTTTGATATATTGGGAAGCATCTAATTTAGCGTTCTCAGAGTGAGGAAGGCAACAGGATTAATTTTCCCAAGATGTACAGAGTGAATTTTTTTACTCAAAAAGAGTAAAAGTCCCGATCATGACTACATATTTATGTTGAGCTTGAATGCACGCCAACACAGATTGCGCTTGATTTATTAGCAGCTTCGAGCAGGCTAAATACAAAAAATTTTCAATGAAGAGGAGACTAGCAGCTCTGAATCCTTCGATGCAATAATAACTGTCTACCAGAGTAAAGAAATCCAAATTTGAGTGATTTTTAGCTGTGCTCTCATCAAAATCTGAGAAAAAAGAACAGGAATGTTTTGATTTTTTTAGATTTATTGATCAAGAATACAATAAAATTAGGCCAAGGGACCTCACTTTTCGCCAAAATATCCAGTAATCATAAATGATCAGTGCGAATATCCAATATTTGTAACCCTTTTAGGAGTGCTGGAGAAATTTCGCGACAAGCTCTCGGTTTTCAGAAAAGCTAGTAGCGAACTCAGGTAAAAATCAATACATGAGCCTGAGCCCGGGTTGAAAGGTTAGAGGGAAACGGGGTCAGCGCGACAACAGCGCCACTCGCGCCGCGCCCCCGAACTCTATTCGCCCTCCGACCTCCGACCCCGTCACTGGGTTTTACCAACGGCTAACCCACCTTCATAGCTATTCTGCCCAGTAGTAGATTTAGTCTGAGATCAAGGGTAGAGAATGTTAATGATTCTGATAGGAAAGAGAATAAATTTTTTCTTTGCCTTGCCTAGATAGGCTCATGTCACTGTGAGCAAAGCCTTTCTCAAACGTTAGATTGGAGATTGCTGGCGTTCACTTGGGGACACGAAGCGGGTAAATCGGCAAAACCTAGAAAATCTAGATAAGTTTCCATGTCGACGTGATCCTATACCAATAGTATCCAAATAAAATGGAGCATTGAGCTCGAAGCAAATACGGAAAAATTGCTGACCGAAATTGTTCAATGGGGTGGTGTGTATTGTAGGTAAACAAGCTAGGAAACATTTCAGAATAGTACACAACAGCAAGTAAAAGGCAAAAACTTTGGGGCTGATGATATGACCAAACGTTCTTAAGATATTGCTGTAAACGATGAAATGAAAACCCAATTTGATTAGGAAAAACGCGGTTGACCATCTCGAGTTTTTTCCTACCTACTGTGATTTTTTCCGATCCCTTCGGAGTAACCCATCCCAAGCACTGAATGGAGTTTCCTTCGCCTCGCCATCCGATTTAACAGTTCCGGATTCAAATCAACTTACCCCTGATGGTGAATCGATTTACGGCTCCACCATCCCTTTCCGTCGGAATTCAATCCAAGTCGTTTCCTTGCCATTACTTGGTTTGACGATGTTGTGTTTCAACTGTAACGTTGGTGAACAACGATGTTTGTAGACCGTTTATAAAGAGGCTATTTTGATGAACGGCTGTAATTTAAGATATGAATGACTAATTCAACCCACTAACTTTCTTAAAATCGGCACTGCCCGACTTGAAGAAATTTAGACAAACCATCCAGGTAGTTAGCTTATTTGTGTGTATAGACCAGCTAGATGAGGTTGCTTTTAATGTAACCTCGTGACGATCACGTCATGCCGTCAGTTTCTGGCAGTTGGAGATGATTGAACAAGCTCAGTTTTACCTTAGAGCGAGTGCATGTTGGCACGGCGTCTATGATACCTCTCCTTCACGACTCAACTGTCATTGAGGAAAACACGGTATCCGCCTTCGTATTAGGAGAGGTGCTCCAATCTACAACTTAACGCATTCTAGAAAGTATTTTTTTCTGTAATCCTGCTATGATATAGCAAAACATGACATTGAATGCATTATATTAAATGACTGACCCAAGAAGGCAACAAAATGCCAGTGCTGAGCGGAGTCAACGCTTGATCCAGAGAAATTAACTTACCTACTTAGTTTACTACCGTTCTTTTAATCTTGTACGGATTTTTTTTTTTTTTTTGTTTGTTTTTAACTGAAAAGGTTTCATTGCTGAAAGTACGTTTTTTTAAACTATTAATGTATTGAAGAAAAGTGTTACATGCGCACAACGCAAAACACTCAATTTATCAAGTCACTCCAAACAGGAATGGTTATGGAATGCGTTTAGAGGAATATTAGTGTAATTACTGGGGATGCCGCTTAAATTGGATTACTATAATTTTGGATAAGAACGCTCGGGCAGAATGAAATAGCCTATTCTTATGTGTTTTAGAGACCGTAAAGATGGGTTCTTCTGAAACAGCTTGAAACATGCAGATTGAAACATGCTCAGTTTTGTGCTCTTTGGACTCCATCGGGCCACAAAACAGCTTCAAGATGTTAAGAATAAAGGAAGTTTCTAATTTCTTATGCTAAATTATTTAAAATGTTTTACTGAATAAAAATTAATATACATAAGTAAGTATCTAACTCATCATTGAATCTAAAATATCCGTTTTGAAGAGCAGGAGCCCCTGAAGTGAAGTGTTTTCCTCACAAAGTGTCCTATTGGCTGTCAATCAGTCCTCCAACTGACATTTATCTCAGCGAATAGTAGATTCCAGTCTGTTTCGAGGAAAATCAGCATTCTGAACTGATGAGCTTGAGTTGCTACTTCGTACGAGAATTGATGGTGAGGGATAGAAAGACTCGTTGGAACCCCCAGCTAACACGATGTGAAAGTAACGAACGCTATTAGCACCATGGACGGCCGACTTAATCGTGAGTAGGAGGGGTGGCCGGTCTGGGGATGAATTATTCATGGGTCCAACTTCCCCACCCCCTCTCCTCCGAGGATACCTTTCCATGGTATATCCCCTTGAGCCTCAAAGCCCGTGCACTAGGGGTGAACAATGTGCTGGAGAGCGGAAGCAAAGTTGCTGGAAAGGTGTATCTGAGAAAGGGAGAAGCGGCTGTCGCTAACCTCTAAAAGTTGCTATCAGGAAAACACCAACTTCACAACTATCTTTTAGCTTCGTGGAGAACCCCGAATAAAAAATTTCGTGGAAACATGTTCAGCACATAAAATACTACTTAATTTTGACATTTCGTGAATGACTTCACATTTATTTGCTTGTTGCGACAATTACAGTTGCAGGCATATAAGGGTTTGTCGGTTAACTAGAGGATTGAGGACTTCATTATATTATAATTAAGCATTAATGCAGATATTAGAGAGAATGAGAAGATGATATCGGCGTATACATCAGTTCTTTGCTGTTACTCGGGGCCCCCATGCAACGATAATTGTTTCTGTTGATTTGAATGCATCTTCATGGCATTCAACACTCTTTTGATGAATGATATCCCGTATGTCCGCCAAGCATCCTATTTTCCTCAAACCTAATGCAGTCGGTTATATCATAAGGGAACCATGCCACATAACTGAGCTATTACTGTACCACTCACCTTCAGCCGTGGAAATTCGATACCCTTATCCAGCCTGTTGACTGAGCCCGAGAAGACCGTACTTGTTGCTCCCTGCTGACTGGTAAGTTCACTTCTTCAAGTGATTCACATGTTAACCACATACCCACTACCTCATTTAGAGTTGACTTATTGATATTTTTGAAAAAGTGAATGTTCGCATGTTCGCGTAATGCTCTAAAATGAACGATGATGATAGATACTGGATACCTATGAATGATCCCATAAAAATGAGCGGTTGGTATCAATTTTAACAGTTTCCTTCAACAGAATGGAATGAAGCAACTGAGAAAACCAGTAGCAGGTGTTTACCGTGTATAATTTATTTATAATTCTTGAATAACCGGGAGAGTCATAATAGAATATTTGAAGAATATCATTATTTATTATATTTTAGCGAAGAAATAATGATATTGATTAAATTTTAATATAAACAGCACGGAGGAAATGTGATAACATGCAGATTGATTATTTCTGGACAAATTAATGTTCCCTTTCAGCACCAACTAAGTTCAGCAGTGCGTTACATAATATGGAGGATTACTACTGCTTAATCATGGCAATTGGGTCAACAATGTAACTTCACGGTAAGATGATAGGCTGTCTATTGTGAATAACTAGTTAGTTAGCGACACCGGAACTGCTACAAACCAGATGCGAGGTGTATAGAGTCCGTTGTATCCTATCTAAGTGCTTTCTACTCGACTAATTAAAGGCTTTATAGTATTATATTGGCTAATGACCGCGACTGACCAGTACCAGTCCTCAGCACATTGTGCGCTATTCCATTCCTATTACAGCCCTACCTGCCGTACCAAACTCAACTGCAACCATAATAAAAGCTTCAAGTTTGATTCATCAACTGTAAGACCGAACACAAAGAAAACCAATTATGTGAATACGCCACCGTGGCGGTGTTAGGTTTATTACGCGAGTCCGGACCTCCGTTCTGCAGTTCACAGCAAAGGCAGCGGGGCATCTCCTCGATGACATAATGATGAAAAGATCCTTATCCGATGGCTTGGTGTAGCCTTTGAAAAAGTGTAACAGACGTTCCCCCTCGATCTGAAGACTTTATCCCTTTGTTGCGGCAATGGGGCGAAATAACGTAGGTTTCCGGATGGTTAGACACGGGGGTTCGAACGGAAGAATTCCAGTCTTCGACATGTTTAAGGAAAGACTATAATTTCCTAACCAGACGAGCCAGATGCGTACTTAATCAGACGAATTAAAACAATGACATGAGGTGTTCAAGGGTTTCCTTTTCTCAAGGTTTCTATCCATATTGTTTGAGGATAAAGGTTGACGCCGTAAAAATAATTTAATTTCAAGCTCAATTGGGGAGTGGAAATAGAGTAATAATTTCACTGATATCTGATTTGCCTATTCCTGACCGGAACCCTGTCTAGACAAAAAAAAAAAAAAAAAGAAAGAAAGAAAAAGAAATAAATAAATAAAAATCTGGCGATACAAAGACCCTTACAAGTAGTAGAAACATCGAGTATGTATTCAGATGAAGGGTCCGAACCTACTACAGGAAAGATATTATTCTCTACAATTTACTTAGTGTTTCTCTTGTGATTTGATTTTAAAACGACTAAAGGAACCGGTGGTCTTCCCTTACACCCGTTTGTCATGGGAAAGGGGGGGGTCTGGGATCTAGAACAAACGTCGGAGGGTTATGAAAAGGGAGAAAGGTCATGATAGGGGAGTTTGTAGCTGCGACCGAGCGGTAATGTAGCTGTGGCTGGGGGATGCGTCCGAACACATGTATACTTCCCACGGTCTACAATAGGCGGTTTTCCATGCCAGTATTATTTGTCAAAACAAAACTCATCCCAACTGAACCTTATCTCTTCAATCACTCGACGCTTGATGGTATGCCTCTCAAGGAACTCTTGTGGTCAGTGGTATCCACTTATTGTCCCCAAGGTAACCCGAAATCATTTCATTAAGGTAAGTATATTTTATAATAATTCTGCGAGTCAGATGAGTAAGTTATACCCTCGTTGCCCCTTAGAACAAGTTAGGGCAACCCACTCTCTGACTAGAACGAAGCTATTGGAAATCGCTAAAGATATAATGTAACAGGATTTCTTCCTAACTATAAGATAAGCAGCAGCCCAAGCGGACGAATTGTGGAACGTCTTGTGAGGACGAAGCCACGCTGGGGAGTTGTTCCTTCAACCGTGTCGTCAAGAGGGTCGTAAAGGTTCGCCCTCATTAGTGATATTTACGTTAGGGTGGGTACTCCCCCCTATCCTCATCTTCTCTAAAGGGATATCTCCTTTTTTGGCATGACTTCATAACAACTTCACAACTTCGTTATCCGAATCGTGAAACACCGGAAGGGAGGCGACGTTAAAGATTCAACGATGAATAAAAATATCATTCATCATATTCTATCCACCCAGCCCAGTTTGCACTAATAAATGAGTCTTTAAGATGCTAAGTGAGAAATAGTAACCTCTTGAGAAAATCGATTTGAAGTTCACACACTATCGTATAGTTTGCGATTTGTCCTTTTTTAAGAGATGCCGTTGAAATGAGTTACGAAGAAAGCAGTTCATCGTTCAAGTTCCGCACCTTCTAGTTTGGAATATTATTATTTTCATTTGAGCGCTCAGATCTTCATTTGTGCTGAGCTGAAGGCAAAGGGACAGTTAAGGGGATGACTTCAGTCCATCCTGCCCAACGAAGAAGACTCTAAAGTCGCCAAGGCGTTGAAGGAGGCGCTTCAAGCTTCAAATTATTCTCTTGGGCACGTTTCAGTGTAGAAACCCGTAGCAAATACATCCAAACGCCAACTATCGTCACTGACGGGCTTTTCCCATTATCGTACATAGCTCAGAGTAGAAGTCGCAGTTCTTGCGCGTTGTCTCCAATTTGATTTAGAAAAAGTGAAATTTCTCTGTAAATGGCCAGGATCAATTTGGAATGGAGGTATAACTGGTTCCTCCTCACAGCAGTAATTTCGGTAAGGAGGCACCTGCATCACATGGCCTTTTGCCTTGTTTGTACCGTATGAATGTAAAACAGTAATATTTCAACTAACTGGTTAGTCAGCTTTGGATAATTACAGATGCCCACAAATGCCAGAAAAAAAGCTGAATTCTCACAAGTAGTTATTCCTTCGTTAATGCCTACGTTGATGCCACTGTGTTAAAGCTGCTTTTCAGATGATTAAACAGAATTGGACCGACTTAACTTCCCAAGATGTCAAAAATGAATTCAAATGTACCATTTGAATAACAAAGATGGGTATAGTTCAGAGTTTGATGAGTAAGCGGTCTTTGAAGTTTCTTTGTCCCCTCTACCTTTGGGATAACTTGTTAAACTTCAAGATGAAGTCGACTGTTTGATGTTAGTCTTGAAGGTGATGTCAGCCACTGCCTCCCCCATATCTGACATTCCTCGAAGGTGAATACACGTGGTGACGGCTGTTGTAATTCCAATGCAACCATTCACGCTTCCGTTACCCTCATCACAACGATTTCCTTCCTATCAAGGCGCTTGTGAATTTAAACCAATGGAACCAATCACCAAACTCATCTTCAATGTTCATCTATGTTTTTCTTATACATCAATAGTGAACCTGGCAGTATTATTAATAATAATATATTAGCTGACTAATTGTTCTATGCGCGAAGGAATTATTTCGTAATGCATTTTGTTATGTTTGTGCAAGTTTCATCTGGGATCGTCAATATAAAAAAAATTCCCTTGTATTTATTTAGGGAAAAACCTGTTGTAAGATGTTAGAGTGTACAAAATTACGAGTATTTCGGCTGAGCATTAGTTTTAGTGAGGGGTCACCCATACCTTTGTTCCCAACTTGTATCGTACAATAAAAGAGAATATAGAGAGCAACACGAGGAAAAACATAGTGTATCCCCTCTACTGACACTCACTCGTACACTCCAAAGACTTTCGGCTCCGTTAGACTAACGCCGGACTTGAATTTTTCATGTTTGCTGGTGAATAGTTAGTAAAGAGCTCGTAGAGGTTTCAATGGAGTTCACTGACGTCAATTGATCGCGTGATGTTTCGTTCATTCATACTGAGACAATCTTTTTGAGAGAGTAGATAAGCATTGACAAGTGTAATAAGAGATGTGAAGTTAGGGCTGAAACAGTTGAACGAATACGTCTTGTCCAATCATTTGCTAATCAGAAGTCGAAAGAGAGAAATGGAAATTTCCGAGACTTTCCATTGGGTCAGTCATCACATGGGATTACGGGCACCTAAGGCTTTTCCCGGGAACGCAGAGGATAATGAATGAGTAACCTTTACATAGGGAAAAACTGGTTCGATGGAACAAAGAGAATGTGATCAGCGGCACGGAAACGGATAGGCTCTCCTTATCACGGAGACTTGGAATTCTGTAATCTAAATCGGTCGGCAGAAGCAGTATTCATCACAACCATCAGATAGAGAACTCGTAATGAACTAAAGCTAGACTTGCACCAGTTAAAAAAACGAATTAGACGCATAAGATTCCTCATTGTTTTTCCTCATCGTCTCCATTTTTTCAGAGTACGGGATAACAGAAATAGCTCATCACCGTTCTTTCTACAAGCTTTATTTTGATGTTGCGTTATTCCTAGTTCGAACTTAAAACTTGTTCCAGGATTTTAGTTATGTGTCCATGCCCGGGTGCATGTGTCGCGTCATGATGGAATTGATCCAGTCACCATTGATTTTATTTTCTTCCTTAATATTTGATTTGTTGGAAGTTACACCAGGCTCATAACAGTGACTAAGCCAGACTCACGAGTCGATCTCTTTTGGACATCCCCTTGTTGTTGCAATGGAAGTTATTTGAAACCATTTGCTTCGAATGCATCCAATCCATTCATGGAGTTTAATCCATCTTCGTTTTTATAGCCACTCAGGACTGCGCTCTGGAAAATCATATTCAATAAAAATCAAACTCATCTTGGGGGATAACTCCGTTATGAATTTCTCTCGCGTCTCTTTGTTTGGCGAGTTAAAATTGAAGTATCATTATTTATCTATGTAAATAAAGCGTGACGTCACTAAGAAAAGCGAAGGAGTTATTGATCCTAGGCTTGTGAGACCCACTCCCCTTTACTTCAAACTCTGACGACTCCCCCAGCCAGGTGTTACTTTCTCACCTTTCACAACCAACCCCTCCACAGGGAATCCAAGTAGGTAGGAATAATGTTTATTCAAAACATACCGTTTTATCGGATGGATTTCATACTAAGGAATGAGAATGTCTTATCTAACGCTGTTTTGAATGATAATCGTTCTTTATTATTAGCAATTAGTGGAAGTTGTAGGCATATTGGTGGAGCATTGCACCGTTGTCCGGTAGTCGTGTTTTATCAACAACAACGCTACTCGTGATTGAGCCGTACCTACTCAGCAAGGGAATGTGTGTTTCCACAGATGGAGATAGGGGTAACAAGGAAGGATTAGTCTCCGATACGGTGGTCTGAGTGATAGATGTTAGAGACGTAAAGCCAAATCA
>CM033998.1:49988649-50039455 GCA_019603395.1 Cyrtorhinus lividipennis | reverse complement strand
GAAATGGGGAACGGGGGTGCGGGGGTCCCAGACCATTCAATCGGTGATTAGGATCCACAATTTGTGGAAAATGATACCCCCACACGCCCAGGTACCGGAACAATTCTCGAAAACGCATATTCAACAAGGGTAATATATACACCATGGACCCATAACTTCTTCCAGTGGGTGCCGATCGTTCGGGACCCATTTCATGGGATTCAGCGTCCAAATTTCGTGGAACATGATACCCACTCGCCATGATCGCCCAAAATCTCGAATAATTCATTTTTCAAAAAACACATTTTGACCATCACCACCACCAAATGGGTCCGAATCGGGCTGAAAAAGGCCTTGGAGGACCGTCCTAGGCCCCCGGGAACCAGACCCCTGACCCAAATTTCAATTTTTAGAAATTTTCTACTACCAAAAACGGGCTGGGACGGCGGACGGCGTACGGCGGACGGGCGTACGGCGGAAGGACATTGACCTTTTTTGATCTAGACATCATGAAACGTCCAGAAAAAATTCTTGAGCAATTCGGAGAGGTTGACCATTTGCCATAAAAAAACATAGGTTGATTATTCAAGGGAATAACAACCAAATGTCAATGTCCGTTCGCCGTACGCCGTCAGAGCCGTTTTGGGGTAGTAGAAATTGTTCTAAAATTACGAAAGTTGGTTCAGGGGTCGTTTCCCGGCCTAGGACGGGCCTCAAATCTTTAGCCCGGATTCGGACAAATGTTGGGAGGTAGGGTCAATGTGTCTTTTGAATAAAGGATTTTCTGAATTTTGGGGGCGACATTGCGGGGTGGACGGGTATCATTTCCTTACTAAATTGGAAGAACGCTGAATCCAATTGAAATGGGTCCCAGAACGATCGGCACCCACAGGAAGAAGTTGTTTATGGGTCAAATGGGTATATAATTAACCATTTTGAATATGCGTTTTCGAGTATTTGGCGATCTGGCGGTTAGTGGGGGTAATTTTCCACAAATGTGGACCTGAATCGATTGGAATGGTATCCGGACCGCCGCCACCCGCCCATGTTTCCCCATTACCCCTAGTTGAAGAAATGAGCTCCATGCGCCGGCTGGTAAGAGGAATAAACCAACCCGTGTGTAAGAATTTGCAGCGTTTTCCCTTAAGCATTGAACTTGTCGTAAACATCTTCGCAAGGGTTTCCTCGGAGGTGAAAAGTTTGCAAATTGGAAAAGTCTTGCTTACAATTATCATTCATGTTGCCCCACCTCCCCCAATGTATCCTAAAAGCTCATGGCTGAGGACGAAAGGTTTTCTAGAACCACCTGACGGGCTGAGGGCAATTCTTGTGACTTATGAATTTAATGTAATTCCTATTTTATTGGCATTACTCTTCTTCGAAGAAGTCTTCTTCCTGAGCAACACCATTGAATACTATTTCTCTATTTCCCGTTAGATATCTAGTTATTTGATCAATTCCTCACGTCTCTCTTCTCCAAACTCCCTTGACAACGGGCGGAACGATGTTGAATGCCTCGAGAAAGACACTTCATTTCTACGAGGATGCGAAAAAGTTTAACCCTCGTAAAAACAAACTTTGCCCCAACCAACTCAATTGTTGTGGGACTCGCCATTGTGTGTTCTGACACGAGAAAAATGCGACCTCAAACCGCCCAGCCCAAGTTCAGAACCCTAATCAACTTGTGTGGCAAGAAAGGACTATTTAGTGGGGCTAGAAAAGCTTGGGCAATGAAATGTTGGCGAAACTTGAAAAAATAACTTCAGACTGTGGAAATTCATGACTAATTTGTACGCTTCAAGTATGACGACGAATATACACTGAATCCGGCACATATTGCATTAACACACAAACTCTAAACAAGTTTAAAACTTTAAAACACATGTTTTAAAAGTGTTTTCTCACTTTGCCTGTGGTGAGCCAGCCCCAGAGATAAAATTACGTGCACTCTTTTAGTGGCTCACTTTGAGTGCTCCAACATTGGCGCGAATAATTTCATTTACTGGAGGTGCCGAAGAAATTGGGTTGACTATAACTCTTGTGGTTGATTAAGTTTGATAACAACGTTAGGTTTGTATGAAAAAGTCAATCTCTCCGTTTCAGCACAATATTGCTTTCTGGGCGTTTCAACGTGTCTAGATCAAGCAAATAAAAATGTTCGTCCGCCGTCCATGCCGATTTTGGTCGCAAGAAACTCTTGCAGTTCGAGGTCAGAGGCCGTTTTGCTGAACTTTTCAGCCCGACTCGACACCTCAATTTAGGAGGGGTCGGGTAGTAAAAAGCTTGTTTAGAAATATTGGATATTGTTGATTTTTCGGGCAGATCAAGTGTTGGGTACTATTTTACGACTCATTTTGGGACGCTGAATCCAATGAAGTAGGTTCCAGAACGATTGGCCAACACTGAAGCAGTTATGGGTCAATAATGGGTTTAGTATCTCCATTTTGTTACGTAAGTTTCGGTATGTCTTCTGGTACCATAGCGTGTGGGGGTATACATTTTCACTAAAATTGTGACCCCTGACAAATGTACAAACCATTTCCAAAATTCCCATTACCAAACAATTTGTGAATTTTCTCAGTTTTAAGATACATTTTACAAGTAAAACCAATTACACGGGTGGATTCGGCGCCATGCTATTTCTACGGAAATGGGGCGAAACAGTGGCCGGCGGCGGCGTCTCCCAGACCCATTCCAATCGATCAGGATACCAAATTTAGTACGGAAAATGATACCCACACGCCCCAGGGACCGAAAATCTCAAAACCATATAATGGGTAATATATACCCATTGACCCATAACTTTCTCCAGGGGTGCCAATCGTTCCGGACCCACTCATTGAAGATCAGCGTCCAAGATTTAGCGGAAAATGAACCCACACACGCCTAGGTTCCAGAAATTCAAAAAAACATATTCAAAATGGGTAATATATACCCAATTTGACCATATTCTTCCAGTGGGTGCCAGATCGTTTCTGGGAAACATTTCATGATTCATCGCTCAAAATTTAGTGGAAATGATACCCCACTCGCCTAAATCGCCCAAAATCTCGAAAATCCATTTTTCAAAAACACATTTTGACCCCTACCCCGACCAAAATGTTTGGCCGATCGGGCTGAAAAGCTTGGAGGACCGTCTACGGCCGGAACAGACCCTGACCCAAATTTCAGATTTTTGAAAATTTTCTACTACCAAAAACGGAGTGGACGGGTACGGCGGAGGACATGACCCTTTTTGATCAGGAATCATGAAACGTTCAGAAAAAAATTTTGAGCCGAATCGGAGAGGTTGACCATTGCATGAAAAACTAGTTGATTATTCAAGGAATACCAAACCAAAACACGGGTTGGTTTATTCCTCGAATGGAGGGGAAACATGTGTGTGTGGGCGGGCCCTGACCCATTTCCTATCGATTCAGGTCCAACATTTAGTGGAATATGATACCCCACCGCCAGGTAGAGAGAATTCCCGAAAACACCATTCTAATGGGTAATAATACCCAATTGACCCATTACTTCTTCCTGGGTGCCAATCGTTCGGGACCCTTTCATTGGATTCAGCGTCCAAAATTTAGTGGAAATGTGACACCCTACTGCCGAGCGAAAATCTCAGAAATCCATTTTTCAAAAAAACACATTTTGACCCTACCCCGCCAAATTTGTCCAATCGGGCTGAAAATTTCGAGCTGCCAAATTTAATTTTGAAATTTTATTCAAAACGGTGAGAAATGGCGGCTGACCGGACGAGACTGGTACGGCGGGGGGAGACATTAACCTTTTTTTGAGCTAGACACCATGAAACGTCCAGAAAATGATTATTCAAGGAATAACCAACCAAAAGAAATAAATTTGTTAAAAAAATTACAGAAATAAAAAATACAATGAACGAAGAATACCTCATAAAAATTACGTTCTTGTTAAGAGAAGAAAAAATCGATTTCACTCTAATCAATCAAATTGTTGAACAAAATGTAATCTTTTCTTTCAGTAAAAACTTTATTATTTGGTTTCAGTAATTTTATTTCCCATAGAAGTCTTAAGTTCCCTCAAAAACTCGTCAATTTGGTTTGGAAAATTCCCTCCATATACAAGATGATATAACTCCATATGGGCATTCTTTGACAATCTCTTCCTTTTCACTTGTGAAAGTTTCTTAGAACAGAAAATTCTCTATTTGACTCGGAATACATTAATTTATCCGAAAACAGCTCATATTTGTTCCGCTATGTTTTCATGCAGAAAGGCAATCTTTTCCCGATGGCCACATTTTTCTGGGCGTTTCAAAGTTTTGTCAAATAAGGCAATGTCCGTCCGCCGTGTAGGATTTTTGAGATTTCGGGTACCTAGGCGTGTGGGGTGTCATTTTCACTAAATTGTGGACGCTGAATCGATTGAAATGGTCCTCCATGCTCCTGGTCCAAGGAATAATTAAACCCCTGAGAAAGAATTTGCAGTGTTGTCTTAAACATGCGTTTAACATGCGCATAATCCTCACATCCAACGTCGTTTCCGGGAACTTAGCTAAGTGAACCCGTCAATATTTCTATCAGTGTAAGTGTCAATGTGTTAACCGATTAGTAGTGCTGTGTGTTTCAATTGAAACTTGTATTCAAATATTGAAACGCGAGGAAACTTCTCATTCACGAAGTCGATCTCGCATGTCCTGCGTAGTAGACATCCTGTAAAATTCATGTTACGAGACGGGTGCAATTTTAATTTCCTCGTTCATCAAGTCCCTCGTTACGGCTCGTAATTACAACGTTAACTATGGATGGAAGATGATATCTCCGGCCGTGGTGGTGGTTGGTTTAGTCCGGACACGTTCGCAAGGGGGTAATTTGGGCTCAGAGCCGAGCGGACCCGGGGCGAAACGTAATTATCTTTTCGCGGTGGTGGGAAACTTGAACCGCGGAAGAGGATCCTGGAAAATCCGACTTCGTGCGGTGGTAATAAGGCGAAAATACGAAAAAAAGCAGGGACCGTGGCGAGTTTTTTATATTTCACGTTCTTTTCCGAGCCCAGAAATATGACGAGGTGAATGAGAACACATTGAGAAAACTCAAGTTACTAAAATCATGACATTTCTTTACCCATCCAAGGCATCGATTTGTGGGTTTATTATTTTCATAAAAACAATACTCATTAAGTACAAATTTTATATTAAAAAAAAGTTTTTTCCTCGCAAAAGTTTACTTTTACATTTTACAGTGGTTATGTCCTAAATCCAAAATTTCAGCAATGAAGCCCTCGAAACTGAAAGGAGGAATTTTGCCCTGTTAGGTCCTATTGTTGAGCTAACTTATTTTTAGTTTGATCAATCCAAACGAAATTTGGTTACTTGATTGTAGAAAATTTGTCTCCTTTCAATCTCTCTCTTTCAATTACTCGTAGATACCTACTTTGAAGACGACGAACTGCAGTTTCCTAGAAAATAATATTATTCAAGCCTTTAGCAAATCATAGATTAGAAATTCAACAAAATCACCAATTTGAGATGGTTTTGAAGGTTCAAACTACCAACTCGATTGGTTCAAAACGACCTTGAAGGGAATTCAGGAAGTACCTGTCGTCGAAAAAAGACGCTCCCAATCAATGACTTTCCAAATTAATGGCGTTCGCACGAAAAATTTGACATTTTGTGTTTCAAGTTTCACCTAATGTGAGAGGAAACCTACACTTGCATCATGGAAAAATTCTCGAAAAAAGACGGGGACTTCCGCTTAAGTCACAGTTGGTTATTCTTCGGACAAGCAGCAGTGGACTTATAGATTTAGCGTCCAAAATTTAGTCGAAAATGATACCCCGCACCCTAGATCGACGAAAATCTCGAAAATCCATTTTTCAAAATACACATTGTGACCCTTCCCCCCATTTGGTCCAATCGGGCTGTAAAAAGGACCAACTAGAACCAGCCCTGACCCAAATTTCAGATTTTAGGAAATTTTTCTACTACCGAAATCGGCGGACGGACATTTGCTTAATTTGATCTAGACACCTTGAAACGCCCAGAAAATATTTTTGCACCGAATTTGCACCAAGATTGACTTTTTGCATGAAACCAGGAACCATTGAAGTTGATGTTGAAGTTATTCTTCATTTCCGTGAAACAGGAATGTGATTGACATTGCGAGGTTTCGTGGTTTGTCGATCGTTGCTCCTCTTACCTCAGCTAATTAGCATCATAAGCCCGTTCGCTGCCACATCCGGCGTGCCACAAGGTTCACATGTTGGCCCTTTTTGATTTCTTATTTTTGTCAATGATATTGCATCGTTCTCTGAGCGCTAAAAGCCCTCAACCGTGTGGTAGCGAATGGGGATTTTGATTTATTTAATGATTCTTCACCTAAACTGAGGAAGACTGTTGGGAGATTGTATCAGATGTTTATTTTTCTTCATTTTCGGATTAAGTTTATAATTTTCTCTTTTTGTATTTCTTTCTTTTTGGTATGGGCGTTTGCCCGTGTATTTCAATAAACAACATACAACAATGAGTATGTACGCCGTGATAAAACAACAAATATTATAAATGGGATCGAATTGAGGGGATTTATTCTACTGGAGTGTAATAAACTTGAATAATTGTTGAACGAACAAAAATTTTCTAATAAATTCATCCCTGCAAACCTCCGAATCAAATAAATAAATATCGTAGGAAATTTGAGATTTTCCCGGAGTACATGGAAGAACATTAGAGAATTCATTGGCAGTTCAGGTAAATCCTAAATTCACGTTGCCATTTACCCAGATTTGATTGATAAATGGTCCTGTTCTCCCAATCATCTGATATTGCCTTTGTTGGCAGGATGCATTATCGTGAGCGGAAGTGTGACGGTATGTCTATGAGGGTTAAGTCTGATCGAAGGCCCACGAAAATGACTTCACCAGCTACGAGGTGATTGCTGGTTGAGAAGGTTGTTTGTGTAACAAGTACATTCGTAGTAAATAGCCAGGCATGCCTTAGGGTGCCCTTAGTATGCCACAAGTCTGATTCTGAGGTGATCAACTCTCTTCCTGACGCAGGCGCTTTAATTTTTTAGGGTTGTTATGAGTAATTTTATATTTTTTGCCGGTATCACGCTTTAGGTTGTTTGATTGTGATTTGACCATCACATATACAAATAATAATAATAATAGTAATAATAAAAAAAGGTGCTGTTCAGATGATGAAGTGTGTTTGGGCTGGTGTTGATGATCTTATTAATAATTACAAAGAAGTGCGAGTACAGCTGATGCGTTTTTCGTGCGCTGGTGTGCGCAGGATGATGTTACGCACGCCATAGCTCTACGCGGGATGCGTGTGTATGGTAATTGGTTGGCGGAAGAACCATCGGGCAAGTGCCGTGCGGATTGGGAGCCGCCGCTTCCGACGTTCCCCGGTTACGTGACGTCACCGGTCGTCGGAAGCTGCTGAGACTCGTATCATGAGCACTCACCTGGAGATGTCCACCGTTGAGTGCTGGTTGGGAGCTCAACCCGCCGTAGAGTGCACCTCCACTAGCCCGGTGCCTGTAGGCTGTACTGAACCCTCTCGCTGGTTTTCCTCCCCTTTCCTCGCCCTTCCCCTAACGGGGAAAACTCCGCCGGACGGGACCCTATGACGAGTGGGGGTGGGAGGGGGGTTGGTCCGGAAAGATCGATACAGATGCGCAAACTCCCAGGTCCAGCACCTTCCTCTCCAAGTGAACCAATCTCCTTATACGCGCGGACGCACCGTGCCTGCTTTTTTTCCCTCCTGGCACACACCCTTATTCTATAATGACTTCATTTTCGATCCTCTTCGTCCTCTTTCATGTGCGCGAAAAAATAGGTCGGCTGAATTTATAATTCAACCCTCGCTCGCACTCAAGGAAATCGCCGTCCGCTCAAAAGAGAATTTCTCTCGCCAGCTCTCCACTAATATAACGCACAAGTAACTGGAAGGGGGAGGAAATGAAAACCGAATACTCAGACAGAAATTCAATTTTGATGGAGAATTCCGAGCCTGCAGTCAAATATGTTGGGTAAAATATGACTCGAAGCAGTAGAATATGCATCAACAGACAGACATGTTTGTGACTAATCGACATTAGGTGTACCGAAGGTTCCATAAGTCCCTCCCTCCCTTTCTAAACGTCCGAAGGCGAAAAAAAAGGAAACAACAGCAATACAATCAAAAAGCCAACAGGAAAAGGAGAACACGACAGACCTTTTTTTTTTTTTTTTTTTTTTTTTTTTTTTTAAGTGGGAAACCCAATTTTTTGTGCTGAGTCAGATTTTACCCAAAATTTCATTAAAATGTGACCTCTCAACCAATTTAATAGTCTTTTTAACACGTGATGCTACGCGTTGCGACTCATTTTTGCGGAATAATGATCGGGATTTGTCTATTTCGCGTCCTATATTGTTTATTTTAGGTGTATTAGGAGATTGAAACCTTCTTCAGTGATCAAGAAAATGAAGCTACAAATTTTTTCACAGGGGGTGGTTATTCCTCGGACCAGGCGCATGGAGACTCATTTCTTCAACATGGGAAATGGGGAAAGCAGTGGGTGTGGCGGGTCCGGACCCATTCTATCAGTTAGCGTAAAATTTAGTGGAAAATGATACCACACGCCTAGGTACCAGAAATCTGAAACACACATTCGAAATGGTAATAGTACCCATTGACCCATAACCTCATCCAGAGGGCGCCGATCGTTCCGGAATATTTCATTGCATTTAAATCCAAAATTTAGTGGAAAATTATAACCTACGCCTAGGTACCGAAATTGATAACCCATTACAAAATGGGCGAATAGATACCCTTTTGACCCATAACTTTCCGGGGGTGCAATGTTCTGGGCATTTCATTGATTCAGCGTCCAAATTAGTGGAAAATGATACCCCACACGCCTAGGTACCAGATCTGAAACACATCGACATAGGAGATACATATTCATCGAAACCTTATCCGGTGGGCGCCAATCATTATCAGCGTGCCGCCCGGCCAAATTTGATCAATTGATAACATTTCCACAAACATCTAGTGAAAAGCTAGTTCCTTGACGAGAACTGTGACGAGTAGAATTGGTTTCAACTTTAAGCGGATCATCCGTAGCAAACATCCTCGTTGGTTTTCAGATGTAGATCATCTCATCAAAAGTGAGAGAATTATTTGTGTCGTGTTGAACCAAGAAAACTAGGGCAAGGGGTGATGGCTTCATTCAAAAAGGCGCGTGGCACCGATGGATGTGACACCAACAACGTAATAATAGAGCTCGGATCGTGGCATCGGGGGACCTGGTCATCTTCATCCTGGACGAAACGTGTCAAGTGGGTTTCCACGCTCTGAGGGCCTTAACCCCCATCACTCAAGGGATCTCAGGGTTACTAGCTTGGTTGTCACTTGGAAACGGTCCTCGTCTTTATGTTATTATCCCTTCAGGTTCGAATGGGATTCAGTCGAGACCCGCGGGAACGATCTTGATCTTATTAAACAACTAACTGAAGTACATTTTACTGCTGTAACGTTCTAAATGTGTAAAAAATCTGTAAGAATTGTCAATAAGTATGTAACTCGAGTTGTGCCAAAAACGAGCTGAATGAACCATGATGTTGGTTTTGTCTTGTTACACTAAGTGAATAAGTGTCTAACTTGTAGGGTCAATGAGCGAAGATCTAGAGGAAAGTGTCCAATTGGTCAACTTCAAAAATGACAGTGGAAAGTCGATATGTGCAATCTTCGTGGACGTCTCTCGCTTGTCAATAACTGTGCAGTCCGATTTGAACAGTAATTCACAGTACGTGGTGCCGTCAAAATAAGTGTAACGATTTATATTCTTCGTAAATAATTTATTACAATTGTTCACTCAAATACACTGTCTTTGTTCACACACTTACACAATCACAAAGCACAATTCGCGGTTGTAGCGGTTGTTGCACTAATTATAACACGGTACGGCACGATTTATAAACCAAAGCATCTATATTCCAACTCCAAATTGAACTGAACTGCGCCGCCTTCCTGGGTCCCTTTTATACTGGCTGCCCCTTGGTCGAGTACCTTCTCGAACCTTCCCTGGTTCTGGGAACTCAATGTGTTGTCTCGAGCAAACGGGAAGGTTCCAGCCAATTTGATACAATGCAGGAATGTTTGAGAGCGACCCTTAGCCCTCCACAGGTCGTTGACCCTGCGACGCCGGCAGCCCATTTGACCAGCGCAGGTGCAATCTTGCAACATAAGAATGACAAGATGAGTTAGCCAGTTTTGAGCAGTTTGTTTTTGGAACATAAGCACGTATCGATTTGAAAAATGTTCAGTTTCAGATTTGAAACTGTTCTCGGTACAAAGAGGGCGTTGGTTTGCTGTAGCTACCCCCATTTCTTGTTTTATATTGCATCAGTGTTTCTCATCTCTTGGAGCTTGTTCGACTTTCAATACTTCAAAATGTCTCGGAGAACCGCATTTTTAAATGATCTGAAGCAAAACTGTTTTTTAACAAAGTTTTCCTATAAAAACAAAAACAAGCATTTAGCAGCAGCCTCGACTTCCAACATAAATCATTCTGTAGTTTCTGCCCCAGCTTTCCAGACAAATCTGGCTGTGGTACCTGACCCGTTACACATATGTACTTGACATTTTGGCAGCCACTCAAAGTTCAAATAATTCATACTGAAATGTGAACAACTCTGACTTGTGTATTTATTCACTATTCTTACAGAAATAGGTGTTCTTTTTGTTGAAAAACGCCTGAAAATAAAATCCTCTAAATTTTCATCATGTACGGGGGTTCAAAATTTGCTACCTAAAATATTTCTTGTACAAAGCTCCGACGATACGCTAGTTACGGGTACCAATATTTGAACTCCATAATGTTCTGATACTAAGTAAACTATGATCCTGTCTTGTGTCGTATGCATTCAGCCGTCGAAAAATTGTAATTTTGGGGTCGAGAACGGCGAATGAGACGGGTGGAAATACACAAATTATGAATATTACGCCGAGTAATTCATTCACTTGATCAACAGCAACACGTTCCGCGGGAACATTAATTATAGCCGTCTGATTATCTTGTTCCAACTTAAATTCTATTATTATTCTCGTTGAAAATAAAATTTACATTCGTTGGTGGATAGCGAGTGATATTATACAAAACTGAGAAATCACGTATTTGCAGTGTGAAAAGGGGACAAAAGAGAAACAATAACATAAACCGCGTTTAACTCTGACGAACGAAGCTTTGTTGCATAACTGGAAAGTCTCGTTCAGTGAAGTATTAATGTCGACGTATTTTTTCCAGCAGACACAGAACGAATGCAGGGACACTGATCCTTGTTGACGGGCTGGCATCAACACAGTAACGCCGTCGTTTGTTTTAATGGTCAATGGTTTTCCCTCGGCCCTGACCACATTTTTCCCTCGTGTGGCTTTCATTCGTTTAATCCAGTGGTTGTGAGGGTCACACGAGTATGTCATCAGGTAATCCAGGGGCAAAACCGTCATGGTGAAGAGGAAACAATCGCATGTAAGAGAAGAGGGGGTAAGGACACTTCCAAAAATGTGGTCAGGCTGATTCGACGGTTCGAGGAAATCAGAATCAAATCGCATTAAAATGTTAAAATTTATTCTCCCAAAACGATAATGCGGTATTTAAGAACGTTGTCGTAAATCGATCATGGGTTTTGGTAGGTTATTCTTTAAATAATAAACCTGTTTTCATGCAGAAAAGTTAACCTCTCCGATTCAACCCAATTTTTTTCCGGGCATTTTGAGGTGTCTACATTAAAATAGACTACCACCCGATTTCGGTGGTAGAAAATTTTTGGGGGGAGAGTTCGGGTCAGGGACCAGTTTTCGACTCTAGCTGGTCCTCAAAAAATTTCAGCCCGATTGGAAAAAAATTTGGGGAGGATAGGTGTCAAAATGTGTTTTTCGAAAAATGGATTTTTGAAATTTTCGACGATTGCGGGGTGCGGGGTCACATTTTTTACTAAATTGTGGACGCTGAATCCAATGAGATAGGTCCCGGAACGATTGGCGCCCATCGGAAGAGGTTATGGGTCAAAATGGGTATCTATTTACCTATACTGGCTTCAGAACCTGATTGTACAATCACTGCAAATTCTATCACAGGGATTGGTTATTCCTCGGACCAGGAGTATGGAGATTCATTCCAATCGATTCTGCGTCCAAAATTTAGTGGAAAATGATACCCCATATGCCTGGATCGCCAAAAATTCATTTTTCGAAGTACGCATTTTGAAAATTTAGGTTCGATTGGGCTGAAAAGTTTTGAGAACTAACTAGAGCTGGAGAAGGGTCCCTCAAAGGTTTCAGTTTGTGTATTTCGAAATATGTATTTTTGGCGATCTTGGCACGTGAGGTATCATTTTCGACTAAATGTTGGACGCCGAATCGATTGAAATGAGTCTCCATACTTCTGGTCCGAGGTATAAACAACCCTTGTGAAAACATTTGCAGCGTTTTTCTTTTTGACACGGAATTTCCATCTAAACCTAACGCCACCTCCAGAAATTTAGCCTCATCGGTATAAAGAATCTGCTTTTTATTATGGTAGACGGTCATATCTGATTCTCCATCTTGTTGTCCATTCCTGCATTCGATTCGATTGATTCGGATTGATTCCATTATGGAGTCTCCGGACGCCACGATGGCAGTGTCCACACACAACAAAACAAATGTGTTATTACAATATTGGGCCCAGTACGCTGCCCTGAGGCCCACCTGCATACAGATACCGCATGACAACTATGAGATACAATTGAAACATGGTATAACTTGGTATTTTTATTCTGGTGATAAAAAGATGAGTAGATTCCTTTAATAAGAAGCTATGAATATTCCGAGAAATAAAAACTAGGAGCTCCAACAAAATGGGGCTCTTACCTACTCTAACACTCTAACCAGCCTATGATATGCTCATGCGAGGATATCTTAGGTTTGAGGCTAGAAAACACCAAATCATAGAGAACACAGCCATCAGAATTACTTAATTAGGAGTGGCTAAAAAATTATGAAACCTTCAATAATGACAAGCTCACTATGTTAATTGTGGAATATTCTTTTAAATATTTGCAATATCCAAATTAGGTAGAATACAAATCACACAATTTTACATGACTTGGTGAGTTGGTAGCCCTGGGCTGCTTCAACAATATTTCAATATTACCATATTCAGAGATGTGAAGGCAGATTCTGTTCATGGAGTTCATTTTGTCATCATTTTGATATTGAAATTTTCAAGAGACGATTCCAAAATGGAACAATCTGGCTCATCTGCAAATCGTTGTTTTCCTTCGCCATAGAAAGCCAACAGCACCCGTTTGGACAGCAATTTGAGTTGACCCTTGGGACGTCTACTGCAAGCAATTACAATGCTAACCGAAATCAGCGGCTAAAGGGAAGCTCGCCCTTAAAAAGTCCACTAGTTGAAACCGAGGTGAAATATTGCGTGACTGTTCGTTCCATTATGGCGAAGATTTGTCTTCCTGTGCGATGTGCAAATTATGAAATTATCTTTTCGTGTGTAACCTCGTAGCGTGTGGAGCAACAGTGAACGAGCAAGTCATTTATTTCTATTATAGCCACCGAATTTACATGAGTATAACGTGTTAAACGTGATCCACTTCACTTACCGCAATATTAGAGACGTGTGGAAAAGGAATTAACAGAAATCATTTAGATGGTTACTTAATTTTACTAAGAGAGACCAAAAAATTTTATTTTGGTCGGGAACGGCGCTACTTCTGCGCGGAAGAACCGGCTAGCAGGATCACACCAGCCGAGAGAGGGAAAACTACCCCTAGCTCGTCGGCTAAAGTTCCATTAGGCGTTCAATAATGCACGAGACCACTCCGGACGGACTACGCTAACACGTAGGTGAGTAAGCTGATTAGCCGAGCGGATGAATATTTGATTGAGTTAATTATGGAATCCAAGCTTTAAGCGGACTTTGCGCTTTTGTAGTCAGTAAAATGGGTAGTGCGCTTTTTCGTCGGAGAGAAGCGATTCTGAGAACATTTAAACACATTTATTATCAACTTATGTTTTCATGCAAAAAGTCATCTCTCCGATTCGGCCCAAAATTTTTTTTGGGCGTTTTAAAGTGTCTAGATCAAAAACATAGGTTGATTATTCAAGGAATAACCAACCAAAACGCTGCAAATTCTTACACACGGGTTGGTTATTCCTCGTACCAGGCGCATGGAGACTCATTTCTCCAACATGAGGGATATTGGGGGAAACAGCGGGTGTGGCGGGTCCCGGACCAATTCCAATCGATTCAGGGTCCAAAATTTAGTGGAAAATGATACCCTACTCGCCTAGATCGCCCAAAATCTCGAAAATCCATTTTTCAAAAAACGGAGGAGGTGAGGTGGAGACCAGGGCGAGGGATAGCGGAGGCGTGGTGGAGACCAGGGCGAGAGAAGGCGGAGGTGAGGTGGAGGAGACCAGGACGAGAGTAGGCGGAGGTGAGGTGGAGGAGACCAGGGCGAGAGAAGGCGGAGGTGAGGTGTAGGAGACCAGGGCGAGAGAAGGCGGAGGTGAGGTGTAGGAGACCAGGACGAGAGTAGGCGGAGGTGAGGTGGAGACCAGGGCGAGAGTTGGCAGAGGTGAGGTGTAGGAGATCAGGACGAGAGTAGGCGGAGGTGAGGTGGAGGATACCAGGGCGAGAGAAGGCGGAGGTGAGGTGATTTGACCCATTTTGACCCTCATCCAGAGGATGGTATGATCATCGTTCCGGGACCGGTCTCATTGGATTCAGCGTCCAAAGTTAGTGGAATATCATACCCCACACGCCTACTTACCTGAAATCTTGAAACACATATTCAATACATTCATATTCTATTTGGGCCAGGGGTCCGTTCCCGGATCTTTTTGGTTCTCAAAACTTTTTAGCTGGATCTGACCAAAATTTGGGCGAGGTTGGGGTCAAAATGTGTATTTTGAAAAATGGATTTTCGAGATTTTTGGCGTTTAGGCGTGTTGGGTATTATTTTCCACTAAATTTTTGAAATTTGAATATGTGTTTTCGAGATTTCTGGTACCTATGCGTGTGAGTTAAGATTTTCCACTAACTTTTGGACGCTGAATCCAATGAGATCGGTTCCAGAACGATTGGCGCTCACCAGAAGGGGTTATAGGTCAAAATGGGTATCTGTCATCCATTTCAAAGGTGGTTTTCTGAGATTTCTGGTACCTAGGCGTTGTTGCCAGAAGGGCAAAGGTGTGTTGAAAGAAAACTTCCGAAATGCTCTCTGTCGAGCAAAGTAGGGAAGCACAGAGAACCAGGGAAAAGCCGAAAGGTAGGGGAACACATCGTCCAAAATGCACTCTGCTGGGCTGAGTGCGAATGTACGGAAAGGTATAAAAGGGGCTCGCACTACGAGAGTGGGGTCAGTCAGTTTCAGTGAAAGCAACCGAACGAAGAGGTTTGAGGTACGTACCGAAAGAAATATTCTGACTAAACAATTTGATTGTCATTGTAATTGTTTAGATTAACGAATCATATTTGCATGATTGATAAAGGAAATTGGAAAGCCTCGGTGACTACAATATGGTTGCCGGGGCGAACGAACCATGAAGTAGTATGGTTCATGAAAAGAGAGGCTTGGGGCAGAGATTAAGGGGAGGTTGGTGCTCTGCTGGACCAAAGGGTCCGAAAGACTATAAGTATTGTCTTATAGTCAATGAAACGGATCCCTCAATTCCCTAAAGGAATTGTAGAATCCCACGATGTCAGTTACGAAAGGTAACCCCAAATAATTACGCTGAATACGATAAGATACCTAGGCAATAAAGTAAATGGAATTTGGTAGATCCGCGTAAATTTACCACATGGTGGAGATGCTGGGATCTCATCGGTCCTCAGTTGAAAATTTGTAAGCATGAAGAATGATATTTCCCTATACTGAATGTTATTTTCACTGGGCCGGGGTTCTACCCCACTTCGTCCATGAAGTTGAGCAAAGGGGTCACCCCAGGTAGCTGAACCTCCCTTTCTCAAAATAGAATATTCCTAAGAAAATTCGAAAGCCGAGTTTCTCGCTTTTATAAATTATCACTAAACCACCAGAGGGTGAGTAACAGTAGTAGGTACCTATTCTATGCTGAGATGTAAATTATGAGCACCTGCTGATTTTATCAGGTCTGTGCTGGACAAATTGATTCAATAACTCAAACAAAATTTCAACTTTTACTTTTAAAGCCCAGATAAGTTATCAAATTAAATTGTATAAATTTTGAAAAATTTTTATTTGAATTTAGAAATTTGAAGTTGAAATTTTAAAATTTAAATTTAAAATTTGAAAATTTAAAAATTGAAAAAAAATGGGAGAGAAAAGGGAAAAAGATTCTCACACACCTAGAAACGTTTGGGGCTAACCCAAACCCGAAGGAATGAGGTGTGTGGGCCAAAATTAGTAAATGTTAATACCCAGTCACGCCAAAATTTGTTGAAACCCAGTTGCTTGCAAAAGGTGTGTGGGCCAAAATTAGTGAATTTTAAATAACTAGTCATGCCAAAATTCGTAAGACTGCCCTGTCAGGGAGTCCTCAAAAGGAAATTCAAGTTGCGTGTACCTACGAGTCAACCAGAATAAAATTAGAAAATACTTTGAGATTCTTACACATCTAGAAACGTTCAGGGCAAACCCTGAACCCGAAATTCGTATGACTGCCCTGTCAGGGAGTCGCCAAAGAGTGGCAGGTTGTGCGTGCGTGCACATCAGCCACTCAAAAGAAGTGTAAGCCATGGCCGAAATTCGTAGGACTGCCCTGTTAGGGAGTCCCCAAAGAGTGGCAGGTTGTGCGTGGGTGCACATCAGCCACTCAAAAGAAGTGTAAGCCATGGTCGAAATTCGTATGACTGCCCTGTTAGGGAGTCCCCAAAGAAAGGCAGGTTGTGCGTGCGTGCACATCAGCCACTCAAAATTGGTGTAAGCCATAGGTCGAAATTCGTATGACTGCCCTGTTAGGGAGTCCCCAAAGAAAGGCAGGTTGTGCGTGCGTGCACATCAGCCACTCAAAATTGGTGTAAGCCATAGTCGAAATTCGTATGACTGCCCTGTTAGGGAGTCCCCAAAGAAAGGCAGGTTGTGCGTGCGTGCACATCAGCCACTCAAAATTGGTGTAAGCCATGGTCGAAATTCGTATGACTGCCCTGTTAGGGAGTCCCCAAAGAAAGGCAGGTTGTGCGTGCGTGCACATCAGCCACTCAAAATTGGTGTAAGCCATGGTCGAAATTCGTATGACTGCCCTGTTAGGGAGTCCCCAAAGAAAGGCAGGTTGTGCGTGCGTGCACATCAGCCACTCAAAATTGGTGTAAGCCATGGTCGAAATTCGTATGACTGCCCTGTTAGGGAGTCCCCAAAGAAAGGCAGGTTGTGCGTGCGTGCACATCGGCCACTCAAAATAGGTGTAAGCCAGAAATTGAAAATTAAAGCCAGTCACTTGTGAAATGTGGCTGGAATTCGTATGACTGCCCTGTTAGGGAGTCCCCAAAGAAAGGCAGGTTGTGCGTGCGTGCACATCAGCCAGTTAAAATAGGTGTAAGCCTAGAAATTGAAAATATAAAGCCAGTCACTTGTGAAATGTGGCTGGAATTCGTATGACTGCCCTGTTAGGGAGTCCCCAAAGAAAGGCAGGTTGTGCGTGCGTGCACATCAGCCAGTCAAAATAGGTGTAAGCCAGAAATGGAAAATTTAAAGCCAGTCACTTGTGAAATGTGGCTGGAATTCGTATGACTGCCCTGTTAGGGAGTCCCCAAAGAAAGGCAGGTTGTTCGTGCGTGCACATCAACCAGTCAAAATTAAGTGAAAGCCTTAGACTTGAAAATAATAGGTGTGAACCAAAAAAAAATTTGTTGAAACCCAGTTGCTTGCAAAATGTCACTTTACTGCCCAGTAAGGTGGCTCTCAAAATGAAATGCCAGTTGTGTGTACAAGAAATGAAGGTTGAAACGAAACCGAAATCGTTAAGTGTACGTCGTTACAGGAACAGGGGGAAAATATTGTCGTTGAAATTGAAATTGAAATGGGTCTTTCTCTCCCAAAAATTAACAACAACAGATGGACAAACGAAGAAAGAAAGACGAAACAAACGAAATTATAATTCAACTCAGCTATTTGTAAACCAGCACAAACCAGGAACTCCATCTAAACGACCAAAAAAGGAATGTATATTCTGCTATGGAAATCATTTCAATGACCAATGTAAAAAGTATTCCACGGTCGAGGAACGAAAGGGGCAACTAAAAGGAAAATGTTGCATGTGTTTCCAGAGACAACATATAGCTAAAATTTGTACTGCTGAGGCAAAGAAATACTTTCACTGTAAAACCATAAGAAAACATAATGTCAGCTTGTGCCCAGAAAATTCAAAATTTCGTCAACCAACAAACCTACCAGCGTGTTAGTCTCAAGCTCAAATGAGAGCACAATTTTGCAAACTGCTATGGCATACATTGGTGGAGAGGAGACAACAGGCGATGCACTGGCAATAGTAGTGTTTGACACTGGTAGCCAGAAATCATATATCACATGGTGGAAAAATTAACAAACTCAGATTGACACCAAAAGAAGAAAGTGAATTGACAGTCTATACCTTTGGTAGTATGAAACCGAAAATTGTCAAAACAAAACTTGTCGCACTGAAAATTAAAATATCCAACAACAAATATTGTGAAGTGTTAGCCTATGCCGTCCCACGAATAACAGATAACATCCCGGCACATTCCAGTATAAAAACTGAAATTACCGCCAATTTCGAAATATAAAAATAGCGGAGGATGCCCAAAAGGATTGCCCAGTAGATGTCCTCATTGGCAATGATCATTACTACTCGTTCTTTCCCGGAGGCATCCGGAAAATCGGGGAACATCTATTCCTCGTGGAAACTCTTGTTGGATGGATTGTGTCGGGTCGACCGCAGGATCAGTTTCCAGGGGAAATATCATGCTTTTTGGAATACGTACAGGGAGACTGTGAAAGGGGCTTACACAAGTTTGCCGTACCAGACCCCCCATTAAATGATGACAACATAAAGAACCTGTGGGAGCTGGAGGCTGTCGGCATCAAGGAATCTCCAAAGTTACTGGAACAAGACGAAATCATTGAGTTTTTCAATCGGACGACTAAATTGCACGAAAACAGATATCACGTCAAATGGCCTTGGGTAGAGTACCCGACCGACCTTCCCCACAACTATGGTCTGGCTTTAGGTCGTCTAATCGGGCTCCTGAAACAACATGATGGGCCTACTATCCAGAAATATGACCAAGTATTAAAGGACCAGTTGTCCAAAGGCGTGGTTGAGGAGATAGATGTACCCACAATACCAACGGATCGTCCAGTGCACTATTTACCTCATCACTGTGTTCAGCAAGAAGCCCGCTCAACAAAATTACGCATTGTTTACGATGCTTCGGCGAAGGTTACTGGCAAATGCAGCCTAAATGAGTACCTCTATAAGGGTCCACAGATGCTCGACGACTTAGTTAGCCTGTTAATTCGTTTCCGGAAGGATGCAGTTGGCATTACTGCAGACATTGAAAAGGCATTTCTGCAGATAGGACTGCAGAACGAAGACAGAGACGTTACTAGATTTCTTTGGGTGAAAGACATCACAAAACCAGTAGAGGAAACCAATTTGATTCATTTGAGAATTTGTCGGGTTCCTTTTGGAATTATTTCCAGCCCTTTCTTGTTAGCAGCAACAATACAACTCCACTTGAACAAAAAGGACTCTCTCACCGCAAAAATGATTGCAAAGAGTCTATACGAAGATAATTTGATACTGAGTACCAACACCATCGATCAGGCACGTGAGGTATAGAATGTGGCAAGGCATGCTTTGATCAGCTGTCAATGAACATAAGAGATTGGATGTCAAATTCAAAATTGTTCATTGGGTCCATACCATCCACACAGCGGAGTGAAAACACAACGCCTTCTGTATTGGGACTCAAATGGAATACTGAAAGAGACAGCCTAGCACTCTCCTTCCACCCAAACCTTTGTTCTAAGGTGGTAACAACAAGGAGGGATGCTTTACGCATCATTGCATCCATCTTTGACCCAGGTGGGTTTGTCGCTCCATATACACTACCAGCCAGACTTATGCTACAGGAGTTGTGGAGAGACAACTACAAGTGGGATGACAAATTGCCAGATGATAAGCTTGAGGAGTGGGGGCATTGTGCTCGATTCATTAAAGCAGCAACAACATTTGAGATTCCTCGCATGTATGGAATTCCCCAATCAGAAACAAATGCCTCATATTCACACGAACTACACTGCTTCTCAGACGCCTCAAAGGATGCTTATTCAGCAGTGGTGTACTTACGCACTGCTGACAAACAAACAGCTTCTGTAGGGTTTGTAATGTCACGAACTCGGTTGACCCCACTGCGTCAAAGAGATCAAATGACTACTCCAAAACTTGAACTGTTGGGGGTGTTGCTGGGTACCCGCCTTCTGGGGTATGTCCAGCGTGCTTTGCGTCTAGGCAACGGGAAACTGTATTTGTGGTCTGACAATCAGGCTGTGTTAGGCTGGTTGAAATCAAAACGCCTGCTCCCACCATTTGTTAGACGCCGTGTACTTGAAATTCAGTCAGCAGGAAATGTGACCTTTCGTTTTGTTGAAAGTAAGTTGAACCCTGCTGACATTGCAACCAGGGTTCTGACAACTGAAAATTTACCAGAGTTGTGGAAAAGCGGCCCACCGTTTTTGGCTGCACCATCTGAAACCTGGCCAAATCTCGGCCAGGAAAAAACTGTTGTTGTAGAAACTGAGATCAAAGAAATAGCGACGGT
This sequence comes from Cyrtorhinus lividipennis, assembly GCA_019603395.1. Taxonomy (NCBI): domain Eukaryota; kingdom Metazoa; phylum Arthropoda; class Insecta; order Hemiptera; family Miridae; genus Cyrtorhinus; species Cyrtorhinus lividipennis. Next base: position 50,018,681 of record CM033998.1, on the reverse strand, counting down.
ATTGCAACAGGATAAGCTTGTATGGACTATACCTAATGCTGGGCCATCTGCTGTAACGGTGCCTGCAGTGAGCCTGGACGAGATAAAGCAAGTCCAATTGGAATGTTTCCCGCGCGAGCTGGCCGGAATTTCAACAGAGCAAATTCGATTGCTGCGTCTGTTCACTGACAAAGACGGGTTGCTTCGCTGCGAGGGCAGGTTGATGAATGCTGAACTTCCATATGACCAAAGGTTCCCAATTGTTCTCCCTCGGGACGCCTCACTAACATTTGACATCATCAACCGGATTCATGAACAGAGCTATCATGTTGGTGGGCAGCACACCCTTGCTCTAGTTCGTCGACGTTTCTGGGTCCCTCAAGGTCGGCGTGTGGTGGCGAAGGTGATCAAAAAGTGTGAACGGTGCATCAAATATGGAGGCGGACCGTTCAAGATACCTGACATGCCGCCCTTGCCAAAAGAACGTGTTGCTTCCTGTCAACCATTCACATACACAGGGCTTGACTACCTTGGACCACTCACTGTTCGCCACCAGGGCGAAACTCAAAAGAGATGGTGTTGTTTATTTACGTGTATGGCAATACGGGCAATTCACCTAGAACTGGTACAGGATAGTTCTACTGAAGAATTCATCCACTGTCTAAGACGCTTTGTGGCACTGAGGGGATTACCATTAGTAATTGTGTCGGACAACGCAGCAATATTTAAAATAACGTCGGAACTCCTAAATGCACCGTTTTGCCAAGAAAACAAAATACAATGGAGATTTATTCCTGAGCTATCCCCGTGGCAAGGAGGATTTTACGAGAGACTCGTTGGACTCGTAAAACATTCTTTAAATCGGACACTAAACAAAATCCTGCTGACAAACACACAACTGCAGACCGCCCTGAAAGAAATTGAAACAATTTTAAACACAAGACCACTGACAGCTGTTGGATCAGAAATTGAACAAGTCTTAACTCCAGCTGATTTTTTGAACCCACATGGGAGTATTGAATTAAAAGACCCAAAACCCCTGACTTCCGAAATGCAACGGCAACCAAAACAAACTTAATAGAAAGTTGGAAAAAAGGGAAAAGAGCACTGGAGGAGTTTGGCAAAATGTTTCGCGACCAGTACCTCACAAGCCTTAGGGAGAGAACACAGGCGGCTCACAAACAACCTCGGGTGGTGGTTGACCGATCCCCGAAAATTGGAGAAATTGTTCAAATTAAAGATGACTCATATTCAAGGGGACATTGGAAGGTTGGCCACATCGAAGAACTAATGAAAAGTCGCGATGGAAAAATTCGTACAGCAAGAGTCACACTCCCATCAGGAAACTCTCTAACACGATCAATTTCCCATCTTTACCCCCTCGAAGTGGACGACAATATTGAAATGACAGTAGAACCACAAAAGGATGAAAATTGCGACAAACAAACCGAAATGGCCCTGACACAGACTGAAAAACCTCAGACTCAAATTGAAATTCCCGTTGAAGCCACAGCCAGTAAAACTCTTCGTCCTTCACGAAAGGCTAAGGAAATTGCTAAGGAGAAAATAAAGAGATTCACTGAACAGCTCTTGGCGAGGGTTGCCGTCAATCACAAAACGGCTGAACAAAACTTGTGAAAGGTTTTCAAAATCATGTTCACAACAAACCATCTCATACAAACTTCAATTACAAAATACCAAATGTACCTACTGGTAGCGTTTTTGTTTCACATTGCACATTAAAGGAAAAAATGTATGAGTGTTTAAATTAATTGCAAACCCATGAAATAATTGAGGGATTAGTGAAAACACTGGAAGTACACGAAATGCCGAAAAGCACCTGTGGGTGGAAATTGTAAGTTTTTGTCGAATTCCTCTTCTCTGGGGAGTGTTGCCAGAAGGGCAAAGGTGTGTTGAAAGAAAACTTCCGAAATGCTCTCTGTCGAGCAAAGTAGGGAAGCACAGAGAACCAGGGAAAAGCCGAAAGGTAGGGGAACACATCGTCCAAAATGCACTCTGCTGGGCTGAGTGCGAATGTACGGAAAGGTATAAAAGGGGCTCGCACTACGAGAGTGGGGTCAGTCAGTTTCAGTGAAAGCAACCGAACGAAGAGGTTTGAGGTACGTACCGAAAGAAATATTCTGACTAAACAATTTGATTGTCATTGTAATTGTTTAGATTAACGAATCATATTTGCATGATTGATAAAGGAAATTGGAAAGCCTCGGTGACTACAATATGGTTGCCGGGGCGAACGAACCATGAAGTAGTATGGTTCATGAAAAGAGAGGCTTGGGGCAGAGATTAAGGGGAGGTTGGTGCTCTGCTGGACCAAAGGGTCCGAAAGACTATAAGTATTGTCTTATAGTCAATGAAACGGATCCCTCAATTCCCTAAAGGAATTGTAGAATCCCATGATGTCAGTTACGAAAGGTAACCCCAAAATAATTACGCTGAATACGATAAGATACCTAGGCAATAAAGTAAATGGAATTTGGTAGATCCGCGTAAATTTACCACAGGCGTGTGGGGTATCATTTTTCAATACTTTTGGACGCTGAATCGATCGGACTGGGTCAGTGATTCTCCTCACCCACTGTTTTCCTCATTTTCCCCAATCCAAGGAATAACCAACCCGTTTGAAGGAATTCGTGGCGTTTTTATTCTGGTCGATCGTTGCTTCGCTCATTTTGACTTTGTCCGAAGGTTTATGGACATAGTGGGTCTTCTATTTCCCACATCCATATTAGCTTAATTCATCAGACGTAACAGCAATCCGATCTAATTTACATCTTTAGAACTGATTCAGTATTAATTGTCTCACATGCATTTCATAACAGAATTGACTAGGTGGGAGGTTTTTTCCTGCTTTAGGGAATAAATGTTGCTCAAGACTCACAAGACTCTGGATTCAAATTTATTCAAATCATTAGGAATAATTGGGGTCAGCTCGAAGAAGCTTCTAAATAATTCCATCATGAGTTCATCACAAGGATGGTTCTGTACAATGTTGCTGAAGTGTATTTTATTCTTCAAGTGTTTAGATCTTCGGAAAAAAAGAATCTTTAGAAACCGTTTCGTTGCGCGGGATAAATTCGAACTCTTTTAACAATCTCGACCTCATCCTCAGTCAAGTTTACGTATTGACTGCTCAAATGGCGGGCGGGAAAAGGTAACAAGTCGGAAATAGGTGAAAAATACTGGGGCGGCTGGCTCACTGGGGGTGGGTGCTGACGGCCGGTGGTGGGCGATGAGGGTTAGGGTGGTAGGGAGTGAAGGGGGGGGGTAGTCTATATATACGCCCTCAGTAGCCGCTCTCCTCACATTGTCGTACTGAGTGCTTCCAGTGTTGGGTCTCTCCTCCTTTCTGTTTTTTTCCGCCCCTATACCTTGCTACCCCCTGAAACAATAAGTTTTCTGAGGAGCGAAACAAGGGCAATTTATAAAAAAATAGAAAATCAAAACTTTCGCTTCACAAAACCTCACCTCTCCCCCTCATTGTACGAGAGTCACGTTCATAATTAGCTCACAACAAAACACGCCAATCCAAACTTAAAACACTTCAACGCGGCGACATGTCGCCTTACAGACTTTGCTGCCTCTTCTTCCTACTATTCGGTGTTCTGTTGGCACTCGTGCAATCCGTGCCAATATCCGGTAAATACGACGTAAGTAAACACGAAGGAAAATTGCCAAAAAACCTTGATCACAATGCTTGCCTGAGCCGCAGTACTTATCTAATTTCGTATACAATTGACAAGTTTGTTCTACTGTTTGTTAATATCATGCCCATTAGCTCTCTGAAATAGAAGAAATACTTTTCTTTTAATTTCAACGTAGGAAAAATCGTAGAACCAGAATCTTTTTCATCTGCACGACCTGCTAGAGCTTAACTATTTCAATACTAACACCGATTGATTCGTATTAAGCGCTTAGAGACATCGAACACATATTTAGATTAGTTTACGAACCCACTCGAGCACTTTTAGTTGCGTACTTTGACCTTATTTTCTTAGAAAATTCCAAGAAACTTGCTTGGGCTTGACCATTGCCACTGCGAGGAGAGACCACGTGGAATTGAAGTGATTGTTGTTAGTACCGTACTATTATCATAGAAATTTTCTCATTGTATATAATCCTTTGCAGTTCATTGATCTTACCCACCACACCTACCAGTGGTTTTGTCATTCGACTAGGCAATAAGGTATTGATTGAGAAAATACCAGCCAAGGAAGCCCAAGTCGATAATCGACCTGAAGAGCGGATTATCGAGGATTTTATTTAGAAACATAATGAAGTGCTTGAGGTGGGAACGAATAACCCTTTTCAAGCTGTAAATAACAACGAGAATGATTCGCTTGTTGCTTATCTTAAATTGCAATCTATTTTATCCTTTGCATTGGTTGTAAAACGGAGGGACGGCAATTGGAAATCTCGTAGGTACCCAATTTGATTAGGGGTTTTCTCTCCCTTTTCCTTAAATAAATTATTGACGACGCTAGGGTGTGATTCGAACTCATCATAATTGATTTATGATATTATTTTCCACTTTTGAAGGGTTTCAATTTTGTGGTGGAAAGAGGTAGAAAATACTGTAGGATTGAGCCATTTTGGGTTCGTTCACGTTTTGTTTTTAGTCATGGGCGGCACCAGGCTCCATATTACACATTGGTGTCACCAAAATATCACTAAAACAGTACCTACAACTACTGGGAGTACTGTTCAGTGTGTAGCCCTGAGGCAAGGCTCACGTGTCATTCGATAACATGGAATGAGGACAGCGAGCAAATCAGGTTTTGACAGACGTGGTGGTCGTCCACTGAACATCCGGCTGAGGCCTATCTTTGTCCCGAATAATCAAGCTTGAGTGAATTATTCAATAATCACCTCAGTTGATATGGAGCTCCTCCAGAAACGTCGGTCAGGGAATAACGAAACCTAATACTATGAAGATATATTATCACATATATGCTGCCGGCTACCTCATAATCGTCATTGTTGATGCTGCCTATATACACAGAAAAAATTTTCTATTGAATCCTTATGACTTTTGCAATGACTTTAGAGATGACAAAATTACACAATTAGGCGCAGTAAATAACCAACATTACTACTTCAAATCTGATCAAATTGTTCTACCATTGATTCTCACTACACCCCTAAAAATGAACCAAAACCGATTAATTGGACACACTTAAGGAAGTGAGCTAAGTGTGTTTTATCTGGAAAATTGACATATTTGCTGGAAATTGACTTAGATAAAATATTGTTTACAGTACGACTTGAATTACCCTTGAAAAACCATGCAGTTCAATTTATTTATCAGTGCTAAGTAGAAAATTTAATCGAATTTGAAATTCATGGTAAATGGGTTGGAGTTGAAAAATTATGTTTGATACGATAAATAAAATTGAACTGCTTCCCAACACCACGAGATCCTCTTGTATTTAGATTTTCAGGGAGGAATCCAGCAGAACTATAATTTAAAGTAAGCAGAACTATAGAATAAGTGCGCCTGTTTGGAATGAGCATGCAGTTGAGCAGTTTCCTTAGCACATTTTAATTTTAGGTCTGAAAACCTTCGTGGCACGGCAAAAAGTGTGAAAGTTTATTTCGCTCATCAGAGTGGAATTAAAATAAAAATTAGTCCTTAAAGGTTTATCACGGAGAAGGTCTACGAACTTTTGGTTAGATGGCATATAGGGAGGCCCGATCTGATTCACGATGCTGAATAATGAATCGATAATCAGCGATTCAACCAATTTGATTTCAGAAAAAGAAATACGTAATGTCGAGCATTCGCAATTTTCTTCAATTAAGGTTTCTTTGATTCCTGTAACGTACATCGGCATCCACAGCTTCTGGCCATTCTCGCCTGGACACCATTGCCCTAACAAAGAGACTGGTTGAAGAGGAGGAAATGCACGACTAATATGAACACTTCTGGTCAGAGAAACAGCCGATATTAAGGAAGATTAATTCAGTTCTTCCCTTGATCGAACATTATCAAATAATGTATGCAGATACGTGAATGGCGAACATGAATAGGGAATTGTGAGTAGAAGAGCTGGACTCTCTTGTGAGTGATTCTGTGAATGATGGTTTTTGAACCGCATGAAAGGGAAGCCACCCCCTCCCCCCACCTATATGATAATCATCTATCACCGCTATCACCAATGTGTCACCAACACATGTGACAAGGGAACTCTCGACCGTCTATGTACGAATGGAAGGCACGTGGACCCACATAGCGCCGTTCCAGCGCGGGAAGGTTGGCCAAACTGTATCGATCAGTCTCTATACTGCAGTGTGCCATCATGAGGCGGGAATGAGGCGGCGGCGGGAGGGTGTGCAGTGCGGCGGGGCAGAGGGAGGAAATCTTCCGTAGAACCGGGGAAGGGGTCCCCTCCAGGAGGCGGGGAATCTCCCGGCGTTTTGTAACTGTCTCGAAAGGAATGTGTTAACACGGTTGCTTGTAATACCTTCTTAATGGGCCATGGATGAGACTTTGCCACTTTGTAATTAACACGTTGAGCGCCAACCCCTAAAAAAGGAGATCGACCCCTGTAGGCCACAGTTTTTTCTGCTTATCGACTCATTATTTCATATAAAATTTAGCGTGGCCCGGAAAAAAACGCTGCATGTTCGTTCACAGGGGTTGGTTATTCCTCGGACCAGCAGCATGGAGACTCACTCCAATCGATTTAGCGTTCAAACTAGTAGAAAACGATACCTCACACGCCTAGGTACCAAAAATCTTGAAAACTCACCTTCAAAATAGATAGATAGGTACCCATTTTGATCATTAACCTCTTCCAGAGGGCGTCAACCGTTCCGGGACCCGTCTCAGGCGATCCAGTAATGTGGGGTATCATTTTCAACTAAATTCTGGGCACCTAATCCAATGAGACAGGTCCCAGAACGGTTGGCGCCCACCGGAAGAGGTTATGGGTCAAAATGGGTATCTATCTACCTATTTAAAACTGGATCTACGAGCTTTCTGGCACATAGGCATGCGTGGTGTATCATTTCCCACTAAATTTTGGACGCTGTATCGATTGGAATGAGTTTCCATGCTTCTGGTCTGAGGAATAACCAATCCCTGTGAAGGAAGCAGCGTTTTTCTCTGTACCCCTCAGTTGACATTGAATGATCGTTCCCGTCATTGATGAATTTATTGAATCTATGAAAATCATTCAAACCGGAAAATATTGAATAAATTCTTGTTGTACAGACACAAATCTATTTCAATGATTCCAAACAACAAATTTCGATACTCGACATTTTGTAAAATGACTTTTAAACTGCTGCTAGCAATGAAACATGAACATACAAAATAATGTTATAATTTTTTGCTTCACTGTTCATTCATGTTTTTTTAACGGTGATTTGTTCAGCACATTTGTTTACGAGCATATAATTATTTGGTGAGCATATCAAAAGATTTTATCTATCATATAAATCCGAACCCTAAATAAGAATATGAAATGTTCATACGAGCTGCCATCTTATACACGGAGGTTTTGATATACTTGTTTTCCGTAATGTATCGTATGGTTGTGTACCATTGCCTCACGATTATTTGCTCTGTTGTCAACACTATTTCCATTATTGTGCAGGTTGAAACAGAGATGCGTCAAACACCGCAAAATCACTGCTTGAGGTTCAGAAAGTTCGATATGATCCGAAGATGCCGAAGGTACGCGGGCAAATAATTACGTTTCGCTTTTATTTGAAACTATGATTTTTTTAGTAATATAGTAATTGAACTTTGAATGAATAGTTTGTCTTTGTATCTGTGACGTCCAATGTCCATTTTTCGTAAAAAAATTCCCGTTTCTAGCTCAAAACGTTCTGCTGTGCATTTTTCGCCGTCATGCAATAAAATACCGATTCGGGCATACAATACTCTTGCACAAAGTCAGAAAATCAGAGATTCAGTGCTACCTCTTGACAACAATTATTATTGTACTGTCTTATAAAAAATGAATTCATATGAATGATGAATAGGCCACTAGCAACCAATTGTGAGCCTTTCCAATTTTCTGACCTGTTACCACTTCACTTAACTGCCACCCCACAACACCGACTTTTAAAATTAATTATTTTATTATCACATTTTTACTTTCATGTGGTACAAACAATCGATCATTTTCCCATTTTTCACATTAAATTGGTATTCAAATCTATCACGTTCCCCATAATTTTTTGAGGAGCTGTTTGAAAAATCAATTCATTTATTGAATTTCTGTTTCTTGTTCTCAGCTTCGTTCGCAGAGTCAGGCGGCATAGGTGACCCCCGATTGGTTTTACCGATCCCCAGCCCAACTCAACCCCACGCTCAGACCACCCCCAAACCGAAGGATCTCTAAACATAAGTCCCAGCAAACCAACGAATTTAATTAGCGCTAATGTCGATCTCAACAATCAAGTAAAAACGGACTGGACTACTATAGGAAGAAAATTTTTTGGCAAAATGTCTCTCACAGCTCACGGATTTGGTTGAGCGTCTTTATTTTGCTCTGGACAGAATTTTCTTGGTTCACCAATTGAATCAGTACAACTTTTACATTAATTGATACTGAGCTCTGTTGCACGTATCTTGTTCAACGCTGTGAAATGAAAAACGAATCAGCCAAAACATGAAGCTCTGAAGCTTTTTTTTGCAAAAACATATACGAAATAGTCATTTTTTCTCTAAATTGCAATTTAATTCAGCATTGTGAATACCGGGTGTACTTGATTCCGTTGTTGTTGGTCGATTTGAGTACGATCCTTATCAAAGGGGTTATCTAGTGACGGACACAAACGGCTGAAAATATTAATTTTTCGATTTTGAATTCCATTAATCAATAATAGCTGATACTGATTGTCCTGCATAATCCTACATGTCTCATGCAGCCATTTATTGCCAGCACCAAATGTATATTTTGGAATATATGCTCGCTCCAAGTCGTTAAAAAAATATTGTATAATGTTTCTACGTCAACTTATACGTTTAGACTTACGTTTTAAACATCAATTCTGAACTTTTTAAGTTGAAATTGAATGTTCAGCACACTAATTTACAGGATGACAGAAATGTATGGACTGAATCGGTCAAAGAGGTAACGATAAATCAATACGTATAACTTAATTAGTTCGAATGGGGACGAATAACGAACGTAGTGAAATCGTGCATCTACGTAACATCGTTATCATCGAATAAATTTATTCAGTCTTGTCTGATCAGACTAATAGTGAGTTAGGCACGCCAAGATCCTCATCGTTGATTGAAAAACAGTTGCTTCTTCAAGCAGAAGTAAATTGCGTATCAACAACACCCTTAAATTTGAAAGGAAATACCTCTATTTTGACGTGAAATACTATATAATTTCATTTTCTCAAAAGTTAGTTCAAACAATGTACACCTCGAACAAACGTTCACATCACATATAAAATAGATTCAGACATACTTAAGCAAGATAGAGTAGACCAATATTGAATGAATCATATGAACGGTTAGAATTTAAATTCAATCAATCTTTTACATAGAGGCATTGGTAGAGGGCCGTTTAAGGGCCAAATATTTTTAGATTAATTTTCGGTTACGAGCCTATCAATTCTGCTCCGTCTGCCTTCTCCCAATCCTCAGTAAACTTCGATACAGTAAATAGTAACTTAGATTAATTTAAATCTTTAGCAGACCGAATCTTAACTATAAAAGTAGATAGAAATACGAATACTGGCGTATTACTAGATTCGGAATGTTACAAACTTTAGAGTCAACTTACGTGATTGACAACTTTTGATGAACTTAATACCACGTCTTATCACTTTATACGCATAAAATACGACTAAATACTAGATAACTAACATTTTAATGCAGTTTGGAGAATGCGAAAGAAACCGATTTGCCTTGTCGAAGCTGTTTGTAGGTTGTTGCCTAAATTATCGCTTGAATCAACCTTTGCCTGTAAATAGGGTGACGCAGAAGCATGTTTTGGGTCTTTCAGAACCTTTTGATTTATTTAGGAGGTCCCATTTTGACAATAGAGAGTAGACAATAGTCATTTATAGAGTCGGGGAGGTAGAGGAGTTAGCACAAGGGACCATACGGTTTAATAGAAGAATTTATCGGTATTGAGAAACGTATTACGATTTTTTGATACTTTTGTAAAATGTTGCCACTCGAAGGATATTGAGTGAAAAAAAAAAAACTTAGAATTTCTCATATGGAGAAGTTCCTAGATTGTATGAAATACAATTGTTATCATGGTCACTCGTATAATGTAAATTTTTGAACTAGAAATTTAGCTGTAATTGTTTTCGAAAAAATATATATTTTTATCATGACATTTAGTTGATAGTCATTTCTACCAAAAAATCACCAGAAATATAGGCTGAATGGAAGTGAGCATTGCTGTGATTTTCATCGCTTCGAGAAGGGCGGAAGCGGGTCAAGGGCGGTCGTTAAGCAAACAGCTCAACTGGGTGAAGGGCTTGTTAAGACCCCTGCGAATCAATATTTGATGGTAGTTTCGGGCCTTTTCATCCCTTGTCCTCTCAAACAGATCTACTCTTGTTGAAATGGGTGGTACATCGTTATCTTATCACGCCAATCAATAGGAAAATTCGAATTGGTTCCTTAATTCTACAGAACCGAACATTCGTATTAATCCACATTAAGAATCCAAAAATAATGCTGCAAATTTTTTTGAAGGGGTGGTTATTTCTCGGGTCAGGAGCATGGGGAAAATGAGGGAAAGCAGTGGGCTTGGAGGGTCCTGGACTAATTTCATTCGATTCAGCGACCAAAATTTAGTGGAAAAAATGATACCCCACATGCCTAGATTGCCAAAAATCTTGGAAATGGTAAATTTATGGAAAAAATGCATTTTGATTTTGATTCGGTTTTGCTCTCAGCGAGTAGAAAGATGGCCAAAACTATATTAAACCCGCTTGACGGTGAGGTCTTGAAGGTCGTTGCCTAACTGAAGACAGCTCCACGCGCCGACGCTAGAGAGCGCACGGATCGCGTACCGTCCGACGAATACAGAGGAAAAGATCGGGGTCCAGTTCAAGGCAAGTTAATCTATTGTGTATTGCGTGTACTCATCGATCACATATTGTCACTCTGGGACCAAATCAATCAAAATGTGTTGTTAAAAAAATGGATTTTTAACATTTGTGGCGATATAGGCGTGTGGGGAATCATTTTCGACTAAATTTTGGACGCTGAATCCAATGGGACGGGTCCCTAAACGATTCGCGCCCACCGGACGTGGGTATGGGTCAAAATGGGTACCAATGTACCAATTTTTAAAGTGGGTATTCGAGATTTTCGGTACCTAGGCTTGTGGGGTATCATTTTAGACTAAATGTTGGATGCTAAATCGACTAGAATGGGTTGGCATACTTGACACCCACTTTTTTCCCCATTTTCCCCATGCTCCTAGTCCTATTCTCCGGAATTCCAACCCCTGTAAAAGAATTTGCAGCGTTTTTGTTTATTTGAATACTGGGATCAGTTCCAGCAAGAGTAAAATGAGTCATGAATCGAAATAGATCGCGTTTGTTTGACCGAACGTATGATTAGTTGAATTTCTGGTCACCAGTGAAGAGGATCAGAACAAATATTTTCCTATCTTGTGAGATGATCGAATGTAATTTTGTGAACCAGTTGCCGGCTAAGACCCGTCAATGATTGATCGAACTTCTGCTTTACACGAATTTGATGGATCAATGTTCTAATATTTAATCTGAGAAATTTCATCATGATAGGTGTACATGTTAGTTCAACAATGTTAGTTCATTGTTAATTGAATAGCATCATTACTGATAGTTTCCAACCAATTAGTTAAATACAGAGTGTTTCACACATTAACTAAAAATTAAAGTGTTTTTCCCCAATTGCTGCTTGTGTTTGTTGGCCCACCTGATTGGTTATTTCACCTCCTGTACTCTAAATGTGATCTCCGAGAAATATAACAAAGTACCTTAAGAATTTTGCTGACAATGCGGCTCTCTTTGGCAACTCTAACGTTGAATCAATCTAAAAATGCGAGAATTCGCAGTGATCCAAAATCAATTCCCGTTAATACCTCCAATAATAGAAAAAATATGAATCGGTGTAACAACCCTAATTACACGGTTATTGTATCCCTTTATGGCTAAATTACGCAAAGCTCAACTGAAAGTCTCACGTAAAAAAAATAAATTAATTAATACAAATGAATTAAACATGTAACTGCTAACAAGGTCATTTGTAATCAAGCAATTGATCACATTGTGAAGCTTAAAGATCACACCACCAACGAAGAGATAGTCACACTGATGACTCGGATGATACTATGATGTCTCATGATGTTCGAACCGCACGAGCTGATTCTTTTAATGTGATAGCAATGATACAACATGAACAGTATATTGCGAGAACAATGAGAACTACATAAGGTGTTTATGTATGAATTATCATCAGAGACTCATATGAAATTGAGCGATAAGTACTGGTAGTAATAAAACGCTGCAAATTCTTACACAGGGGTTGGTTATTCGTCAGACCAGACGCAGTAACTCATTCTTCAACATGGGGAAAATGGGGATAACGGTGGGGCGGCGGGTCCCAGACCCATTCCAATCGATTCAGTGTCCATGATTTTGTGGAAAATGATACCCCACACGCCCAGGTACCAGAAATCTATAAGCACATATTTAAAATGAGGAATATATACCCAATTGACCCATAACTTCTCCAGTTGGTGCCAATCGTCCTGAGACCCACTTATTGGATTCAGCTTCCAAGATTTAGCGGAAAATGGTACCCACACGCCTAGGTTCCAGAAATCTCAAAAACACATATTCAAAATGGGTATATACATACCCAATTTGACCCATAACTTCTTCCAGTGGGTGCCGATCGTTTGGGACCCATTTCATTGATTCAGCGTCCAAAAATTAGTGGAAAATGATATCCACTCGCCTAGATCGCCAAAATCTCAAAATCCATTTTTCAAAAAACACATTTTGACCCCTACCCCGCCCAAATTTGGTCCAATCGGGCTGAAAAGCTTGGAGGACCGTCCTAGGCCGGAAAAGACCCCTGACCCCAATTTCAGATTTTTGAAAATTTTCTACTGCCAATAACGGCGTGGACGGCGGACGGTGTACGGCGGACGGCGGACGGCGGACGGCGGATGGCGTACGGCGGACGGACATTGACCTTTTTTGATCTAGACATCATGAAACGTCCAGAAAAAAATTTTGAGCCGAATCGGAGAGGTTGACCATTTGCATGAAAACATAGGTTGATTATTGAAGGAATAACCAACCAAAAAGGACACTTTTCTGATGACGTCATGGTCAGTCCTGCAGAAAGGTAGCAATTCTATGTGATAAGTATTTTCAATGGTTCTGTGGTAAACCGGTTTAGTCCAGAAACGGCTCACAGTCGATTTTTGTTTTTTTCCAGCCCTTTTTGAATCTCAGCCTGATAACATGATCCCTAATGCAAACTGGAGCCTGTATTTCCAGGAGCCTACAGCAATGTTTAGTTCATTAAAAGTAATTTGCCAAATCTACCAACATGAGAGTACATTAGTCGCGTCTCCCTTCATCTCTTTGCAATCCCCTTAGGCGTCAAAGTTTTACCATTTTTGGCCAGGAAGCGGCTTGAGAAACGAGAGCTGGGGAAATGATGTCGACGAATCACAAAGTTGCTTTTACTTTCTACCGGCTACCGGCATCGGCAGTTGAGATGAGATTTCACCCGTCCGTAATCTTGAAGCCTGGCTAATCCACGTATGTGATAATAGAAGTAATTGGAAGATTTTCACACGGCTCATACATGGAAAGCCGAAGAGAAGAATTCACTGGGAGTCTCCTTTTGCGCTCAGACACAATGACGCCACGTAAAATTATTGTTTGGGGGAAAAAATGGGTTATTTGGGTTTTTTTTTAATGCTACACCCCTCTGGTACAATGAGAAGGTAGCCTCTGTAATTTTTGGTTGATTATTCCTGGAATAAGTAATCAACCTACGTTTTTATGCAAAAAGTCAATCTCTCCGATTCGGCCAAAAATATATTTTCTGGACGTTTCATGGTGGTCACATCAAAAAACGCTGCAAATTCCTTCACAGGGGTTGGTTATTCCTCGGACCAGGAGCACGGAGACCCATTCCAATCGATTCAGCGTCTATAAATTAGTGGAAAACGATACCCCACAAGCCTAAATTGTCGAAAATATCGAACATGGGAAAATGGGACAATAGTGGGTGTGGAGTGTCCCGGACCCATTCCAATCGATTAAGAGTCCAAAATTTAGTGGAAAATGATACCCCACACGCCTAAGTACCAGAAATCTCAAAAACACACATTCAAAAGGTGTTTTTCAAAAAATGGATTATCGAGATTTGGGGTGGACGTTTCAAGGTGTCTAGATCAAAATTAGCAAATGACCGTCCGCTGACTTTGGTAGTAGAACATTTTCTAAAAATCTGAAATTTGGGTCAGGGAGCCGTTCTTAACTCTAGTTGGTCTTCGAAAATTTGTACCTCAATAGGTACAAATTTGGGGGGAGTAGGGGTCTAAATGTGTTTTTTGAAATATAGATTTTCGTGATTTTTGGCAAATTAGGCGTGTGGAGTATTGTTTTCCACTAAATTTTGAATGCTGAATCGATCGGAATGGGTCCAGGACATGCCACACACACTGTTTTCCCATTTTCCCTATGTTTGATGTTTTTAGCAATTTAGGTGTGTAGGGTATTGTTTTCCAGTAATTTTGGACGCTGAATTAATTGGAATGAGTCTCCATGCTCCTGGCCCAAGGAATAACCAACCCCTGTTAAATAATTTTGACGATCCGATTCTATTCTTGGTCAATAACACCACTGGTACTCATGATTCTGAGAGTTCTTAACTCTTCGATCATTGCTGGTCACAGATATAGCATAGATTCGGTTGCCCTCGACCTCATGCCATGGTAACTGTCTTGGGCACATTTTTATTCAGGCTGAGGCGATTATGAGGCGATTACTTTGGGTAGCTCGGAATCAACTCGCCCCATCGAAACACGTTACGGATTTCCTTCGAAACTACAGACATTATAAAGAGACTCCTTCGACCCAGGCTGGTCGCATTACGTACTGCAGCTCCCTCTGGCGCTGTTTCTCGAGCATTTAGAACAACTCACCAAGCGACAGAATGCAGTGTCTCGCCAACAAAAGTCAGTTCAACCCCATTCGCAAGAAATCCCACTACAAGGGAGAACCAAGGGCAAGTCGAGGCTATAAAGAAGTAGTGTCAAGGCCAATATCGATGTCTTATCAAGTAGCGAAGTTTCTACCTTACAATGTATATGCGGGGTGGACATGATAACCCATATAATTTACCCATTCAATCATTCAATTAAAAAAAAAAGGTTCATTGTATAAGTATACTTTATACTGTTATAGGTGTACTTTCAATGTCGTCAAGAGGTCGACAACTCATGCTGCAGGCAATCAGAATATAACAGTTAAGAAAGTGTGTAATTGAAACACAAACATTATTTTAATACAATGCGACATGTTGCAGACGAATAACAACCTGGCATAGTAAGAAAAAGGTCACCGGAGGATGGGGAAATTAAATGACAGGACAAAAATATTATTCGTCCGAGATCATCTCTCTCATTATGCTCAAAAGTGTACAGATTATTAAATAAACAGTCAGCCAGTCCAATCTTTCTTTTTTCATGTTTCAAAGTATATGGGTGCAATATTCAAAACGTCCGTCCGCTATTATAGTGGAAATAGCGCTTAGAATGCTCCGAAAATCTGAAATGTTGTACATTGACTCTATTCGGGTCCTACCAAATGCAGCAGTAACCCGTTTCTTAACTCCCCTTTCCGACGCTTCCTTCAATTACTCATTTTTACTATCGTGCCGTAAAGTAAGAGTGAAAGATTCGATTCAACACAAAAGAGGTTTTTTTTTTTTTTTTTTTTTAATCATTTCAAGAACATGACACTTTACATTTTCTCCATGTGAACTTTTTACTAATGTATCGTATGAAATCCCGTAAATCCTTCTTAAACGGCACTAAATACCTCCGCGTTCACCTCCTACTCGTAATCAGTCGCTTATTTATAAGATGTTTGTGTAGGCGCGGCAATGGCGCTACGTGCATGTCAACAGACGCCACAGTAATACCATGCGTGTCCATTTAAACGCCGCCGCCCAGTGGTTTATTATAAGACAAAAAGGTCAAGCATCCTCTACAAGTATATTTAGGTTCAGTTGAGCAGACGGAGGCGATCTCACCGGAGCAAAAGACTAGGGTGGGCTCGACGAGCAGGTGGTGAAAAGATTGCATTTTTCTGGACTACGGACCGAGAAAGGTGAGTTACGGAGTTATTTTGTCCCAAAATAACCGCGGTATTCATGTAGGTATATCACTTTTTTAAATACAACTGGTAGTGTGATGTACAGCAGTGTGTCAAGGTGTATTGACGACTAAATTAATTTCAATATTCACGATCAAGACAAGTCGTGCTGTGCCCAAGTCAGGTCATTTACAGGTTTTTGATATTTCACCAGTGAGAAAAATGTCACCTCAAATTAATGCCTTCCTTTATTTACCTGAAAATGAAAGTTGCCATGCGTATAATGCGGAAGGTGCCTTGGGCTTTTTTTCAAGTGTCAAGCGCTTGGATCTGAACACTTCACTGATCACATGTAAATCAACCCATCGACCAATATGTAATTGGTCAGTTGATAGTACACCGGGTCCAACAAAATAGTTCAATCATATCACCAATCATTCCAGATATTTAGGCTCTTCGTCTGCGCCAGTCAAACTAGAGGAACTACGCAGTAGTGCATTCATCGCCAGGGCATTTCAATGTTTAAAAAACCAAGTCATCTACATTCGCTTTTGGTAAAAAAAATGTGACAAGTGAAAACAAATGAGCGTTCAAAAACAAAATTTTGGTCAATTTCAAAACTTTTGGTCACTTATTCATATCGCCAGAAATACATTTTTCTTCTCATAGGGAATAACCCATTTGTTGTTGTTATCGGTCTACCGAATGTAAATTTAACTTACCGAAGAATTTCTCCTTCGCATTGTATTAGATTAAAGATATACACTTTGTGTTTATGTTTTGAAAGTAGCTATTCTTGTTCTTGTTTTCAATTTCTTGTTCAAGTATTTGATCTTTCAAAGACTCATTTCCTTTTGCTCCTTCATTCCGTCTGTTTTTTCTACATTTATATTTTATTTTGTTAATAATTCAGGTTATAAACTGTTGGGGACGTATGTCTTGGGCGCACTATGATAGTTTGGACAATCATGTGATCCAAAATACAGACTACTATTGAATATAGGAATTATTATTCGAAATATGTACCTATACAAATAACAATTTTAGGAGGAAGGAAAATTGATTTACCTTATATTTAAAATGAAGATTTCGAATATTAACATTCTGAACGAGCAGAAAATATGTTCACTACGATTGGAAGGTTTAACAAAACCTGACTCCAGAGGTGGGACGGAATCGAAGAGGTTTTGCTGCATTCTGAAGGTACTATTGGCCTAAAATGAGGCAGTTAACGTTTAAGAGAGGAAACACTTTGGTTGGAAAATGAATAGGTTGACTTGTAAGGTTTGCTAACCAATATTTATTTTCATGCTTGCTTATTCCCATCCCGGGTGTCAACTCCATGCTTCAGCAGGTGAAAATTGAAATTGAGAGTTAGGAGACGGCAACAATTTTATGAAACGCTCTAAATATAGGTACTCCGTTCTGGCATAAATACAGTTGTAACGACGTCAGTAGGCGTGTAGGAGGAGGAGCGAGAGGCTCGCGCTCGCGTCCATGCGCCACCGTGACACCCGAAAATATCCGAAAATCCGCGAGTATAAAGGAAAAACAAACCCTTGACGCCAATCGAGTTCTCTCAACAACAATCGGATGCGATACGAGAGCCCATTCATAATTCATGAAAGTCCCCTGCCACAAGGGGACATTAAGCGGCTCGAAATAGCTCGACGGTAGGTTCATTGAGGTATTCCAACCTTGAGGCGGACTTGGCACGCACGTCACACTCACGTCGGTGATAAGCGTAAATGGTGAAAAAGAATCACTGCCAAGTTAGTTAACCGTGACCCCAAAAATGTCTCTCATAATACACACTTTTTCTATTAATTTCGATCCCATATAACTAATAGCTGAAGACCTTAGAGTGACTGCATTATTTCATAGAGCTCTTCAGAGAAAGCTTAATAACAAGTTGATTAACAGAAGTTTCATAAATTGGGGCAGCAAAACGAGTTTTCTTTCTGTATGCTTCCTAATTCCCTAGGTTAACTTAGAGGATACAACTCTGACTCGATTACCATTTGAAAGAGCCTAATAATAATGCCTTGCGCAAATGAGAAAGTGAACATGTGATGGATGGTTTCACAGACGTCAACGGAAATCTGTATTATTCTTTTGATCTGTCATTTTACTTTTTTTTTAAATTTTTAAGGCATTTTTGTTTTTGTTGTTGTATGGATTTCTCCTACTATTCTGACTTTCTTACTCACAATTTATCATTCCAGATGTCGCGCGAGGGATCGGTGGACAGTGACAACGAGGGCGTGGGCTTTATAATGCGGTCCAGACCTATGGGAGCGTCTACGATGCTACTCACACCTCCTGGTGGCAGCGTTTCGCGGTCGCCAAGCCCCTTCACTACCCGTGCGCCTCGGAAACCACCACCGAGAGGAGTAAGTTGTGCAATGAGGGAAGGGATGTGCAGAAAATGTGCGATGAAGTTTTCTTGAAGTCCCAAAAACGAGGGAATATTTTTAATGTTTATTGTATACGTAATACATACGGCTACAGACTTAAAGGTTCTTGAAAAAGTGAGTGCTGGCATAAAAAATAGCTTGAGCCTCTCAGACCCACTGAAGTTTGACTCAACCAAGTTAGAGCTCTTGAGGCATAGGCGATTGGCTTTTCTTGACCATCAATCGTGGCTGAGCACTGCCGCAATTCCTGTTGGTTTGGTACTGAGAATAACTGGCCTGGCAGGGTCGAGCGCTATGAGCACGTCATCACCACCTAATTCAGGCTTTAGTTTTAAAAATGAAGCCTTGGCTGCAGCGGACCAATAGAATATACCACCCTCCTCAGCAAGCAGCGTAAAGGATAGGACTTGGTGGATAAATTACAGATGGATTTTGCATGATATGTTACTGATCCCAGAAAAAGGCCTCAATTCACCCACGTTTCTGGGCTGGGGCATCCATGAACACAGCCTGGCCTTTTGTTGGACACTTCTAGATTTGTTAAATGAAACAGCATCGCCAAGGTAATCAATACTCTCGTTTGGTAATGCAATCAAGCGAACGATTGATTTGTTGCAGTTCAGGCAAAAACCATCAATGTTCATTGATTTAAACCAGCACAATCCTTGAGACTATGAGGAACGCTGGCGGGCCTGTAACTTGGTCCCATTATTGCGATCCCTGGTTGCAGGGATTTGAAGGGACTGTTGACAGGGGACGATCATAGTCTGCGATCAAAGTTCGAGCTCAAGGTACCGTTCGCAAACTGTTGTGACAAGGGGTGGCCGAAGTATTTGCAGGCGAATAATTTTAATGTTTTATTAAACATGAGTTACTGTATTGAGATGGTACTGCGAATGGTGAACACTGACCCTTTTGAGCACTCAAAAGACAAAACGGTTACTAACTCTACATCTATGTTGCCTTTTAAGGTATTCTCTGGGTATGGAAAGTATTTTTTTGGCTGAACTTTCCCCTCTTTGGCCGAACTGGTTCCCACTCGTTAGTGGGAGTTTTAAAGTAGGATATAAGTCAAGAGCAAAAATATCGCAACTTGATCATCTTCAGGCAAGTGGAGTACTGGAGGTATTTTCAACTCAAGAACTCAGAGAAAGTCAGTTCTCATTGTATGCCGCTCGCTAACTAAAATCCGATAAGGAGCAAAAAAATCTTCCCATTCGTCCTACGGGGGGGTGTGTTTGCTGGGCGTTAAAAGGATGTCAACTGTTGCGCAACATCCTCAGGCAGTGCGTTGCTCGAGCGACCGGCTCGCTGGGTGCCTTACCCACCCTCTTGGGTCTTTTCGACATCCCTCGGCCTCCTGCCGTCAGAGGGCGCTACTCAGGCTTCATTGAATTTACCGACACCGGTCTGGTGGGCCCCGCTCAAACGCTTCCGAGCCTCTGCCTGACCGTTCCAGTCGTTCTGTGCGTCAAACTCAGTACGGACCGGTGTCGCTCGTCATGACTGAAGACAAGAAGGAAAAACAAAGTGTGAGTAAGAGAATACACGTTTTTATTTCTCTCACAGACGGACTTCCAATCTCTCGTCAGCATCAGATGAGAAGTTTTCGTAAATTTAGGAACCAAAAGTCCAACATGTGGAGGCGAGCCGCCCACTCGATACCGGCCCACTCAGTACCCAACCCACCACATGCCTCGCTCAGGACATCCCATACTCAACATTTGAAAAGTACAAAAGAATCTAAACTGAACCTATTTTTAAAAAAATTTACTCCTGACATTGAGTTTAATCTCACAAGGTTCGGTTGTGCGCTTTATTATTTTTTCATAACGAAAATCTTTTCGATCACAAGCTTGGGTTTCCTATAAAATCCAAAGTATAAACCCAAAAACGAATATGGTCGAATGCACATGATAAATTTAGTCTTGCGGCTCAACTGGTGTTATTACATACTTGTAAAATTTGTTAGAATAGTCTAAAAGTTGATTCATTCAAAAGTCTTCAAGTGGTTTGAAATATTCGATTTTCTGATCGAACGATTTATTATCGTTCCATAGGCAATCTTCCTAGTTGGTGCGTACTACTGTGGAACATTCTTCTCAACAACCAAGCTGTTATACTTGGAGTTTAAGGCGGTTCTCAATGTCTATTCGGCATTTGATAAGTTTGAAATGCATCCCAAAAACTTCTTTTATAATGGGATGTGCATCTACCAAGAATTATTTACGAGTGATTTATGGGAGGGGATTGGGAGATGAAAAATTATTAAATGTTCAAAATGCAGGACAAACAATTGTTTTCAACAAAAATAAGTTGATGGATTACAAATGAAAAGTTAGTGGACGCAGAAATGTGGAAAAAATAAAAATGGGAACTCAAAAAATGAACAATTCGTTTTTTTACTCTTTTGAAATGGAATTAATGTCATATTTTGTCGTGACGTCTATTTTGAGGCTAAATGGCTTTTTAGACAGAAATACAATTTAAAAACACCATGACGCTACCGCCGCTGTGATTTGCATATTCAACTCGAAAATGTAGAACGTTCATTAGGAAAAGAAGGCCTGTGTACCAAACAAGATGATGTGGAATCTTGCGTTGGAAATAATATGTTGCGATACAGAGTCATGGATGTTTACATATTAATGTATAATATACCTGTATATTGTTTTTGTTCGAACGCTGGACGTGATCATAGTGGAGTGGGACAATTAAATTCAACAACTGTAGGAGAATCTTCTTCGAAATAGCTTTTTTTAATTCCAAAATTTATCATCAACCTTTAGCAAATTTAATATTGCAGTTGCCAGTTTGAACGAGTCACTTTATATTATCGATGTTTCCCTACGATAGAAAATACGTAATTTTGGTTTGAATTTATCGACGGCAGCTTTTGTTGTGCGTTTTTCAATGACCTTGACGAGCCCCCTTTTATTGCTCTGGGGGGACAGAGTGGTGGCCTTTTGGAGAGCAACAGGTACCTGCCCAAGGGTGGAAAAAAACGAAACTCAGAACATGAGGAGCGGTTTACAAACAGATGAAAGACCGGAAATAAGTAGTACTGATGACGTGAGGACACAAAGTAGGTACTACTATTGACGACTAATTTTGAAATTACTTTTAGGATTCTCAATCCAACACACAAAACAAATAAATAAAAATAAAGAAGTACGTTTTAGAGCGAATTCCGCGATTCTCAATATTTTTCGACAAACCTCATGGAATTTTGGAGAAGTTGACAAGATGAAGAATGATCCAGGACTAAAAATCCTCATGAAGGGTTTACCTATAACACAGTGTTTCATCTCTTCGTGGGGTCTATAAGATCAAGCTTTGGCCTGTAGGACCACACCAGTTGATTAAATTGGACTTAAAATCCTTGAAAGCCTTAAATGAGAACAATAGAGACATTCGATTGTTCACACGGTCGAAGCAGGCGCCTCATTTTGAAGATGAATAGCCATTGCCGGTCGTAGTTTCCGGTTCAACATGGGATCGTTGGTATCAATCTGTTCCCGAGAAATTCTTTGTATGCCAAGTAAATAAAGGGATTAGTGCCCTCAAATAACCACTTCCCTCCTCATTGGGTGCAAAATAATTATTTTCAAGAAATTGATAGAATGCACGATAGTCGAGATTTTTATTTCAATCGCAAGATTCAAAAAATCTGTTAAATCTGATTCGAGTTTATATTTAACGCACAACTATCATTATACTTTAAAAACTTCCCTAAGACTCATGTACATCATTTGGATTTAAATATTTATCGTTATCATGGTTTCTTTTTTTTTTTTTTTTTTTTCAATAGTAATATAATTTTGCAACATTGTTTTTTAATATGCATACAGATTTGAGAGAGAATAAAATAAAATCAAATTCTTTTTTATAATGGTAGGTGAGCTGACTCTCTCAAATCTGGTAGATATTTTCAACATTTAGCGAAAGTTGAGCAATCCCTCCCGATAACCGCACCTGCCTGCCTACGCGACTTTGGCAGAGGTTTTAGGTTCGAAAGTGACCCACTTCGCGATATAACAAGCTTTATTCGCATTCGCACCTTCATGTTCACGTACCACTTCATCCTTGTTTATTATCAAGAATAAGAACAAGGTGATATATGTGCGATCTGAGCGAGAATGTCCGCCCCCATCGACAGGATCCGTCTGAGGGGCAACTCAGCCATCTTCGAAGCTTATTTATTCGATTGAGAAATAACCTTAATTATGTTCCAACTTATTTTCTATGAAGAGTAGCGAGAAAACTGTAAAAAAGGCCGCTGTTGATCGATCAGGCTGATTTCAAGCTTATTCTACGTAAGAAGGATCCCTGTGTACTATGCCAAACGGACGCACTAACAGTTACTAATAACTTCACAAACAAGGAGTGTCATGTCTAAATCTAAGGTATCTAGGTTTTCGGATATTCGTTCTTAAGTTTTTTTTTGTTTTTTTTTTTTATTCAGCGTTCAATTTTTGGAAATGTATCTAAATCGATTGGTGCCACTTTCACACGCATACACGAGATTGTGGAGAACGTAGGCACTGTTGTAAACAACAAATATTTGAAATCGGCTAATGATGCTGAAGCCATTCATGAAGATAGGTTTGGGAATACGATATGGGGCGACACAGACGGGAAACCTTATACGGAAGGGGCCTGTCAAACACAGATAAGGTGCGAGGATCAACTCTGACACTAGCGATATGATGGAGACCAATTATTTGAACTAGTGAATAATTTATGATGTTGGGGCACGGTGACGCAACAATCTGTTTCTGAAATCGATTAAGAGAGCATTGCCACTAAAATAAGGGATTTTATAAATAAACAGAGAACAAGAGTAGGTACTCGATCTAAACGACTTGTTTGAAAAACATTATCGACGAACTTGGAAATTTCCGGATAGTTTCTGTTTTCTTGATAGTTTGCTGAGAATTTATTTTACTATCACGCCCAAACCGTAGTTATCAAAAAATTATAATAATATTTTTTAAACAATCTCAAATTACCACTGAAATGTTGACCTCATCCATTAATTCTCCATTACCTCCTCGATCTACCTACAATCAGATTATTGCAAAGGGATACCTATTCAAATCTTCAAGAGAAGTAACAACCCTTTCTTACTTTAAGGAATAAGCCTTGTTTGTGAAGATAAATGACAAGGGCCTAATATCGAAATAAAAATAAAATTGATCCAAAAATGAACATACACCAAAATAACCCCATTATACTTGTACCTACCAACTCCTTGGAACCGTAGTACAAGTACATAATCTTAAACCTGAGAAAGTATCTATTGTATACTTGAATGTTTCCTGGCCTGTATTTTCGTTGAACAATTATTATTGTGACATTCTGAGTTCTGTACTGAGCTCACTTGAAACAGTCTTAAGGCCCGGAGTGGTTTATAGTAACGAGCAGAGTTTAGCATATAGGGTTCCAATGAATAGGCCCAGAACATTACGAGCAGTCGGAAACGGTATAGGTACGTCTCTTCGTTTCCATTCTATAAAGCTTGGACAAAAAAACCTTTTCTAAACGGCGGAAACTCGTTTGTTGTTCTGAAATGTTAATTTTGTTGTAACCCGTCGTTTTCACGTAACGGGCTAGGGATCCAAAATAGACCTAGGCGAATAATTAGTGGGAGACTAAAGACTTTTCACTACTGTCCGGATGTCTGCAATGGTCGGTCATGGACGCCAAGTCCTACCCTGAATTTACCAGCTCTGAGGAATGGGGTTTCGTGATTGAAAATACAAGGATTCACTATTGTTTTATAATAGATGCAATTGACAGACATATTACAAATATGGAATGTCTCGGCGAGAAGGATATTGACTATTACGTAACCTAATTATTGAGTAGGCAAAGTGAAGGGCTGAGGGCCAAATGAAATTTACGGATAGCTGAAGCTCAGGAATTTTGATTAACAGAACGGTAAAATGAAAGTGATTTGTTAGCAGTCCTCCCCTAATCCTTTCTCTTTTCCTAACGCACGTACAGACGACATGCTAAATAATGCTGTCACATCTACAACTCTATGATCAAGCTTTCTGGTGACTAAGCTCAAGGGCTTGGGCCAGATTTAGAGATCGACTTCGCGTTTGCGAGGGTACGAGACAGAGTCATTTCGCCACTTACGTTGTACCAACTTCCTTCGGATGGGAACAGGGTGATGTTTCTCTTCGCTGCTCGGCTTCGGTCAGGGGAACGCCGTCCAGCGCGGAGGAGGCGAGACTCTTTCCGACGGAGGTCCGCCGACTGGCGGTGCGTGGGAAACCTGGGACTATTGTGCCGTCGAATCGGGCGCGAACGGATCAACACTCGGGTCCGACGGGGGATTTCAGTTCGTATAAGGGCCCACTGTTACGGGAGAGGAAGTGGCTGATCTCCCAATTCCCGAGTTCTCACCCTGAAGGAACCACGATACACTTGTTCCCTCAGGTCACCTTTCACAACACCGGCTTCACAAGGGGTTGATTTGCTTCGCGTCGGTTGTTCCGCTTCGATGTTCAGCCCCGAAACAGGTTGTTTTCGCTGGGGTTGTTCCGCTCCGGTTGTTCCGCCCCGAACAGGTTGTTCCGCCCCGCCCCTGACTCGCATCGTCCATCTGGCTCCTCGAGATATGGCGAGCAGGGTGGGCCAACCTCGTTCCGGAGATCCCAACTTTCCTTCACTGAGTTTCGTACACACTGACTGATGTTCCTTTCCCCAGTCCGCTCGTCAAGTCGCCTTCCCCTCCTACTCACTCCCTGGGTGTCTCGCGCCGCCCATTGCCCAACCAATCCAATGAGGACACGCCTTCGCACAGCTGGGTCAGGCGCTTGGAGGGGAGAGGGTCGATCCGTACCCCGCCGCCGAAGTTTCTTGACGGGGCGCTTGAATCTGCCGCCCCGTTACACTCCTCCGATCTTTGGAGGCCGAGGTCTACCTCGGCAATTTCCTTCCGGTGGGGGTGACTGGTGCGATGGGCATTGCGTCAGGTCGTTTGGCCGCTATCCATGCTTGTTCGTACCGCCATCGTCTACAAGCGGCACAGGTTGGTGGTGGTCCTTCTCGTGTTCGGCGCGGGAGCAGGGCTTCGGGTAGGCAGGGTCCGTGGGCCGCAGGTTCCGGCATTTCCTCGCAGCGGTACGTTGTCGGCGGGTGTCGTTCGCCTGGTGCAGACGGGCACAGGACGTCCCCACCCGTCGAGAGCATGATGGCGCTGGTGTTCCAAGGTGGTGCGATGGGCGAGATGTGTCTTCCGCTGGTCTTATCTTCTACTTCCCTACTATGATGTGAAACATACAAAACCGGCCCTTTCTTTAGTCTCCTCTCACACTCAAACTCACACATTTCCATCAATCGACGGCTCATTCGTCATGCAGACAACCTCTTTCACAAAGCCAGAAACTGAACAACGAACCCTAGATTTTGCTGCCATTACAAAGGGTTAAAGAAAAAAAAAAGGGGGGGGGGGACCCAGGGAGTCCTGTCACGACTCATGAGGTACGGTCATTAGTAAAACAAGGTAAGTACTTGTGTTGTGCATTTTATTTCCAGATTGGGGTTCATCATGGCTTCGCCCTCGTCTGATGGGCTGCTGTAATGGTGCATGGTCGCGAATTCACTTGTTAAATAAAAAAAATTATAGAACCAATAGATCACTTTCTTGCGCACCAAGGACCGATAATTTCCCCACGAATCGAGAAAGGACTTCCCAGTTGGTAAGAGCTATGACGGGTCTGGAATCGGGATGTCAATTGGAGCTGAAGGCTCCGGAACAGTCCGGAACAGAGGGCCCGGACAAGTCTCGGAACAGTCCCGGAACAGAGGGCCCCGGAACAGTCTCGGAACAGAAGGCCCGGGACAAGTGGAACAGTCCCGGAACAGAGGGCCCCGGAACAGTCTCGGAACAGAAGGCCCGGACAAGTCCGGAACAGTCCCGGAACAGAGGGCCCCGGAACAGTCTCGGAACAGAAGGCCCGGGACAAGTCTCGGAACAGTCCCGGAACAGAGGGCCCCGGAACAGTCTCGGAACAGAAGGCCGGGACAAGTTCGGAACAGTCCCGGAACAGAGGGCCCCGGAACAGTCCGGAACAGAAGGCCCCGGACAAGTCTCGGAACAGTCGGAACAAGCCCCGGAACAGTCCCGGAACAGTCTCGGAACAGAGGCCCGGAACAAGCCCGGAACAGTCCCGGAACAGTCTCGGAACAGAGGCCCGGAACAACCCGGAACAGTCCCGGAACAGTCTCGGAACAGAGGCTACAGTGAGAGTGATGCTACTAAATAAATGAGCCAGTATCTAAATTTCGATTTTTGGAAAGAAAAAATCCTAGACACGGATTTGAAGTCAATTGGCTCCTCACTCGCTTCCTCACACTCGGGCAATTTGTTTGTTTCTTACAATTTTAAATTTCGGATCTACAACTAGCACAGTTTGAATTTCAAGATTATGGAACGCGACCCAATTCCTTCAGAGCTTTTTCTCACCAATATTCACCTGGTCAAGATCACTTGTTGTGGATACGACAGAAATCGAGATTTCTGAAAAAATCCCACCGCTTGCCACCAAAAGATGAACCCGTCGTTTTCACATAACGGGCTAGGGATCCAAAAATAGACCTAGGCGAATACTTAGTGGGAGACTAAAGACTTTCACTTACTGTCCGGAATGTCTGCAATGGTCGGTCATGGACGCCAAGTACACCTGAATTTACCAAGCTCTGAGGAATGGGGTTTCGTGATTGAAAATACAAGGATTCAATATTGTTTTATAATAGATGCAATTGACAGAAATATAAAATATGGAATGTCTCGGCCGAGAAGGATATTGACTATTACGTAACCTAATTATTGAGTTAGGCAAAGTGAAGGGCTGAGGGCCAAATGAATTTACGGGATAGCTGAAGGCTCAGGAATGTTTGATTTAACAAACGGTAAAATGAAAGTGATTTGTTAGCGTCCTCCCCTAATTCCTTTCTCTTTTCCTAACGCACGACAGACGACATGCTAAATAATGCGGTCACAATCTACCAACTCTATGATCAGCTTTCTGGTGACTAACGTCAAGGGCTTGGGCCAGATTTAGAGATTCGACTTTCGCGTTGCGAGGGTACGAGACAGAGTCATTTCGCCACTTACGTGTACCAACTTCTTCGGATGGAGACACAGGGTGATGTTCTCTTCGCTGCTAGGCTTCGGTCAGGGGAACGCCGTCCAGGCCGGAGGAGGCGAGGACTCTTTCCGACGGAGGTCGACGACTGCGGTGCGTGGGAAACCTGGACTATTGGCCGTCGAATCGGGCGCGAACGGATCAACACTCGGGTCCGACGGGGGATTTTCAGTTCGTATAAGGGCCCACTGTTTACGGAGAGGAATTGGCTGATCTCCCAATTCCCGAGTTCTCACCCTGAAGGAACCACGATACACTTGTTCCCTCAGGTCACTTTCACAACACCGGCTTCACAAGGGGTTGATTGCTCGCGTCGGTTTGTTCCGCTTCAGATGTTCGCCCCGAAACAGGTTGTTTCGCTGGGGTTGTTCCGCTTCCGGTTGTTCCGCCCCGAAACAGGTTGTTCCGCCCCGCCCCTGCCTCGCCTCGTCCTCTCGAGATTATGGCGAGCAGGGGGGGGCCAACCTCGTTCCGAGATCCCAACTTTCCTTCACTTGAGTTCGTACACGACTGACTGATGTTCCTTTCCCCAGTCCCGCTCTCAAGTCGCCTTCCCTCCTACTCCTCCCTGGGTGTCTCGCGCCGCCCATTGCCCAACCAATCCAATGAGGACACGCCTTTTCGCCCAGCTGGTCAGGCGCTTGGAGGGGAGAGGGTCGATCCGTACCCCGCCGCCGAAGTTTCTTGACGGGGCCCTTGGAATCTGCCGCCCCGTTACATTGTTTCTTTTTGTGTCAAGCGGGCTGTTTTATGACCTGGTACGAGGAAGGTGGAACTGGTCAGCGGTCCGTGGTGCCTGATACTCGATAAGTGTGGTTTTGCCTTGCGCAGGAAAAACCTTGAAGCATCTAATGCTCTTGAAACAGAGCGAAAGTAACTTGGTCCCTAGTTGAGTGAATTGAGAGGAATACCGATTGAGCAACTGCTGAGCGGTTGCGCAACTCAGATATACAATAATAATTGGAATCGAAATTTGTTGAAAATTATCGGGAAATTCTAAAAAGATTACTATGCTCTCCACAGCGCGGATTTTTAAGTTTCATTTCCTCGGCAAGAACCACTTTTCCGTGCACTTACACTTCGCAATTTTTATCCATTTCAGGGACTGACTGGGAGGTTGGTGTATACCATCGCAGCAGCAGCTTTTGGTTCCGCATTCCAGCATGGTTATAACACGGGAGTAGTGAACGCGCCAGCCGAAGTGAGTACCACAAAACTTACCCCATGATTACCGCTCATTCTGCGGGCCTTGAAGTCCTGCCTGTTATCTGTACTTCCTTTCTAGTAGTAGAGGCTTCGAAGGCGCTATACATCGAGTCAAAACAGAAACAACCGATGTTCCGAACGGTATAGTATACTAAGATTTCAGACGTTGCTGAGAAGAGTCGCGTTGGTCTTCTTCCCGGGGATTGGTTAACGGTTCGCCCGATTTCTTCATTCAGTCAGCAAAAATGCAAAGAAAAAATCTCAGATCGGGAGTGGGTATTTGCTGCTCTAAAAATTGCCTTTGGGCTGAGTTTTCGCCCATCATCTTTCATCAACTCATTAGCGTTGTAAGGTGAGGGTGGGTCCCTTTCGGTCGGAACAAGCCATTTCGGCACGTTGACTGGGAAGCTGTGGGATAGGTACTTAAATTCCTCCTCGGGATACGTCAAATGCAACAGTTGCATAGCAACAACCTCTCGATGACTAGCAACAAACTCTCGATGATTCGATAGAAGAAATCTTGCGAGCGATGCAAAAAGCTTCTTCTGACTACCACTTCTTCAAGCTCCTTCCCCACCAGGTCCTTTAGGGTGACACCCAAGGTGGTGGGCTCACGAAGTATTCCTTCTGCATGTTGGATAACATCTACGTAGGAATTTTCGGTTCAAAGAAACTCATCTATGGTTATTCCTATATCATTAACGTCATAATTAATTCGACTAATAGATAATTCAATAAAATTATTTTACATAAATTATTCCACTGAAATACATAAGAAACAATATCGGATTTTATTTAGTTTTCTACGAGGGCTGCGCGTTATAATCAACCCTTGAAAAATCTCTATTTAGCTCAATTTTTTAACGCTTTACCCCTCGAGTCCCCTCTAGGAGAGTATTCTGGCACCGACTATGTGTTC